>CM035433.1:109533451-109545951 GCA_020310875.1 Ceratopteris richardii
GTTCTGTAGCTGTACTTCCAATATATTATGGGCGTCTTGGAGGGTTTGGAACTGTGTGTGAAGGCGAGCGTTCTCCTCTTCTAGTACCGCAAGGCGGAGCTGTAGTGTCGCTGAGTGCTCTTGCAGGCGTGCGTTTTGTTGCTGGAGCTGAATGTAATATGTTCTTAAATTTGATATACAGGCCAACATGGTATCCAATGCATTACCTATAGATGAGTGGGGGGTGTTTACCGTGGACGATGCATGGGAAGGGAATTGGGGAAGGGAGACAGTGAATGATGTGTCTACGAAAGTTGTGTGTGTGGGTGAAATTGGTGGAGGGGGAATGGGAGGAGGTGAAACCGTGGGTGGAGGTGCCGTGGGTGGTGAAATGTCCATACCTTCAGGAGTGGGTGTTAGTGTGGGGCCTGCCATATACACTGGTATGGTAGGTGGTGTGTGTGTGGAAGTGGTGAATAGATGTGAAGTGGGGTGGGGAGCTGAAAAGACAGGGAAAGGTTGAGGGCCTGGTTGAAAAGCCCTAGCAAAGATGTCCTGGAGGGATTGTAGAAATGGAGAGAGGGATATCGGGGCTTGGGGTCGTAAATTTGAGGAGGGTGGAAAGGGTGGCATGGTAGTAGGGAAACCCATGAATGTGGATCTGGGGTCAGGATGACCCGTGGCTGAAGGCATTGGGGATGGTTGTCCTAGGGCAGGCTCGGGAATGGTTTCGGTGGGTTGTGTAGTGATGGGGTTTGCTTCAAAGGTCGGGTTATCAGTGGTAGAGAATAGGGTGGCACTAGAGATGGGAGTACGAAAGATGAAGGTTGGGTCAGTGGGTTGAGTGGTCGATGGGATTTCCACTGTCTCTGTTCTCGGAGGTGATGGTGGGGGAGTAGGTGGTAGTGGTTCGGTGGACTCCTCATAGGTGGCGGGGTGCTGTTGACTAGCTGTTTGGGAGGTTGGTGTAGTAGTTGGCTCCTCTGCAACTGTAACGGGAATTTGGATATTTTTACCTGAGCGAGGCCGTGTCTGGAACCTTCGTGGGTCATATTGAACTGAAGGCCTCTGAATGGCAGTGCGCACAGCTTCTACAACTCCATATGTTTCTGCCATCAATAAGAGACCTTCCCTGTACTCTGAGTCAACCCCCGCTTCTTCCAACAACTGAGTCATAAGTACTCTGCGGCTCTGTTCAGTGAGTAATTGCTGCGATCGTACTCTTTCCATAATCTGATACAGCCTCCGGAGTTCTGCTGTATATGCTGGGGCTTCAGTGGTCTCTTCTTCATACGCTTCTTCTTCTTCCGGTTGTCCGTGTTGTTGACTTTGCTGAGCGTCACTCCAATGGACATGTCTACCGTCTGTAGACTTTCTTCTTCTCCGCGAGGATGTGCCCTGCTCCTCTGCCTCTGAATAAAACTCCACGTCAGAGAATTGTGTGCTTTGTAGGAATGCTTCGAAATCCTGGGGGTCCAGTCCTTCAGCCTCTCCAGTGGCAGCAAACTCGAATTCAGGTGTAACCGGAGGAGCCGATGGGGTGGGTTGTGTCGTAGTGTCAGATTCCGACCTGGGTATCCTAATGGTAAAAGGAGGTACAGTGCCCTCTCTTAATGGTGATGCCTCAGGAGTAGTCAGGACTTCCCTTGTCTGGACACACGGAATCGCGCCCCTCATGCGCTTGGACTGATGTGTGGATGTCTTGAGCCTTTTAAACATTTGTAATTGTGCCCAAGTTAAGGCACGCTCAATGGGGACATCATATGCCAAGCATCGGTAAATGATGCGTGTGAGTGCACAGCATCCGTTCACCACTAATTTCCTAGAAGCCCGTTTGTTCGCTTCATACAACTGATCTATAATCCACACTGGTAGCTTAATAGGTAGCGCACCTGCTTCCGCCAAGTAGAGAGCAAACCAGATCTTCTTGTGTGGTTGCGTGAATCGGTCTTGACCGGGGAAGGCGAAATGTTGCATGCACATGCGGAGAGGGATGGACACATTTGGGGTGAGGGCTGCCATGTCTTTCAGCTTCACTACTTTCCTGTCCTTCATGTTGTTGGGAACGAGAGCATCCTTTTCTGAGGGTACATGCGTGCCATGCATCTTTAAAGCATCACTCACTAGCTCCACAGTAAGTTCAAATCTCTTCAACTCGTTGTTGCCCAGCAATGAGGGGAGAACAAATGATCCGGGTTGGTCCTTATCTTCATGAGCTTGTAATGTAGAGACCAGATAGTAACATCGGAGGAGGTCGGGTTTAGGTAGTGGGGCTTCAAAATATTCCGCCAACCCTGCTCGTTGCCATATGATCTGGAGGTCTTCGGTGTTCTGTAAAGTCTCGAACTCCTTGGAGAAAAATTGGAAACGCACCCATGATCTGTCATACTCGCATTTAGACTCCCAGATATACTTAGCCTCTCCTAATGGACCGGGCATGCCATTGAACCAATGAGAGTTGGCATGGACTCTTTCCGTGATTCCTGTAGGTGGGTCTGGCACCGGGAGTTGCTGAAGGTGTTGCATCTCCACTGGTCGTTCAGTCGGGGGCACGTCCACAGGTAGGCTATCCACATCAATTCCTGCAGTAAGTATCCCTACTTGTGAGCCCGAACCTGTCGCTTCTGCCATTTTACTGCTTGCCTTCTGATTCTGTGAGAATATAGAAGCATGTGTTAACATCGTAATGGACAGACTAAATCCGTTGCTGTCCCCGTTACAACATTAACATGAGGTATATGGTGAGTTAGTGGTTAGTAAGTGCACGAAGACAGTGAGTGTAGTTAAGGTTTGTGTATTCCTAGGAGACTAATGCCATTAGTAAGTGGGGTGAATTTACAAATCGGGGTCGGGGGGTTTATCACAGATCTTAGACTGCCAAATGCAGTGGATGGGCTTTGCTTTCGGTTTTGTAGAGACTCCAGAGAGCTGTGTCGGTGTCGCTGTTTGGGAATGGGGCCTTTTAGGGACCCACTTATAAGTGATCTCATGCATGCTCATGGGTCTTGGTGTGTTCCTAAGTGTTGAGCACGAGGGAATACTGGTTGTACTCGTAGATGGGTTATGCTGCATAGGTTGTGGCCTTGGCGTAACTACTTGTGCCCTCAAGCAAGCCTTAGGCACCCAAATTTGTCTAGATTGTGGGCTTGCCTTCATCGACTTCTTGGGCACCCAAATAGATTTTACTTTAGCAGAAGAATTTCTGACAGACTTCTTATTAGCGTCGTGTTGTTGGTTACTAATAAGAGGCTTTGCCCGTGTAGTTGACGGTGGTGCACCCGGTCGTTCGCCTTTCCGCACCCACACCTGGTTTATTTTCTGGGACATTCTGCTGCACAGGTACTTTTGATCTCGGACATAGGTAGTACTCGGCCTCTTCTGCTTGTGATCCGCCTTTGGTTGCTGCCTCCTTCTGGCCTTTGGAAAAGAAGGGAGTTCCGTTGCCTCCCTGACTCCTTTTTTGCAAATATCATTCCTCTGCAACACAGGGTTTTGAACAAGAACAGCATGGTCATCTTCATGTGTACCCCTGGAAGGACCAGGAGTCTGTGCCTTTCCTAGTTCCTTGAGTGCTCCATTGTCTAATTCTACTGTAACTCGACTATGATTGACCCAAACCTGGAGAAGTCCACTTCTTAGGTTTAAGTTAATTGCTTGGTCATAGATCCAATCTTGACCCAAGACTAGAGGTTCAGTGAGATCCTCATCTTGACACACCAGTACTTTAACTGTCATTGCCTCATCATGAATGTAAAGGGGAAGTTCTGCCTCGCCCATGCAAGGGGTTTCCACTCCTCCCAATCCTATAAGATATGCTTCCACAGGATTGACAGTCAATTGTAATTCTTGGCAGTAAGACAATTTAACAGCACTAGTGGCTGCACCTGAGTCAATCAAGGCTCTTACGGTCCTTGCACTCTTTCCTTGTCCTATATCTAAGGTTACGAAAGGACGTCTATCAGTTATCCTATGCGAGCTTGTTCCTGCGACTTCACACATGGCCATAGGAAATCCTTGGTCTGCATAGTCATTCGCTCCAGGCTGATCTCTACCTTGCCTTCGTAATTTCATCCTTCTGATGCGTTCTAAAGCTTCAGCTTGAGCTTCTTCTCGAACTCGCTTTTCTTCCTCTTGGCGTTTCTTAGCAGTGTTGAGTCGACTGAGCATTTCCTCCGTGAGGGGTTCCTGATACAACTTGACTCTGCAACCGCTAATATAATTTGGGAGAACATCACCCTCTAATGTGGCCAATTGTATTGCTCCGCTCGTGGAGATCTTATTGATGATCATAGGTCCGTAGCCTCTCTTTTCTAGCTTCCTCGCGTGTTGTTTTAGTGTATAGACTAAGACTAGATCTCCTGCTTTCAAGCCTTTATCCTTCACGTGGGCATCAAAGTATGCCTTCTGTCTCTTCTTGGCTGCATATATCCCTGCAGCGGCTCTCAGTCTTGTCTCTCCTAATCGTTCAAGGTCAAAGATCCTAGAGGAGAGCTCATGACCTGTCCATTCGTGCTCTCGTGCTACTCTCAATGTAGGGATCAAGAAGTCCAAGGGTAACACAGCGTTTTGACCGAATACCATCTGAAAGGGAGTGGCTTGGAGTACCGTTTTGTAGGCCACTCGGTATGCCCAAACAGCATGGTGTAGCTGTTTGTCCCAATCAGAGCGTTTAGTGTTCACTAATTTCGTCAGTACATTGCATAAAATCTTATTAGTGCTCTCAGCTTGACCATTAGCTTGAGGGTGATATGGGGCAGACTTCTTGTGTATTACCAAAAATTCTTGGAGTAGATTTTCAATAACTTCATTCAAGAAGTGAGTGCCTCTATCACTTACAAGCTCTATAGGTAGTCCATATCTCGTGAATACATTCTCAAACAAGAATTTGGCAGTTGTTTGAGCATCGTTCTTGGTTGTAGCTTTTACCTCTACCCACTTGGTGAGATAATCTGTTGCCACAATGATGTATTCCGCATGAGAACCCTTAGCTGGGGGATTAATAGGACCTACGAAGTCTATTCCCCACTTAGAGAATGCACGTCCACCCATCATAGGTTTCAGTGGCATCTCATCTTTGCGTATAGGATACTGAGTCCTTTGACAGACATCACACCGTTTCACATAGGTATGTGCATCCATGTGAAGGGTAGGCCACCAGAAGCCCGCAAATAGTATCGCCTTGATTACCCGATCTGGTCCAAAGTGTCCTCCTGCTACACCTTGGTGAGCAGTTTCCAAGATCTTCAGATATTCACTTTCGTGGACACATAGTCTCAGGTAACCATCTTTACCGCGCTTATATAGATTATTACCGATGAGTGAGTAATCCTGGGCTTCTTGTTCTAAACTCCTTTGCCTAGCTAGAGTCATGTCTGGAGGGAATGTGTTTGTTCTCAAGAATGATACTAGAGGTTCACTCCAATCTGGCACAATGGATACTTGATAAAGAGTGGCATGTTCCACTGGTGGTTTAGTGCAACAGATTGGGCATTCCTTGCACAACTTTTGGACATCAGCTTCCATAGTTGGCCAATGCACTCCGAATCTCTTTAGAGTCTGCAAAGTTCTTTGCTTTGAATGGTGTTGCTCTAACGCACCTACATGTGCTAATTGCAACCATTTAGCGTACTCATCCTCTTCTACGCAACAAGCCAAGATCCCTTGATCTGTGTGCTTGTACATGCTTCCTGCCATGATATGGTACTTTTGGGCTTTTACGATCTCTCTATTCCGTGTGTTCACCACTGGATGATTAGGCCCGTATGTCAATACTGGTACTATTGGCTTGGCCCACTGCGGTATAACTTCCAAATTAAACAAGTAAGCATCAGGAAGGTCATCTGACACTCCTTGTGGGGCTTCTCCCGATGTGAGCCTAGAGAGATGATCGGCTCTCAAATGAGTCCTACCTTTCCTTACCACAACCTCAAATTCGTATTCCATTAGCAAGAGAAACCATCTTACTAATCTACCTGTATTGCATGGCTTGTTTACTAGGTACAACAATGCCTGATGATCAGTAAAAAATTTAAACTTATTTGCAAGCAAATAGTGTCTAAATTTTTTGACTGCATAAACCATGCCTAATCCTTCGCGCTCTGTAGTGGTGTAATTTCGTTCAGCCGCATTCAATTGTCTACTGGCATAGGCAATTGGAAGATCCATATTACCTTCACCAGTAGGTTGTGCGAGCACACATCCAATAGCATAATTGGATGCATCCACGTGAACATGGAATGGCTTATTCCAATCTGGTGTGGTCAAGATTGGTGCTGAACACAATCTTCGTTTAAGCTCTTGGAAGGAATTCTCACATTCATCCGTCCACTCAAAGTTTGTCAGAAGTCCGTACATGGGCTTTGCAATGACAGCATACATGTGTATAAATCGTCGATAATAACCACAATGCCCCATGAAAGCTTGTACTTCCTTGACATTCTTTGGCCTAGGTAGCTCTGTTATGGCTCTCACTTTTTCTTCATCGGTAGATATGCCATTCTTTGACACTATGTGTCCTAGAATCTTGCCTTGCCTGACCATAAAAACGCACTTTTCTGGGTTTAGGCAGACTTGATATTCTCTACATTTGTCAAAGATTTGTCTGAGTTCAGGAATATGGGTTTGCCTAACGTTGGAATGAGCACAAAGATCATCGACATAGACTTCTAAACTCTTCCTTAGGAACTCCTTAAACACATGGCACATCAGTCTCTGGAAGGTAGCTGGTGCGTTGGTAAGCCCAAATGGCATTACTCTAAAAGCAAAAATGCCCCATTCTGTGGCAAAGGCTGTCTTATGCTGATCCTCTGGAGCTATGGCTACTTGATTGTAGCCCGAGAATCCATCAAGGAAGCTGTACACTTCCTTGCCTGCCACTCTTTCTAAGAGATGCTCTGTGATGGGAAGCGGATAGTTATCTCGAATTGTGGCGGCATTAACCTTTTTCAAGTTAATGCACACACGCAGTTTGCCATTCTTCTTGGGCACCACTACGATGGGGGATACCCATTCAGTGTGCTCAATTTCGTAGATAAATCCAGCTTCGACCAGTCTATCTATCTCTTCCTTGATCTTAGCAGCGTAATTATCGTTATATGTATAAGGCTTTTGCTTAGAGGGTTTAGCATCTGAGGTCATGGGAATGGTGTGTGAGCATATGTCAGGGTCCACACCTTTCAAATCCTTGTAACTCCAAGCAAATACATCTCTGTATTCTCTTAGCAAGGTAATTAATTTGTATTCTTCTTCTTCTGTCAGGTCATGGCCTATATACGTGCATCTATCCTCTCCTTCTTCTATGGCCACTACTATTTTCTTAGTAGTTTCTTTGTTATCATAGGCCTCTCCTGATTGTGCCTCTCGTTTAGGCATTCTTATCATGACTCTCCTGTCATCTATCTCATACTTCTTAAAATTTTCGGGGACCTCAAACAAAGATTCTTCCTCTTCTGGTGAGGCTTCTCTCTTTTTTCGTTTCTTTCCTTCTTCCTTCGGGGTCACATGTGTTGTTAATCTTACATTAGTTGTAACCTCTCCATGCCTCTGGGGTTGAAATTCTACTTCATGGAAGTATTCTTCATCTGATGCAAATGGTGGGTCCATAATGATTGACTCTAGATCGGAGTCACTTGCATCCTCAAATGCATCAGGGCTAGGTTCGCATTCTTCTAGAACTGCCTCTCCCATGATTGGCTCTATGGAGAAGACTGAAATATCATACCCATCCTCATCACAGTGAGGTGTCCATTGTTCTTCGTTGATGGCTACGTCCATTGTTGCTAAGATTTCTGCCCAACCGTGAGGTTCAAATTCTTCGTCTGGAAAAACTACAGGTGCATAGGCTGGGTCTTGGATTGGTCTATGGGTTTCTTTCGCACCTACCTCTCTGGCTTTCTCTCTCTTCTCTTCTTCTACTGCTACCTTGCACATCCATAAGTGAGTGTCTTCATGCATCCATGAGGATCCAGATTCTAGGGAATGCACAGATTCTGTATCATCTTTGGCTCTATGGATGGGATTCCACTGGATAGGAGGGACATCTCTATGAGAATAGTCCTTGAGATTGACTTTGGTTGTAACGCCCAAGTGTTGCAAATACAAGGAGTTGGTTCCCCAATCCTGTACCACTTGCAACTGTCGCATAAATGGTCTTCCTAAAATCATCTCATAAGCATGATTTTTGCTGAAGTCACATATAGCAAAGCTATGCTCAAACTCAACACCACAAGTGGTGAGAGTTATCCCTTCCAGCAATCCTAAGGGTCTCTCAATATGACCATCGGCCATCTGCAATTTCATTCTTGTTGGCCTGAGTGCTGGCTTGCCCCAACGCTTCCAAAGGGAAGTAGTGGCAATTGCAACTCCTGCACCTGAGTCTAAAATTGCCTTGGTGGTGTACTCTTGGTAGGTGATGGGAAGATAGGTGTTCCCTTCTTCGCCTTCACACATATCCCCTATCTTATCCAAGGGAATTTCTGGCACTGTCCTATGGGATCCTACCTGGGAACGAGGTTTTGCTATCTCTGGTACTTGTTTGGCTACATGTTTCCATAATTCAGGTCTAACCTTGAGTAGCTCTTCTAACTTGAGATTACACTGCACATTAGTGTTCTTCACTACCTCTGTGTTCCTAGGAATGACTGAGTCGTCATTCCTTACCATGACTGTGGGTGCTCTCATACATGTGGACTTTGCTTCCCATGGGCCTGTGAAGTGGGGTAGCTCTTGTATGGAATTCGACTCAAAGTCTAATCTCTCGTGAGACTGAACACTCTCATGCTCCCCGTAAATAGATGGGATGTCTTGTGGGAATTGGTCGTGTGCATCGTCCACAAGTTCAAAAGGAGGGGCGACCTCGCTTTCGTTATCCCATTTGTCTTCTTGAATCTCTCGTAGGAAGTCTGGTGCAAACCGATTCATAGAAGAAGAAGTGTCTGGCTCCGTAGAATTGGGCGCATAAGCAACCTGTGAAGGAGGGCTGATTCTATTGTTGACTCTCTCCTTGTTCTCGCAAATGGCTGGAGCACAAGCTTCTTGGGGAGGATTACTTATTCTATTACTTTTCCGAACAGGCTCACACATTCCCTGAGAAGGAATGTAGGCAACCTGTGGAGGTACTTGAGCTTTCGAGGGAGGCTCATCTGCCTTTTGGGGGGGAAGATAAGCTTCTTGAGGAGGCCCACGGGCTTCCTGAAGAGGCTGGCTTACCCGTTCTCTTGCCCTTTCCTTTCTTTGAGGGGTAGGTTCCTTTTCTGGCTGTGCTATTGGCCTCTCTATTCTTTCTAAGGAGGGGAAGTTGTCCGGTTTAGGGGCATTGGCCACATACACTTCTGATTGGGAATGATTCCTGTTTTTGCTTGCTTTTTCTTGGTCTTGATTTTTTTCTTCCTTGTCAGATCTTGCAATTATCCTCTCTAACTTCTCTAGGAATCCATCCAAGTGTAATTGCGTTTTGGCTGAGCCTGAGTAATTGAAAAGGCGACTGGCTTCAAACATAGTCTGAGCCAATGCGACCATTTTCGCGCATAGTTTGGTTCTTTCTATCTCTAGGTCAGCTCTAGGATAGCACTTGTCATGATCCGTGACGTTTGGCCCTTCTTGGATTCTGGCCTGATATGCCTTAAGCATCATGTCTATGTCTTCGGGAGTGGGATCAGCTAATACTGATCCTGTTTGGGGTGGTGGGTGGGTTGCGTGGGCTGTCTTAGAGGGTGAAGGGATGGAGGGTGATGGGGATGGTAGCGGTGGGAATGTGTGAGAGTGCGGTTGAGACGTGATCTCTATGATTTTAGCCTTGGTTTCTCGTAGACTTTCCTCAAGTTCACTCATCTTCTTTGCCCATTGCCTTTTCATGCGTTCGCGGCTATCTTTCCAAGCTCTTGTTCTCTTTTTATTTTGGCTCTCGGTATCGCTAGCATCTAAGCTCTTTTCCTGGCCTACCCCTTGGTTTTGCTGCAATGCCTGAGCCCTAGTGACTACCTGTACTGGTGCAGTGGAAGTGACGCTTCCTGAGGAGTCTACCACTAACCCAACAACGTTGATAGGGGTGATTTTTGGCATGCTATTGGGGTTCTTAGGGCAATCTCGTAAGAGATGCTCTTTTCCGCAGTCTTGGCAAAAGCCTTGGATAGTCACGGACTGAGTTTGTGTAGGCGGAGGTAAGGGACAATCACGAATGAGGTGATCACCTTGGCATCTGTAGCACGGTCCTCTTGGGAATGGAGGTCTGACTTGCCTAGATTGAGGCCTAGGATTGGGATTTGCATACATGACGTTCGTGTAGTCTGACTCCCAACTAGGTTCGCTTGTCTCTTCGCTATAATAGGACTCACCATGCTCAGGAGACTGCATGTAGTAGGCCTGGGGGCTATCAACATGGGTAGAATCAAAGCTATGATCACTTGGGTCATTTTCAGAGATCAAGGGTGTTACTGGGACTATAGCTCTATTCAGGTTCTCTTCTGCAGCAGTATACTTTACCGGAATCACATTAGCTGGGGCTGGGGGTTGTTGTGTTAGCACAGGCTGAGGCCTTTGTTGGTTTTGATATTGAGGTTGGAAATTTTGTTGTGGCCTGCCATATGGTTGTGGAGGGTACTGGTTCTGGTATCTGCCTTGTTGGTAGTGCTGAGGGTAGGGTTGCCTAACAGCCTGCTTGTTGTATGGGCAATCTTGTGCGGTGTGGTTGGTGTATCTCCGTTCTATGGTGCAGTACTGGCTACTAGGGTTTACTTGGGGTTGAGCCATAATAGGGCAGACATTCGCCATGTGGTCACCACCGCATGTATAGCATCTTTTCACTGGGGCAAACCTTGGGATTTGTTTGCTAGTTACACCTAATTTCTGAGCTACTTTTTCGGCAAGTTCCTCAATTGATGTGGACTGCGTGGAAGAGTGGCTAGATGCACTATCTGAATCTTTGTAAATTTTGGACAACTCTAGCTCTTCTCCTAGGTTATCTTCAATGTCAATGCACATACGTACACATTCTTCTATAGTCCTAGGGTCTTTCAGATACACATAGGATCTCAATTTTGGGCTCAGCAATCCGTCAAGAAATAAGGCTACTTGTTTAGCAGATGTGGGTAGCTCCGAAATAGGGCACCTTTCAAGATATTGTCTAAATCTTCTTCCTGCAAGTCTCACAGTCTCTTGAGGGGTTTGCTTGAAGCTGTGAATCAGTGAGGAGGTGTTGTGTCTTATGCCGCTCTTAGAGAACTCTACAATGAATGCCTCTAGGAGTTGATCTATGCTCCTGAACTGGCGTTCATCTAATGGCTGAAACCACGTAAGTGCTGTGTTCCTAAGGGTTAGACCGAAGGCATTGTACTGCGTGAACAGATCCTCCACTTGTTCAGCTCTCAAGACTTGCTTGAACTCTGCCACATGATCATAGGGATCTCCTGTGCCGTCAAAGTAATTCTTCATGGACTTAACTAGCTGGGTGGGTCTCAAAGTTCTTGTTTGCTCTCTAGGCCTCGGCAGAGGGAATCCATCTACATTTCTTTGGTTCCTGTGGGCTCTATGCATCTCAGCTTCTACCCTATTCGTCTCCGTTCTCGTTCTTTCTCTGCCCACTGGATTGGCAAAACTTACCTCTGGTCTATCTTTACTTCCGTCTCTTTGCATACCATGAGCCTGGGATGTTCCAGCTCCAGGGTGACCATAGGCTACATTTGATCTTGGTTGGGGGAAAATGAATTCGCCCTTCCAAGTGTAAGCATGCCTATCATTTTCTGTCACCACAAAGATCCGTTCTGAAGCATGATCTAAGTAGGTCACTCTGCCTGGGCTATCCGGATCCTTAAACTCATAGATCATGATATTTCCTATGTCTGTTGGCTGATTAGACTTATACCTCCAAAAGGCTTCATCAGTTTCTCGATTAAGGAGCAACTCTATGCTCTTGTTGTCTTGAGGGACCCATTCAGGCGTGATAAGCCTAGTGAGAACTGATTTACCTCGAGGGGTTCTAGGTTCCGCACCCATGTTCCCTTGTTCCAGGTCCCCTAAGTCCGCTTCTGAGATTACGTTCCCAAAGTCATCTGTCCTATCAGGGTGACTAGTGACTACATATATAGTTCCTTCTTTGTCCAGGTATGCACCATTTTCAAACTTGACAGCTGGGTGCTCTAGTCCAATGGATTGATCAGGGTTTTTAATCTGGACCACAGATCTTCCTAGGCCGTCCTCATAGATGCTAGCACCTAATCGGTTGGTCCTAAGGTACTCCAGCTGCGTTTTGTAAGGGCCTTCTACCCTGTACAGGTAAGGCACTCCTGAACTTCCCGTAGGTCTGTCCATGCCTTGAGACATTTCTGACTCACTGGTCTCAGAGCTAGGGTAGTATGAGTGGTGGCTCAACTGCTGGGCCCAAGACCTTGCAGTGTGATTGACACTAGCCTCTGAAGACCTAAGGCTTTGTCTTTCCCTTGCTAAATGTCGTCCTGATCTAAGGTTCATATGCCTAACTGATTAGCCCAATTTTTTTTCAGAGTACAACCTCGTTGCCGATTAATTGG
>CM035433.1:109550951-109555951 GCA_020310875.1 Ceratopteris richardii
CACAAGTATCCATATGTTGATCTCCTATCATCAAGATTACCTGCCCAATCTACATCACTATATATTTTGATGTTTGTATCTGATGTAAAACCATAATACAAACCCTCTTTGAGTGTACCCTTAATGTACCTCAACACTCTTTGACCTGCAATCCAATGTTCTTTCCTAGGACAATGCATGAATTGAGACAAAACTCCAACTGCATATGATAAATCAGGCCTACTTAATGTAGCATAGATAAGACTACCAACCAAACTCTGATATAGCTTCATATCTTTGAATTCTTCTCCACCATATCTGCTCAATTTGTGATTCACCTCCATTGGAGTAGGTGCTACCCTGCAATCATTCATTTTAAACTTGATTAACAAGTTTCCCAAATACCTTTCTTGAGTCACATACACTCCATGTTGAGTGTATGAGATCTCCATGCCCAAGAAATATGACAAGTCTCCCAAATCACTGATTTTGAACTCTTTCTCCATTTGCTTCTTTAGGCTTTGAATGCCTTTCTCATCTGTACCTGTAAGAATTATATCATCAACATATATGCACATGTAAATGAACCCATCATCACTTGCTTTAACAAGCAAGCTACTATCTGCTTTAGATACTTGAAATCCAAGTTCTTTCAAGAACTTCACAAGTCTATAATTCCATGCCCTTGGGGCCTGCTTCAACCCATACAAAGCTCTCTTGAGCTTACATACATGATCTGGATACCTTCTATCTCTGAATCCTTGAGGTTGCTCCATGAAAACATCATCTGAAATGTAACCATTTAAAAAAGCATTCTTCACATCTAATTGACATAATTTCCAACCTTTACATGCAACAATAGCTATGAGTGTCCTGATGGTTGTCATCTTTGCCACAGGACTATAGGTCTCATCATAATCAATACCATATGTTTGAGCAAACCCTTTCACAACAATTCTAGCTTTATACCTAGACACACTTCCATCTGCAAACCTCTTAGTCTTGTAGACCCATTTGCATCCAATGATCTTCTGACTATTTGGTTTAGGAACCAAATCCCATGTTTGATTCTCCATTAATGCATCATATTCTTCCTGCATAGCTTTCTCCCAATTTTCCTTACCTTTTGCCTCTTCATATGTGGAAGGATCTTCATCTGCCTTTATCATGTAAGCATAATCTTTGGTAGCCAAAAAAGAACTATCATAGCTATACCATGTAGTTTGCCACTTGTGTCTTGATGACCTTCTAAGTTCTCCACTCCTTGAGGTTTCTGGTTCTTCACACTCAGGATCAAATCTTGGCATTTCTTCAACTTCAACCTGCACTTCATTATTCCCCTCTTCATCAAATATCTGAACCTTTGATTTACCCTTCTTTTGACTCACAACTTCTTCATCACCTGTATTAATATTGATTGTACCTGCATACCAAGTACCTTGCTCATCAAATGTGACATCCTTAGACACAATGAATTGCTTTGTGGATGGACTCCACAATCTATAACCCATCTGCTTGTCATCATAACCAATGAATACATACTTTTCAACTTTAGTTTCTAACTTGTGTCTTAATTGTGATGGCACATATGCATATGCCAAACATCCAAATACTTTGCAATGATCCAAGGTAGGTCTCTTACCCCACCATGCCTCATATGGTGTCATACCCTGCAAAGCTTTACATGGTAGCCTATTGACCAAATAAGTAGCTTTATTTACAGCCTCAGCCCACAAATAATTTGGGCAATTTTTCTCCTTCATCATTGACCTTGCAAACTCAACAAGAGTTCTATTTCTTCTCTCTGCTACACCATTTTGTTGAGGAGAGTACCTGCAAGTGATTTCCCTTTTTATACCTGCATTCCACAAGTAATCACTGAACTTATTAGAGAAATACTCTCCCCCTCCATCTGACCTTAGTCTCTTCAATTTATGACCTGTAATTCTTTCTGCATACACATGATAATGTTTGAATGTATTGAATACTTCTGACTTATCTTTGATCACATAGATAGTGATCCATCTGGTAGCATCATCAACATAAATCACGTAGTACCTTGAACCATTGATACTGAAATCCTTTGATGGTCCCCACACATCTGTGTGTACCAACTCAAGCTTCTCTGAATACATGAAACCATGCTTGGAGTAAGATTGCCTATGAGCCTTACCTAATTGACATGCCTCATATCTGTATGTCATATGTTGACGTGCGACATTAGGCAATCCAAGCAATGAACCATTGTTAATCATATCTTTGATACCTCTTTCATTAAAGTGTCCAAGCCTCTTGTGCCAAAGATCTAACTCAGAGATCTTATGTCCTCCATAAGTGAACAAGGCATGACCAACATTACCTTGAATCTTCAATGTGAACAACCTTCCTTCTTTCTTCCCTGAAACAATTTGTTTATACTCATTGCTAGGGTCTTCCACAAACACTCCTTCATTAGTGAATCTAACTTCATAACCTTTTTCAACAATTTGTCCTACATTTATCAGATTCTTAGGAATTGTAGGAACATACAAGACCTTACTCAAGAGAGTACTTCCATCCTTGGCCTTCAGTGATCCAATTGACTTCACATTATGCTTTGTATTGTCACCTGTTTGAACAACATGATTAGATACCTTATTTTCCAAATCAATCATCAATGCTATGTTACCACTCAGGTGATTGCTACACCCTGAGTCAATGTAGAAGACTCTTTGGTCTTCACTTTGCCTTTCACAAGTTGCATTCATTATCAATGTTGAATCCTCCTTCTGATCTAAAGCATAATTGTAGTAGGTATTATTGTATTGTTGACTTTGGAATCCTCTACCTGCATTTCTTCCAAAGTAACCCCTACTACCTCTTCCTCTGAAGTTACCTCTTTGATTTCTGCCACCTCTTCCTCTTGAATTAAAGTTCTGATTATATCCACCATTACTCTGAGTATTATGCCAACAATCATTAGCTAAGTGATTTGTCTTACCACAAATCCAGCAAGCTTTGACTCCATCTTTATTATTCCTACCTCTTCCTCTACCTTTGCCACCTCCTCTTCATCTTAGGAAGTTGGCTTGACTAGTTATGCCTTCATCTTCATTTGCTTGTTGTTTTCCTTTGCTATTTTTCTTCTTATCCTTTGAGTACATTGCATGACTTGTACTCTTGTCACCTTCACCTTTGACATCCTGCTCAAAGGTTAACATATGTCCTAGCAACTGATTTAAGTCAAGAGTAAAATGATCAAGTGATAATTCAATAGATAGAATGAATGGCTTCCATTTGTCATCACCTCTCAGACCTGTGAGGATTTGCCTTACCAATTTATCCTCCTCAATGTCTTCATCAACAGCTCCTAATGCATCTGCAATGTCCTTCATTCTGGTTACATAATCTGAGATGGATTGAGAGGCCTTCTTCTTGAATGTAGTAAAATCTGCCCACAAGGATGCCTTCCTAGACTTTGTGTTATTTTGGAAATGCTCCTCCAAAGCATTCCATATATCACTTGCACTTTCAAGACCTCTAATGTGAGGTAGCAAGTAATCATTGACTGCCATATAGATAATGCTCCTAGCTTGAGCATCTCTCTTCATCCAATTCTTCAAATATGATAATTCCTCCCTAGTTGGAACACTAGGATCTCTGAATTGAGGCTTTTCTTCTTCACCTGTAATATAACCTATCAAGTCTTTCCTCATTAGATGAGCTTCCATCCTCATTGACCATGCTCGATAGTTCTCTCTATCCAATTTCTCTATCTGAAGAGAATCTCCCATCTTTTCTTCACCTGTATATTGAATTCTTCAATCTTTATAAAGTATAAGGTTACCTTTACTTCGAATGACACTCCCTTTGTCTTCCTTGGTGTCGTATGACCTCCTTCTCAAACTTTGCCCTCAAGCTCTCACCTTTTGAACCTTCAGATGTTGAATTTTGTATGTCTACAGCAGTCTGAGTCTTCCTTTCCTCAATTTTGATACTTCCTGCTCTGATACCACTGATGGAGAGTGTTAATCTCCAAAAGAACAAGCTATCATTGATGTTAGACCACCTCTATACAAAGAATAACTTTAATCTCCAACCAATTTTGGAAGACAAGCACCAAATTATCAAGAAATTAGCTAACTGTGAAGAAAGTCATTTCTCAAAAAAGTCTGCTGCATCTTAATCACTCATTGACTAATCATTTGTATAAATTTTTTTATAAAACTTTGTAGAATATTTTGCCTAGTGATTGCACACCTCCTCCAAGTTAAAACACTTCAAAAGCTTGAGTAGATTATGAGAAATGATTCGAACAATCTACCTATGTCTGAAACTTTCTCTCTATATAGTCGACTTTGACACCTGCAACTTCTAAGATATGGTTCTCTAAAAATAGAACCCGTTTAAACAAATGCTTTTAGCCATAGATGGTTTACCTCTCAACTTAGATTTTGAGTCCTCACTCGTGCAAAACTTTAATCTGTGCAGTGAGAAATGATCAAATCATTGACCATCGAAAATGCACTTGTTTCGGAACACTGTTAACACTCTTTTACATATGAATGTTCCTACTCATAATTCTCACAGCTTGTTTACAACTAAGCTCTCAAACTTTAACCATAGACTCATTAACTATGGACTTAGACATTTACAAAAGGAATCTTGAAATGATCGAGTACAGAAGGAGAATGCACAGAAACATCGGGTGCAAATTCTCTTCATTTCTGACAAAAATTACATCTGGATGAGAGAGCTATTCTAACCTCTTCATAAGTGTCTAATGACTTCTAATTCTACTCAACTCTCATGCTCTACATTCTCTCTCATACTTGTCCCGACATTTTCTAGGTATATATATAGACAAAAATTTACAAGCTTATGACTACTCAAAGATATAAGTGAACTATCTCTGACATAATGCACATATGTGTACACATCTTCCAAATTCTGATTGTGTCCTTCCTTCATGCTTCACAAATTGTTCTCTTCTCAAATCCTTGACTTCATTTCCATGTCAAAACATCAATTGGTGATTGTCC
>CM035433.1:109560951-109600951 GCA_020310875.1 Ceratopteris richardii
AACTAGGCCAGACACTAGGTCTGGATAAGGCCAAAGCTAGTGAGAAAACTATAAAAAGAGCTAGAGAGCTCATTTTTGAGGTTAGATTGTTTGTGAATTGAGCTTATGTAAGAGACTTTTTGACTAATGCAAAGAACTCCATTGTTCCTCTCCTTATTCTTGCCTTGTGTGCGCGTGTGTGTATGTGTGCTTCTCACTTGCTCATAGTCTTCATACTAGTCCTCACGTCTCCACGGATTGACAATTATGAGGTGGATCTCCTCACGTTGGTACTCACCATTGTGCTCGAGTGACACCAAATTTGGCGCCGTTGCTGGGGAAAAAGCTTCGAGGACAAGCGTGTGATGGTAAGACGTAGAGTTGAGACAATGGAGTCATAGGTAATATCCTTTCTTTTCCTTATTTTTCTTTAATTTTTCTTGTTTTTGCATCACCATCATCATCCTTACCATCTCCCACCTCCATCTCCATCTTCACAAAAATTTCAGTTTTTTTATCATATTCCACTCCCCACCTCATTTCCCTCATTTCACTTGTGAGAGAGAGCTTGCATGCTATCAGTTTTTGTGTGTTTTTTGAGCTTTTACTATAGGATCGAGCTGTACCACCATCTCCAGCAGCTTGCGTAGGTACGACAGACTCTACACAAGTCCCGGGACGACGAGCTCTGCCTATCACGACAGATAGAAAAACTTAATATTTTTTGAGTGCATGTGTGGCACGATAACCTACACCATGAGAGCACTCCAACTCACTAAAAAGTTCTAAAAAATTTGCATTTTTTCAGTCTATCGCGATAGACACCATCTATCGCGATAGACAGCATCCCATGATAGCCTCAGTCTATCGCGACAAACACCCATCTATCGCGATAGATAGACCACGACAGACGATAGACACCCGTCTATCACGACAGACAGGTCCACGCGACAGTCAGTGTCTATCGCGACAGACACCATCTATCGCGATAGACAGGCATTCTCAACAAAAAAATAAAGGGCAAAATTTTTGGAAGTTTAGGCCAAATTTTGGGCATATTTGCATACTCAATTACTCCGACACTTACAAAGGCCTTAGAAAAATACACTAAACTCTTGAAAGGATCTGTTTGTCTGTACAACCCCCTAAACCCTGAACTGTCATGACTTTTTCATATGAAATCCGTTTTTTGAGCTCTAGGGCTTGTCGCAAAGCTCGTGGCATATACTACACGCCGTCAACTGTTTTTTATAAGAATAATGCATTGATTTTCAGATAGGGTATTTTGAAGTTGACCCTCTGTGGGGTAGATACACCAAGAGAGATTTAGAGGAAATATTTTGGCAATAGAAAAGGGGGAAAAAAGGGTCATTAAAAGTGTCTGAGATAAATTGTCCATCATTAGAAGGATCAAATTGGAGCTAAACTTGGGATTTTTACAGGATTATCGAGAGCTCTTGGAGAAAGCAAAGCAAGTGCCAGTGTGAGCAGGCCTGGGAATGTGCTTCCTAGGCAGACAAGCATAGCAAGGAGGAGCGACTTGAGGATTATCGAGAGCTCTTGGAGAAAGCAAAGCAAGTGCGAGTGTGAGCAGGCTTGGGAACGTGCTTCCTAGGCAGACAAGCATAGCAAGGAGGAGTGACTTGAGTTTGGAACATCTCTTAACCCCCTCAGTCCATTCCTAGCATAGGCTAAGTGCGAGTAGTCGTCTTGGTTGACTAGGGGTACGATAAGAATACTCAAGTTCTAAGAGCCTCTAATTTCTCAAGTCTAAGAATAGGTTACATTGCAGTCAAGGGACAACTTAAAAGAAAAGAACTTAAATTAAGTGGACGCAGAACATCAATGTGACACACTTAAGTGCTCCTGATGGCGCTCAATTAAAGACAAGAAAACACATACAAAGGAACTCAAAAAAGTGATTGTTATCAAAGAATCAGCAACATGGTTGTACAAGGATCATTGGGATTAATTGGAAAGGCATATGAACCTTAGATCGGGAAGACACCTAGAGAGAGACTGTCAAAGTATTAGATCATCCGAGGCTAGCGTCAACCATACAGCTAGATCTTGGGCCCAGTAGTTGAGTGATTACCCCTACGCCTTCGACTAAAAAACTAGTGACTCTGAGATGTCTTATAACATGGAGAGACCTATAGGTAGCTCAGGAGTGGCATACCTAGAAAGACCTGAAGGGCCCTTTGTAGCTCAAGCATAAGCACCACCTCCTTTACTTGTCAATCCGCGGAGACGTGAGGACCGGTATGAAGACCACGAGCAAGTGAAGGCATAAGTGCGTGAGTGAAAGCACACAAACATGCACACACATACACACACTCACGCGCACGAGGTAAGATCAAAGAGAGGAACAATGGAAAGCTTCGATTGCAAAGCGTTCTCTTACAAAGCTCTATTCTCTCACAAGCCAACCTAAAAAATGAGCTCTCTAGCTCTTTTTATAGTTTTTGGACTAGTTTTGGCCCTGTCCAGACCTAGTGTCCGACCTAGTTAAAAATTAGGTTCCAGGGCTTATTTGAGGGCTCAAACGAAGTCTAAAATTTATGAAAATTGGTACGGTGGTACTTCTAATACTCCTCAAGCTCAAGGACTCCTCAACTTGAACAAAATGGAGTTAATAAAAATAGAAAATGGTATTTACAATGGTTTTTAGTGATGAAAATCACTGTTGTTGTAGGGGATTCTTCTGAAAATTTGACATACACTTCTTGGAGCTCCCTACTTGCTCCCTTTCCTTGTGTGTTCACCTTTTGATGTGCTTCCATGCTTTGTCCTTGACCTTGTCAATCCGCGGAGACGTGAGGACCGGTATGAAGACCACGAGCAAGTGAAGGCATAAGTGCGTGAGTGAAAGCACACAAACATGCACACACATACACACACACACACACACGCGCACAAGGTAAGATCAAAGAGAGGAACAATGGAAAGCTTCGATTGCAAAGATTTCTCTTACAAAGCTCTATTCTCTCACAAGCCAACCTCAAAAATGAGCTCTCTAGCTCTTTTTATAGTTTTTGGACTAGTTTTGGCCCTATCGAGACCTAGTGTCCGGCCTAGTTAAAAATTAGGTTCCAGGGCTTATTTGAGGGCTCAAACGAAGTCTAAAAATTATGAAAATTAGTACGATGGTACTTCTAATACTCCTCAAGCTCGAGGACTCCTGGACTTGAACAAAATGGAGTTACTAAAAATAGAAAATGGTATTTACAATGGTTTTTAGTGATGAAAATCACTATTGTTGTAGGGGATTCTTCTGAAAATTTGACATACACTTCTTGGAGCTCCCTACTTGCTCCCTTTCTTTGTGTGTTCACCTTTTGATGTGCTTCCATGCTTTGTCCTTGACCTTGAGTTCCAACACTCCCCCCCCTCTCGAGTCTATCATCCCTGACAGACCCTTGTTGTAAGGGTTGTTCCATGTAGTGCCTTGAGAGGGAGTGTCCCTTCTGTATGAACAAAAGTCGTCTTACTTCCAGATGTGTCTGGTTCTTCATCTATCACTGTGAGTCTTTGCAAGTTGTAGTCTCTTGGTATATGCTTCTTCCTTGGATTCCAGCATGACTGTGTCGTTGTGAATCTCCGTTGATGTTTTCTAGATCTTCCACAATTGATGTTCATAGTAGTCATGCCAAGTACTCATAACCCATATTGAGTGATGGGTAAGTGTGTTCGTGCATGGGTTGAGGAACATATGTGCCTTGTGCACGGCCTTGTAATGTAGCCCTATGCATGCTTACGTGGAAAATGCATCGGAAGAAGTATGGTGCAAAAATTGGGGTCCTGAGCTAAGTGCTCAAGGGTATGCGGACGAAGAGGTTTCCTAAGCTATCATGGTTATGGTGTTTCCAGAGTAAGGGTACTTACCATGGAGAAGGTTGATCGATGTTCATCTCTTCGTGTTGTACACGCGGCCTTTGGGATGGAACATTGTTGATGAATGTCCATGTTGATGGTCCACTGATGAGATCTTTTGAGTGGTTGATCCTCTCTCCTCTTTTCAAAGCAACATTTGCCAAATACTGAGAATTGAATTTCTTTATATTCCTTGGCAAACAACATTGGGTAACTACACCAAGCTGAGTTTCACATATTCTCTTTAGCTCACCATACGCAGGAGTCTTCTCCTCCAGAACTATCCTTTGCAGATGTCTCCTTGGATGCTCTCGTACATGAAGTAGTTAAGCATCACTCAAGTGGCGGACCTTCAAGCTCTTCATGCCTACCAAGGTAAGAGAAAATCATATTTGTAGATGCCATGTTCATGCCAAGTGCTTGCCATCTACCAGATAAGGCAGCAATAATATCATCTGCTAGCCGAGACACACTTCGATCCAAATTGATAGATGCCTAGTAATCAACAATTCCACCTTCAACTAAGCATGACTCATTCATGTTTCATAAGCCAAACCTGGGAACCAGCTCTCTCTCGCTTTTCTTCTTTCTTTCTTCCTTTCTTTCTTTCTCTCTCTCTCTCTCTTTTTTTTTTTTTGGAACAATGTCACAAAACAAGAAGATAGATGTTAGTATCAGCAAAAATAGTTGACATATGTCAATGTGCTCTTGTGCATGGGACTCCCCAATGTGTCTATGCACGGCCCTGTAATGTGGCCCTATATTAATGCATACTTTGGAAATGCATAACCTGAATGGTGCAAAAGACTGGGTTGTGCAAGGAGCACATGGTTTTCGCTCGTCGAGGCTTTTCGATGTTATTTGCGGATGTTGATGCCATCTATCGTGGAGGTATCCATTGGATCTTGAGATGACAACTGATCCTTCCTCCTTATAGGGATCCATTTTAGAATAGCATTTGGCACTGTAGAGATTACTTCAGGCGTCTTCCACTTTGGATGCTTTCTGAACTGTGGTATCCAATGTGGTTGGAGCTTTGGTTTGGTGGAGGCTACTTGTACTTTTGGCTTCCAAACCCATAGACTTTTTGCATGTCTTCCTACTAATGTTGAAGCACTGATTTGATCTTCCTTTGGTCCCTGTACGTGGTTCTTACCCTTTTCTCTTTTTGGCTTCTTGGTTGAGACCTTTCACATGTGGGAGAACATAGGTTGTTGTGGATGTAGGAGCTTCTTAGGTACCCACATCTGTAATTGCCCTTGTTGAGTTGCAGCTAACTTCTTAGGCACCCAAACTTGTTGGATACCTTGTGATTGACCTTGTTCGAGCTGCTTCCTTCGTCTTCTGGCCTGGTTGGCTTGCCTGGATGGAATTTGTGGGGGCAAGGCAGGTGGTTGCTCTCCTTTGCGTACCCATATCTGCTTCATGCTCGGAACTGCTTTCTTATCGAATGGTGTCTTTTTATTTGATGTAGCAGTTGTCGTGAACGGTTGTGTTTGCTTGTGTGGTGGACTCATTACTGGGAAGAGTGGGCCACCAAAGTCCTGAGAATAGAATGGTCTTGATCACTCGGTCAGGACCAAAATGTCCACCTGCAACACCACTGTGTGCAGTCTCTAAGACGTTTAAATAGTCTGATTCATGAACGCACAGTCTTAAGTAACCATCTTTGCCTCTTCGGTATAGGTTCTCTCCTACTAAGGCATAACCTTGAGCCTCTTGCTCCATGCTTTATCTTCTTGCTAGACTGGCCTCTTTGGGTAATCTTCCTGATCTCATAAACTCTACCAATGGAGCACTCTAATATGGAATTAATGATACTTGATAAAGGGTCGCATGTTCCACTGGTGGTCTCTCTCTACACATTGGACAATTCTTAATCCACTCATGTATTTCTTTGTCCATGCTAGGCCAATACACTCCTAAACGCTTCAGATTCTGCAATGTTCGTTGTTTAGAATAGTGATTTCCTAGCAATCCTTCATGAGCTTGTTGCAACCAACTACTATGTTCGTCATCCTCGACACAACAAGCTAATACACCCTCAGTATCTTGTTTGTATATGCTTCCTGCCAATATGTGGTATTTTGTTGATTTTACAATTTCTTCTTGTGATGTTTTCACATTCTTATTTGCAGGTCCGAAGGTTAGGACTGGTACCAACTTATTTTCCCATTTAGGAACAACTTCTAAATTGAACAAATAAGCATCGGGTAATTCATCAGACACTCCTTGCTCTCCTGAAGTGATGCGAGAAAGGTGATCTGCCCTAAGGTGGGTTCTACCTTTCCTGACAACAACTTCAAAGTCATATTCCATTAGTAAGAGAAACCATCTTACTAACCGTCCTGTATTGCAAGGTTTATTGAACAAATATAACAAAGCTTGATGATCCATGAAAAACTTAAATTTGTTGGCCAATAAATAGTGTCAAAACTTCTTCACAGCATATACCATGCCTAAGCCCTCTCGCTTAGTTGTGGTATAGTTTCGTTCAGCTGCAGTGAGCTGTCTACTAGCATATGCTATGGGAAAATCTAAGTTTCCTTCACCTGTGGGTTGTGCTAGCACACATCCTATGGCATGATTGGATGCATCCACATGGACATGGAATGGTTTATTCCAATCAGGAGTGGTCAGTATTGGTGCTGTGCACAAAAGTTTCTTCAGTTCATTGAAAGAATTCTCACGTTCGTCGTTCCACTCAAAATTAGACAACAAGGCATAAAGGGGTCTAGCTATGATCGTGTACATGTGAATAAACCTACGGTAGTATCCACAATGGCCCATAAAGGCTTGTACCTCTTTAACATTCCTTGGCCTTGCCAGCTCCGCTATGGCTCGTACCTTATCTTCGTCAGTATTCCATTCTTAGAAACAATATGACCTAAGTTTTACCTTGACGCACCATGAACACACACTTTTCTGGGTTCAGACACACTCGATATTCTCTACACTTGTTAAAGATTTGTCTGAGTTCAGGGATGTGAAATCTTCTCTCTTAGGAATGAGCACATAAATCATCCACATATACTTCTAAGCTCTTTCGCAAGAACTCTTTGAAGACATGACACATGAGCCGTTGGAATGTTGAAGGTGCATTTGTGAGCCCGAATGGCATAACACGAAATGCAAAGATTCCCCACTCTATGGCAAAAGCTGTTTTGTGTTGATCTTCTGGGGCAATGGCTACTTGATTGTAACCTAAAAATCCATCAAGGAAACTATCAACTTCCTTGCCTGCAACACGCTCCAATAGGTGTTCTGTGATTGGAAGTGGATAACTATCTCTGATCGTAGCGGCATTAACTTTTTTAAGGTTAATACACACTCGTAACTTACCGTTCTTCTTGGGCACCACGACAATGGGGGACACCCATTCAGTATGCTCAATCTCATAGATGAATCCAGCTTCAATCAGCCTATCAATTTCCTCTTTTATTTTGGCAGCATATGTATCATTATATGTGTAAGGCTTCTGTTTGGTGGGCTTGGCATCAGCAGTCATGGGGATAGTATGAGAGCAAATTCTTGGATCTACCCCTTTCAAGTCTCTATAGTGCCATGCAAACACATCCCTATATTCCCTTAACAGAGCTACAAGCTCCATTTCTTCTCTTGCACTTAGGTCATCTCCTATATATGTGCATCTCTCTTCGTTCTCTTCAATGGTCACTACAATTTTCTTGGTCTTTTCTTTATTATCATATGATTCTCCTATGATGGCCTCTCTCTTAGGCCTTCGTACCAAAATTTTACGGTCGTCAACCTCATATTTCTTGAAGTTTTCAGGTACTTCAAACAATGATTCCTCCTCTTCTTGTTTTACTGCTTTTCTTTTCTTTTTCTTTTGACTGCTCTCACTTCCATCCTTTGAACTTACCGTTTTAATACTTGTGAGAGGTTCTTCTTCTTTCTGGGTGAACACTCCTATATCTTCCAGATAGTGCTGCTCTGAGTTAAAGCAACTATCCATCACAATGGACTCTATATCATCGTCATTCTCTTCTTCTTTTATGACATCACTAGGGTCACATTCTTCTAGCAAGGGCTGACACATGAACACTGAGATATCATAACCCTCCTCATCACAGTGAGGTGTCCATTGTTCTTCATTGACAGCAATGTCCATGGTGGCTAAGATTTCTGGCCAGCCATGAGGCTCAAATTCCTCATCTGGAAAGATCATCGGTGTATAGGCTGGGTCTTTAATTGGTCTATCTCCTGGCAAAGTTCCTTCTTCTCTTGCCTTTAAACGTTTTTCCTCTTCCTCTGCGACCTTGCACATCCACAAATGAGTATCTTCATGCAACCATGATGGATCAGGTGAACTTTCAGAATGCACAGAGATGGAATCTTCTTTCGCTTTGTGGATAGAATTCCACTGTAGGGGTGGTACATCTTTGAAGGTGTAATCCTTCAAATTGACCTTGGTGGTGACCCCTAAGTGCTGTAAGTACAAGGAGTTAGTTCCCCAATCCTGTACTATTTGCAATTGTCGTAGGAAGGGTCTTCCTAGGATCATCTCATAGACATTATTTTTCTCAAAGTCACATATAGCAAATGTATGTTCAAACTCCACACCACAAGTGGTTAGAGTTATCCCTTCTAGCAATCCTAGAGGTCTTTCTAAATGACCATCAGCCATTTGAAGCTTCATTCTAGTTGGTCTTAATGTGGGCTTGCCCCATTGCTTCCACAAGGAGGTGGTCACAATAGCAACACCAGCACCTGAATCTATGATTGCTTTGGTTGTGTAACCTTGGTAGGTGATTGGAAGATAAGTGTTACCTTCTTCACCCTCACACATGTCCCCTATTTTGTCTAGAGGTATCTCTGGTACTTTTTGCTTAGAGCCTGTTTTTGGCATATTGGACTCAAGTTCTGGGACCTGATCCTTCACATGATTCCATAGCTCAGGTTTTGCTTTGAGCAGCTCTTCTACAGTGAGGTGACACTGAACCTTAGTGTTCTTCACGACATCAGTGTTCCTTGGAACCACTGAGTCTTCATTCCTTACTAGTATTGTGGGAGCTCTGATCTGAAGAGATTCAGATTCCCATGGGCCTGGAAATTGAGGCAGTTCTTCTAAGGTATTAGATTCAAAACCTAACCTTTTGTCTTCTTGTTGTTCTGCTTCATCTCCGTAAATAGATGGAATGTCTTGGGGAAATTCATCATGAAGATCATCAATCTCAGGAATAGGAGGGGAGTTACCCTTCTCCTTGGCCCATTTCTCTTCTTGTATTTCCCGCAAGAACTCTTGAGAGTACTGTTGAATTGAAGGAGGTATTCCAACATCTGTGGAATTAGGAACATAAGCTCCCATTGGTGGTGAGCTTGCTCTTTCAATAACTGGTTGAGCCTGTGGAGGCAAAGAAACTTGTGGTTTGTTTACCAATTGCTCTAATCTTTCTAGTAAGCCCTGGAAATGCAAATCTGATTTGATAGAGTTTGTCTGATTGAACTTTTGACTAGTCTCAAGTATGGATTGAGCTTGTTCTACCATTTTCATGCACATTTTCATCCGTTCAATCTCTAAATCTGCTCTAGGGTAACTCTTCTCTAGGTTTGCAGCTGTTGGCCATTCTTGAAGTCAAGCCTGGTAGGCCTTGAACATCATGTCCAAGCCTTCTGGGGTTGGATCTGCAAGAACAGACCCTGGTTGCGGTCTATTTACAATGGGTGGTGGGGTGGGATGAGGTGGAGTGGATGGAGTTTTGGCATGCGAGGGGTTTTGAGATGCAATGTCTTCTATTTTTGTTTTTGCGTCTTTCAAGCTTTCTTCTAGTTCCGATAACTTTTTATTCACTTACGATTGGCTTTTTCTCTGGTATCCTTCCATGTTCTTGTTTTCCTCTTACTAGGCTCTCCTGATTCACTCGACTCCAATTGTTCTGCTGGTTTATCTTGTTTTAATGCTTTTGCCCTAGTAACTGCCTGTACAGGTGCCACATTACTGCTACTTGAACTTGAATCCGCCACTAAGCCTACCACATTAATGGGTGTAATCTTGGGTGCACTAGAGGGGTTTCTTGGACAATCTCTGGGGAGATGGTCTTTTCCACAATCAGGACAAAAAGCTTGTATTGTGATAGCCTGTCCTAGACTCGGAGATGGTGGGTGGGGACAATCACGAAGGAAATGGTCGCCCTGACATCTGAAACATGGTCCTCTAGGGGCTTGTGGTCTTACTTGTCTCAATTGGGGCCTAGGGTTAGCATTTGTGTACATGACATTGGAGTATTCTGGCTCCCAATTTAGCTCCATAGGTGGTGCCTCATATTGATACGGATAAATCTCACTATGTTCAGGTGACTCTGTGTAATAAGCATGTGGACTACCTTCATGGGAATAGTCTGAACTATGAGCATGAGAGTCATTATCTGGTATCAATGGGGTTAGTGGCACCAATGCTCTATTTGGATTTTCCTCTCCCACAACATATTTGACTGGAATCACGTTGGCAGGAGTTGGTGGTTGGTTTCCCAAGACTGGTTGTGGCCTATATGGTGCCTGATATTGCTGTTGTGGTCTATAATATGGCTGTTGGTATTGGTTCTGATACCTACCTTGTTGGTAAGGTTGCTGATAAGTTTGTCTAACAGCCTGCCTATTGTAGGGATAATCTTGAGCCGTGTGGTTCGTGTATTTTCTCTCAATAGTGCAATATGGAGCATTCCTTTCTCTAATGTTTTGGTTTTGCATTGGACATACATTAGCCATGTGGTCCCCTCCACAAGTATAACATCGGTTCAATGGCGTGACTCTTTGCGTTTGTCTATTTTGGACTCCCAGCTTCTTGGCAACTTGCTCAGCTATCTCATCTATTTCCGTGGAGATTTTTGAAGTATGACTAGTAGAACTATCAGAATCCTTATAGATTTTGGATAATCCTAACTCCTCACCCAAGTTATCTTCTATGTCAATGCACGTCCGCACACACTCTTCTATGGATCTAGGCTCTTTCAAGTATACATATGATCTTAACTTTGTGCTCAGTAAGCCATCTAAGAACAAAGCCACTTGTTTGGCTGGTGTGGGTAACTCTGGAGCAGGGCATCTTTCTAGGTACTGTCTAAACCTTCTACCTGCTAGTCGTATTGTTTCTTGGGGTGTCTGCTTAAAACTGTGGATCAAAGATGATGTGTTATGCTTGATACCACTCTTGGAAAATTCTACAATGAATTCGTCTAGCAGTTGACCTATATTGCGATAGTTGCGACTACTCAGTGGTTGAAACCAAGCTAAGGCAGTGCCCTTAAGAGTCAACCCAAATGCCTTGTACTGGGTGAACAAATCCTCAACCTGTTCAGCTCTTAACACTTGTTTGAACTCGGCCACATGATCATAAGGATCTCCTGACCCGTCAAAATAATTCTTCATTTTCTTGATCACTTGAGTGGGTCTAAGGGTTCTTGGATGCTCTCGGGGTCTAGACAATGGAAAATCCTGTTCATCTCTTTGTTGCCTATGTGCTTGATGTCTCTCTCTTTCAGGTCTTTCATTTTCAAATCCTGACCTATTCCTGCCTACGGTGTGTGCAAAACTTACCTCAGGTCTCTCTCTAGTTCTTTCTCTCTGGGCTTCATGAGCGTGGGATGATCCTACTCCTTGGAGGCCATGGGAAACATTGGATCTTGGTGGAGGGAAAATCAATTCTCTCTTCCAAGTATATGCATGTCTATCATGTTCTGTTACCAAGAAAATTTTCTCTGACGTGTTATCCAGGTAGACAACTTTGCCTGGTATCTCTGGATCCTTGAACTCGTAGATGATGACTATGCCCAATTGGCTAGGTTGATCTGGCTTGAATCTCCAAAAGGTTTCCTCTATTTCTCTATTCAAGAAGAGTTCTATGCTTTTGTTGTCTTGAGGGATCCAATCTGGTGTGATCACTCTGGTCAGAACTGACTTACCTCTAGGAGTATGGGGTCCTTGTCCTACATTTCCTTGTTCTAGGTCTCCTATCTCATTCTCATGAATGACATTTCCAAACTCATCTGTCCTATCTGGTTGGTTGGTTACCACATACATGGTTCCTTCCTTATCAATGTATGAACCCTCTTCAAACTTGACCACCGGGTGTTCAAGTCCAAAGGGTTGATCTGGATTTTTGAGTTGGACCACTGATCGTCTCAAGCCATCCTCATAGATGCAAGCACCTAATTGGTTGGTCTGAATATATTCCAACTGTGTCTTATAGGGACCTTCTGGTGTTTGTAGATGGGCAGTCCTTGAGCCACCTGCAGGTTTCCCCATGTTAAAAGACATTTCTGAGTCACTTGTGTCTGGATTTAGTATGTAAGGATGACCACTTAGTTGTTATGCCCAAGACTTAGCTGTATGATTGACACTAGCCTTAGAAGATCTAATGCTTTGTTTATCCTTGCCTAGGTGTCTACCAGACCTCAAGTTCATAAGCTTTGTCTTCTAGTCCCAAAATTCCCCTTTGTATTGCTCAAAACCCCTTGGGGCCCCCTTGGTTTCCTAGTCCCACTGGAGGATCAACTTCAAAATATTCTATCTGAAAATCAATGCAAACGAGCTTTCCAACGAGCTATAGAGCTCAAAAAATGGACTTTGGATGAAAAAGTTATGTCAAATCAGGCTCCTGGGGGTCAAAACAGGCAAACAGGACCTTCTGGAAAAAATCGCGATTTTGTGAACTTCAAGAAAATCGTGATTTTGTGAACTTCAAGAGAATCGCGATTTTGTGAACTTCAAGAGAATCACGATTTTGTGAACTGCAAGAGAATCACGATTGTATGAAATCAGAGAATCGCGATGCTGTAAAGTTAAAAACTCTCGATGTTGAGCACAAAATCGTGTTTCAGAAAATCGTGATGTTGAGCACAAAATCGTGTTTTTGAAAATCGCGATGTTGAGCACAAAATCGTGTTTTTGAAAATCGCGATGTTGAGCACAAAATCGTGTTTTTGAAAATCGTGTTTTTTGACATGAAAATCGCGATGTTGAGCACAAAATCGTGTTTTTGAAAATCGCGATTTTGAGCAAAAATTCGTGTTTTCACAGAATCGCCTTTTTCACAAAATCGTGTTTTTGACTGAAAATCGTGATTTGTGAGAATCGCGATTTTGAGCCCGCTGAAAATCGTATTTTCTCAGAATCGTGTTTTTGACATGAAAATCGCGATTTTGAGCACAGAATCGTGTTTTAGAGAATCGTGTTTTTTGACTGAAAATCGTGATTTTGAGCACAGAATCGTGTTTTAGAGAATCGCGATTTTGTCTCAGAGAATCGTGTTTTCACAAAATCGTGTTTTCACAAAATTGTGTTTTTTGACATGAAAACCGCGATTTTGAGCACAGAATCGTGTTTTAGAGAATCGTGTTTTTTGACATGAAAATCACGATTTTGAGCACAGAATCGTGTTTTTTTACATGAAAATCGCGATTTTGAGCACAGAATCGTGTTTTAGACAATCGCGATTTTATCTCAGAGAATCGTGTTTTCACAAAATCGTGTTTTCACAAAATCGTGTTTTATAGAATCGTGTTCTCACAGCATCTTGTTTTTGGCTGAAAATCGTGATTCGTGAGAATCGCGATTTTGAGCACAATCACAGAATCGTGTTTCTGCTGAAAATCGTGATTTTGCTGAAAATCGTGATTGGTGAGAATCGCGATTTTGAGCACAATCACAGAATCGCGATTCTGAGAATGACCACAGAATCGTGATTCTTTTAGCCAACTTTTAGGCGGGAAAACAGAAAATCGTGATTTTTCAAAAAATTTTGAATTTTCAAAGAATCGCGATTTTCATCACAGAATCGCGTTTTTTGGCGAGAAATTCAAATTTCTGAGCGCCGGCAATGGCAAGCTCCGTATGAGCAGAAAATCATGAGAAAAACACAGGCGCTTGCTCTCTTTTGCATCTCCTAACTCCTTCCCACACAATAATGCATGAAAAATGGTATGAAAATGGTGAAAATGCACTAAAAAACAAGAAATTTCTATGAGGAAGAAGATGGAAGAAGGTGGAGATGATGATGATGATGAAGATGAAGAGAAAAAAAACAGAGAATGAACTGAAATGATAGTTTTTTTACCTTCCAACGTCGCAAATCTACGATCTTACCATCACAACGCTCGTCCTCGAAGCTCTCTCCCCGGCAACGGTGCCAAAATTTGGTGTAGCTCAAGCGTAAGCACCACCTCCTTTACTTGTCAATCCGCGGAGACGTGAGGACCGGTATGAAGACCACGAGCAAGTGAAGGCATAAGTGCGTGAGTGAAAGCACACAAACATGCACACACATACACACACACACACGCACAAGGTAAGATCAAAGAGAGGAACAATGGAAAGCTTCGATTGCAAAGAGTTCTCTTACAAAGCTCTCTTCTCTCACAAGCCAACCTCAAAAATGAGCTCTCTAGCTCTTTTTATAGTTTTTGGACTAGTTTTGGCCCTGTCCAGACCTAGTGTTCGGCCTAGTTAAAAATTAGGTTCCAGGGCTTATTTGAGGGCTCAAACGAAGTCTAAAAATTATGAAAATTGGTACGATGGTACTTCTAATACTCCTCAAGCTCCAGGACTCCTCGACTTGAACAAAATGGAGTTACTAAAAATAGGAAATGGTATTTACAATGGTTTTTAGTGATGAAAATCACTATTGTTCTAGGGGATTCTTCTGAAAATTTGACATACACTTCTTGGAGCTCCCTACTTGCTCCCTTTCCTTGTGTGTTCACCTTTTGATGTGCTTCCATGCTTTGTCCTTGACCTTGAGTTCCAACACCCTTACTCGGTTCTGACGAGAATAATCACTCCAGAGTTGGTTCCCCAGGATAATAGGAGCATAGATTTGCTCTTGAATCGAGAGACGGATGAGGCTTTTTGGAGATATAAGCCTGAAAAGCCCAACGAAGTGGGAGCACTCACCATCTATGAATTCAAAGATCATGATACCCCAGGCAAAGTGACCTACTTAGATGATACTTCGGAGAGGATCTTTGTGGTCTCAGAGCATGGAAGACACACATACACTTGGAAGGGTGACTTTGTTTTTCCCCAACCTCGATCCACTGTGTCTTATGGTCACCCAGGAGCGGGAACATCTCAGGTTCATGGAACACAAAGAGAGAGGAGTAGAGATAGACCCGAGGTGAGTTTTGCTAATCCACTTGGAAGAGAGAGAACGAGGACAGAGACTGATAGAGTGGAGAGGGAAAGACAGAGGGACCCAAGGAGTCTAAGAAATACAGACGAATTCCCTTTACCAAGGCCTAGAGAACATGCTAGAACCTTGCGGCCTACACAGTTGGTTAAGTCCATGAAGAATTGCTTCGATGGCATAGGAGACACGTATGACCATGTAGCAGAGTTTAGGCAAGTTTTGAGAGATGAACAAGTGGAAGACTTGTTCACTCAATACAATGCTTTTGGCCTAACACTCAAGAACACTGCATTGACTTGGTTTCAACCACTTCACCAAGATCAGTACAGAAGCATAGATCAACTGCTCGAAGCATTCATCACTGAGTTTTCCAAGAGTGGTATTAGGCATAACACATCCTCCCTGATATACAGCTTTAAGCAAACACCTCAAGAGACAGTGAGGCTCGCAGGAAGAAGATTTAGGCAATATCTAGAGAGATGCCCGGCTCCAGAGTTACCCACTCCAGCCAAGCAAGTGGCCTTGTTTCTAGATGGATTGTTAAGTACCAAGTTGAGATCATATGTGTACTTGAAGGACCCTAGATCCATAGAAGAATGTGTATGCATTTGCATAGACATTGAGGATAATCTAGGGGGGGAATTAGAGCTCTCAAAGATCTATAAGGATTTAGATAGTTCTAGTAGCCCCATTTCCTCACAATCCACATCAATTGAGGATCTAGCAGAAAAGGTAGCTCAGAAATTAGGTGTCTCTAGCAAGCAGATTCCTAGATTTGCCCCAAGAAAACGATGCTATACCTGTGGAGGAGACCATATGGCTAATGTGTTCCCTATCATGGCCCAACCACAAGTGAACCCTAACAACCAGTACTACACCATAGAAAGGCGATACACCAACCACACTGCACAAGACTGCCCATATAACAAACAAGCTGTTAGGCAAAATTATCCTCAGACTTATCCACAGCAAGGAAAATACCCTAATCAGTACCCACAACAACTATATGCTAGGCCCGAGCAAACCTATCAACCACCCTATCAAGGGCAACAAAGACCGCAACCAGTCCTAGCGTAGCAACCCCCTCCTCCAGCCAATGAAATCCCAGTGAAGTATGCAGCTGCAGAAGAAAATCTAAATAGAGCGTTAGTGCCAGTGACACCCTCACTTTTAGAAAGTGACCCAAGTGATCATAGTTTTGACTACACCCATATTGGGAGCCCAGAGGCTTATTACATGCAATCACCAGAGCATAGTGAGTCATATTATTATGAAGAACCGAGTGAATCTAGTTGGGAACCAGAATACGCAAATGTCATGTATGCAAACCCCAACTCGAGATCCCAACCTAGGCCGATAAGACCTCCATTTCCTAGAGGACCATGATTCCGATGTCAGGGAGATCATCTCATTCGTGATTGCCCTCTACCTGCACCCACACAAATCCAATCTATGACAATTCAAGGCTTTTGTCCAGATTGTGGAAAGGAGCATTTGTTATGAGAGTGCCCCAAGAACCCTGCCAAAATGCTAAAAATTGCTCCTATCAATGTCATTGGGCTAGTGGTAGACTCCACGGGAAGTGTGACTTCCACGGCCCCAGTGCAAGTCATCACGAGAGCTCAGGCACTTAAGCAAAGCCAAGACTTAGGACAGGAAAAGAATGCGGAGGTTAGCGAGATTGAGAGCCAGAATAAGAAGAGAACACGAGCTTGGAGAGATAGCCATGAACGTATGAAAAGGCAATGGGCCAGAAAGATGAGCGAACTTGAGGAAAGTCTGCGAGAGACCAAAGCCAAGATCATAGAAATCACATCTCAAATGCACTCTCACACATCACCCCCACTACCATCCCCATCACCTTCCATCCCTCAACATTCTAATTCACCACACATAACCCACCCATCACCCCGAGTAGGATCAGTATTAGCAGATCCCACTCCTGAGGACATAGGCATGATGCTTAGGGCATATCAAGCCAGAATCCAGGTAGGGCCAAATGTAACGAATCATGAAAGATGTTACCCTAGAGCTGACCTAGAGCTTGAACAAACCAAGTTGTGTGCCAAGATGGTGGAATTGGCTCAAGCCATGTTTGAGGCCAGTCGCCTCTTCAATTGCTCTAGCTCCACTAGGACACCATTGCATTTTGATGGTCTATTGGATAGATTGGAGACGATAATTGCAAAGTCTGGAAAAGAATCCAACTCCCAGGCGAAGGAGAGGACAAGTGATAGAATAAGCATTCCTCCCAAGGAAGCTTATGTGCCTAACTCCACTGAACCAGACACCTCTTCTTCTATGAATTGATACTCACCAGAATTCTTGCGAGAGATTCAAGAAGAGAAATGGGCTAAAGAGAGTGAAATGCCTACTCCCATCAAACTTGTGGATGACACACACGATCAATTCCCACAAGACCTTCCTTCCACTTATGGAGAGCAGGAGAGTGCCCAATCTCAAGAGAGATTAGACTTCGAGTCTAATTCTTTACAGGAACTACCCCATTTCATAGGCCCATGGGAAGCAAAGTCCACGTGTATGAGAGCACCGATGGTCCTAATAAGAAACGAAGGCTCAATCATACCTAGGAACACAGAGGTAGTAAAGAATACTAAAGTGTAGTGCAATCTCACTTTAGAAAAGCTACTCAAGGTCAAGCCTGAATTGTGGAAACATGTAGCCAAGCAAGTGCCTGACATGTCAAAACCTCGTTCTCAGGTAGGATCTCATAGAACGGTGGAAGAAATACCCTTGGACAAGATATGAGACATGAGTGAAGGAGAAGAAGGAAACACTTATCTTCCCATTACTCATCAGGGTTACACCACCAAAGCAATTTTGGACTCAGGTGCAGGAGTTGCAATTGCTACCAATTCTCTATGGAAGTGTTAGGGCAAGCGAGCACTCAGGCCAACGAGAATGAAATTGCAGATGGCTGATGGTCACATAGAAAGACCCTTAGGGCTGCTAGAAGGGATAACTCTTACTACTTGTGGTGTAGAGTTTGAGCACACATTTGCTATCTGTGACTTTAGCAAGAATCATGCCTACGAGATGATTATGGGGAGACCCTTCTTGAGGCAGTTGCAAGTGGTACAAGATTGGGGGACCAATTCTTTGTATTTGCAACACTTGGGTGTCACTACCAAAGTGAATATCAAAGATTTCTCTCATAGAGATGTGCCCCCTATTCAATGGAATCCCGTCCATAGAGCTAAAGATGATACTAAGTCAGTGCATTCCATAGGATCAGGATCCTCATGGATGCATGAAGACACTCACCTGTGGATGTGTAAAGTAGCAGTAGAAGAAGAGAAGAGAGAAAAAGCCAGAGAGATAGGTGTGAAGGAAACCCATAGATCAATTCAAGACCCAACCTATGCACCTGTAGTTTTTCCTGACGAAGAATTTGAACCTCACGGCTGGGGAGAAATTTTAGCAACAATGGATGTAGCCATCAATGAAGAACAATGGAAACCCCACTGCGATGAGGATGGCTATGACATTTCAGTCTTCTCCATAGAGCCAATCATGGGAGACTCGGTTATGGAAGAATGTGAACCTAGCACTGATGCATTTGAGGATGCAAGTGATTCTGATTTAGAGTCAATCATCATGGATCCACCATTTGCATCAGATGAAGAATACTTCTATGAGGTAGAATTTTACCCTCAGAGACATGAAGAGCCCACTAATGATGTGAGATTAACCACACAAGTGACCACCAAGAGTGAAGGAAAGAAAAGGAAGAAGAAAGAAGCCATACCAGAGGAGGAAGAATCCTTGTTCGAGGTCCCAGAAAACTTTAAGAAGTATGAAATAGAAGACAGGAGAGTCATGATAAGAATGCCAAAACGTGATGCACAAGTAGGAGAGGCCTATGATAACAAAGAAACCACCAAGAAAATAGTGGTAGCCATCAAAGAAGGAGAGGAGAGATGCACGTACATTGGACATGACCTTACTGAAGAAGAGGAGCAGGATTTGATAGCCTTACTACGAGAATATAGGGATGTGTTTGCATGGAGTTACAAGGACCTGAAAGGTGTAGACCCGGACATATGCTCACATACGATCCCCATGACCTCAGAGGCCAAACCCTCTAAACAAAAGCCATACACATACAATGACAACTATGCTGCCAAGATCAAAGAAGAGATAGACCGCTTGGTGGAAGCTGGATTTATCTATGAAATCGAGCACACTGAATGGGTGTCCCCCATTGTAGTGGTGCCCAAAAAGAATGGCAAATTACGTGTATGCATTAACTTGAAGAAGGTTAACGCAACCACTATTAGAGATAGTTATCCGCTTCCTATCACTAAGCATCTATTAGAAAGGGTAGCCGGCAAGGAAGTGTATAGCTTCTTGGATGGGTTCTCTGGTTACAATCAAGTAGCCATAGCACCAGAAGATCAGCATAAGACGGCTTTTGCCATGGAGTGGGGTATATTTGCTTTTTGGGTAATGCCATTTGGGCTTACCAATGCTCCTGCAACCTTTCAAAGACTAATGTGCCATGCATTTAAAGAGTTCTTGAGGAAGAATTTGGAAGTATATGTTGATGATCTCTGTGCTCATTCCAACATTAGACAAACACATATACCTGAACTCAGGCAAATCTTTGACAAATGTAGAGAATATCAAGTCTGCTTGAACCCAGAAAAGTGTGTTTTCATGGTCAGGCAAGGCAAGATTTTAGGACACATAGTTTCAAAGAACGACATCTCCACTAACGAAGAGAAAGTGAGGGCTATTGCAGAACTACCTAGGCCAAAGAATGTCAAGGAAGTGCAAGCTTTCATGGGGCATTGTGGCTATTATCGACATTTCATACACATGTATGCCATCATTGCAAAGCCTCTGTACGGACTTTTGACAAACTTTGAGTGGACTGATGAATGTGAGAACTCTTTCAATGAGCTTAAACGGCGATTATGCTCAGCACCAATCTTGACTACACCAGATTGGAATAAGCCCTTCCATGTGCATGTGGATGCATCTAATTATGCCATTGGATGTGTGCTTGCACAGCCTACTCGTGAAGGTAATATGGATCTTCCAATTGCCTATGCGAGTAGACAGTTGAATGCAGTTGAGAGAAACTATACAACTATCGAACGAGAGGGATTAGGCATGGTGTATACAGTTAAAAAGTTTAGACATTATTTGCTTGCAAATAAGTTTAAATTTTTTACTGATCATCAGGCACTGTTGTACTTGGTAAACAAACCGTGCAATATAGGAAAATTGGTGAGATGGTTCCTCTTGCTAATGGAGTACGACTTTGAGGTTGTGGTGAGGAAAGGCAAAACTCACTTGAGAGCGGACCACCTCTCAAGACTCACATCTGGAGAGGCCCCACCAGGAGTATCATATGACCTTCGAGATGCTTACTTATTTAATTTAGAAGTTGTACCACAGTGGGCCAAGACCTTAGTGCCAGTACTAACATATGGGCCAAAACATCCAGTAGTCAACACTCAAGATAGGGAGGTAGTAAAGGCTCAAAAGTACCATATCATGGCAGGAAGTATGTACAAGTACACGGATCAAGGAATATTATCTTGTTGTGTGGAAGAGGATGAGTACGCGAAATGGCTGCAATTAGCACATCTTGGTGCATTAGAGCAACACTACTCGAGACAAAGAACTTTACAAACATTAAAGAGACTAGGAGTGCACTGGCCAACTATGGAAGCAGATGTTCATAGAATGTGCAAGGAATGCCCAATCTGCATCACTAGAACGCTTGTGGAACATGCCACTCTTTATCAAGTGTCTTTAGTGCCAGATTTGAGTGAACCGTTAGTTGCCTTCCTCAGAACAAAAAAATTCCCTCAGGAGATGACAATGGCCAGACAAAGGAGCTTAGAACAAGAAGCTTTAGATTATACTCTCATTGGAGATAATCTATACAGACGAGGAAAAGATGGGTATCTTAGAGTGTGTGTCCACGAGAGTGAATATATGAGGATCTTGGAGACTGCTCACCAAGGTGTAGCAGGAGGAAACTTTGGACCAGAACGGGTGATCAAGGCAATACTATTTGCAGGTCTTTGGTGGCCCACACTTCACATGGATGCACATACCTACGTGAAGAGGTGTGATGTTTGTCAGCGAACTCAGTATCCTATACGCAAAGATGAGATGCCATTGAAACCTATGATGGGTGGACGGGCATTCTCTAAGTGAGGAATAGACTTCGTAGGTCCTATTAACCCCCCAACTAAGGGTTCACATGCTGAATACATCATTGTGGCCACAGACTATCTAACCAAGTGGGTAGAAGTAAAAGCCACAACGAAGAACGATGCTCAAACAACAGCAAAGTTCTTATTTGAGAATGTGTTCACAAGGTACGGGCTACCGATAGAGCTAGTCAGTGATAGAGGCACTCACTTCTTGAATGAAGTCATTGAAAATATTCTCCAAGAATTCTTGGTAGTACATAACAAGCATGCCCCTATCACCCACAAGCCAATGGGCAAGCCGAAAGCACAAATAAGATTCTATGCAATGTACTGACAAAATTAGTAAATAATAAACGCTCTGATTGGGACAAACAACTACACCATGCTGTTTGGGCATATATAGTTGCTTATAAAATGGTAATCCAAGCCACACCCTTTCAGATGGTGTTCGGTCAAAATGCACTGCTACCATTGTACTTTTTTATTGAGATATCAAGCTCAACATGTGATGATCCAGGATGACACGTATCAGTTTTTTGTTTCTCTGACATGTATAGTGGTCATACCAATATATGTCAGGGATACTTCATTGAGCTTTATTAGATTTATCTACCGCGAGTGATGGCACATATTCTTGTACATTCCTTTTATGTAATAGAAGAAGAAGAACAAGATCATTCTTCCTTGCCTCAATCTGTGTGTGTGCTTCTCCTTGAGAGTGAGAGTGTGTGTGTGAGCTCTCTTCCTTATCTCCTTCCTCGTGACATGGTATCAGAGCCAGCGTGGCTGTAGAGAGCTCATGGAGAAGGCGAGGCATGGAGAAAATGCGATTTCACAAACGGCCTCCATTTGCTATGAAAATCGTCGTGAAGGTAGAAGACCTCAAAATATTTTTGAGAGTTATCCCTTTAGGGTCACTTGTTTTTGTCAGATCAAAGTTTCGGAGCCATCTCGACCTCCGTTTCGAGCCTGCAAGGTGGAGCCCACAGAAAAACCAGGTCAGTTCCAGAAACTATAACTTGCGTTGTGTTCGGTGACACTCATATATTCCAGATCTAGAATTTCAAGGGATTCCGTGTACTGTTGATACACCAAAACTGTGTTTTTCTGAGATCGAACTATCACGTCATAGTGCAATAGTGTTCAAGCAGAAGTGCTGCTTGTAGTGTTTTGCAGTGTTGTGAATTGTTGCAGAAATGGCAAAAACAGATGGAATGAGTCAGCTTATGAGTGATAAGCTGGACAAGAACAACTTCCATGCTTGGAGATTCAGAATGAAAAATTTCCTGATGGGAAAAGGCTACTAGAAGTACATCGAAGGAGAGAATGAAAATGCTCCACAGTTACCAGAAAGGAATCGGACTGCAGAGCAGTTAAGAGCATATGAGGAATGGAATCAAGGAGCACGAAAGGTAATGTATTGGCTATCTGTTAGCATACAGGATAGGATAGCATGATTGGACACATACAGGATGCCAAGACTCCAAAAGAGGCTTGGAACAGCTTGGTCACTTTGTATGAGACTAATACAAAGGCACGGAAATTGCAACTCAAGAACGAGCTGCATACATTGGAAAAGAAGAGCATGTCGGTAACTGACTACACTCTTAAAATCAAGCTGCATATAAGCAGTTCAGAACTTCCATACAGACCAGGGAAAATATTCCGAATTTTGCTGATCTGGTATCTATGCTGATTATTGAAGAAAAGAATCTTGGTGAGGACTCAAACTCCCAAGGAAAGCCCAGTTCTGAGCAGGTATTCTACTCTGGCAGAGGAAGAGGCAGAGGTAGAGGTTTTGGAAGTGGAAGAGGAAACAGTAACCAAGACCAAGGTCAACAACAGAATCATGCAGGAGGAAGAGGACAGTTTTGAGGCAGGGGGAGCCAAAGAGGTCGCAGAAATTTCCAAAGAAATGATTCAGGTAATGATAGTAAAGGATGCTGGAATTGTGGTAAACCTGGACACTTTGAACGTGATTGCAGGTTAAAGAATCAAAATAACAGAAGGCAGCAAAACAACTATGCATCCACAAGTGCAGATGATTCTGAGAAGCTGTTTATGATTCAACATCACATGATGAATACGATGTCTGCTGGTGTTTCAAAATTGAATGATAATGTCTGGTATGTTGACTCAGGTGCTTCAAATTACATGACCAGCCATGCAGAATGGTTTGTAGTTTGCAGAAAATGCCAGTTCCTGGGTATGTTGAAACGCGTGATGATACATCGCATCCTATTGAGCATACAGGAAACATAGCATTGTCTATGGAGGACGGGAAGGTAAAACATCTTACTGATGTGTTGCATGTTCCAAATATAACAAAGAATCTGGTTTCTATTGGACAAATGGTTGACCAGGGATTACAAGTCACGTTCAATGCTGATGGATTATATGTAGAAGAGTACAAGCAGGATGGACGATTGGTTGCCAAAGGAAACAAAGTGGGTAGGATGTTCACCTTAAATGTGAAGATTCTTGAAATGAATGCAGCCATGTTTGCAAAAGGTGCAGGAGTTATTGCAGATATAGAGATATGGCACAAACGGATTGGACATGCAAACTTGCAAAGGCTGAAAATGATGCAGTCAAAGGAGATTGTCCATGGACTACCAAATTTCAAGGTTGCAGAAATGCAAAAGGTATGTGCAGCATGTCAATTTGGTAAACAGTCAAGAGCATCATTTCCACATGACAAGCATGTTAGTGAGAATGTACTAGAAGTAGTACATACAGATGTTTGGGGTCCGACAAAGACCACATCTATGGGCGGTTGCACGTTTTATGTTACCTTCATTGATGATCATACACGCAAAGTATGGGTATATTTCATGAAAGAGAAGAGCGAGGTGTTCACTCACTTCCAGATTTTTAAAGCTATGGTGGAAAAGCAGACAGGGAAGTACATTCAAACATTAAGATCTGATGGAGGAGGTGAATACATGTCAAATGAGTTCAACAGTTTTCTAAAAAATCATGGAATTCGACGTCAATTTTCATGCAGGTACACACCACAACAGAATGGTGTTGCTGAACGCAAAAATAGACATATTGCAGAAATAGCAAGAGCCTTGATGGCTGAGAAGAATATGCCTCATTGTTATTGGGCAGAAGCTCTGCATACTGTTGTATACATCATGAACAGAACTCCGACTGCTGCTGTACATCAAGTTACACCTGAAGAGAAGTTTACACGTAAAAAGCCAAACTTATCACATCTGAAAGTTTTTGGTTGTATTGCATATGTACATGTTCCAGATGAGTTGAAGACGAAGCTTGATCCGAAAGCAGAAAAATGTGTCTTCATTGGATATTCCCTTGAGCAAAAGAGGTACAAATGTTATAACCCACTCACACGACAGGTGAAGGTGAGCAGAGATGTGGTATTTGATGAAATGTCAAGCTTCTATGCAGATGTGGCAAAGAAGGACTGAATCTTGAACCAAATGACAAAGAAAATGCTGAAAAATCTAGTGCAGAATCTCAAGTTTTGAGTGGACCGGATGCATCACCAAGCAATAGTTCCAACTCAAATCCATGGAGTGGAAGATTGCGTGGAAATTTCAGTCCAGCAAATTCATCAAATACATCCAAGAAAGGTAAAGAAAAGTTTTCTACTGGTAGTAAAACAGGTGCAGGTTTTGACGATGTTGATGGAGATTCAAGTGGTTCAGAAAAGAGTATTGATGAGGAACTTGGATTGCCCTCTGTGAAGACTCCAGGAGTAAGAAGGGCACATGCAAATGATACAAGAAGAAGTGACCCAGGACCAAGAAGATCTGGGAGGATGCGTAATTCAGTGCAACGATTGACATATGATAATACAAGATGCTGAACCTTCTTGTTTTGAAGATGCAATTGGTAATGCAGATTGGGAAAAAGCTACATGACAAAGGTAATACAAGATGCTGAACCTTCTTGTACTGAAGATGCAATTGGTAATGCAGATTGGGAAAAAGCTATGGATGAGGAGATGGCTGCACTTTATGGAAATGATACATGGAAGCTGGTTCCATTGTCGCAAGGAAAGAAATCCATAGGCTGCAAATGGGTTTAGAAGGTAAAGCATAATGCTGATGGTAGCATAAGCAGGTATAAAGCACGATTGGTAGCTAAAGGTTATGCACAGACATATGGCATTGATTATGACGAAACATTCAGCCCTGTAGCTAAAATGTCTACTGTCAAAACACTTGTTGCATTAGCTACAGCAAAAGGATGGACTTTGCATCAGATGGATGTGAAGAATGCTTTCCTACATGGTGAGTTATAGGAAGAAGTATATATGGACCAGCCACAAGGATATGAAGATTCAAAGCATCTAGAATATGTTTGCAGGTTGCAAAAGGCTTTGTATGGGCTGAAGCAAGCCTCTCGTGCATGGCATACAAGGATTGTTGATTACTTAACCGACATTGGGTTCTCTATGTGTGATGCAGATCACTCACTATATGCAAGGAAGGCTGATGATGGGCTCACTATTGTGGCTATTTATGTTGATGACCTAATTGTAGATGGTGATAATGAAGAAAGCATCAAAGAGGTAAAGAAACTTCTTATGCAGGAATTCGACATGAAAGATCTTGGTGTGCTGCGCTATTTCTTGGGCATTGAGTTTATACATACAGAAATGGGTATATGGATGTGCGCAAAGGCAATATGCCTTGAATATACTGCAAAAGTATGGTATGGCTGATTGTAAGCCAATTTCTATGCCATTAGATCAGAATTTGAAATTGGATACTACATCAGGTGAAGCATTGGAAAATGCTACTATGTATAGGAAAATTGTGGGAAGTCTTATATATCTCACAATTACAAGGCCTGATCTAAGTTATACTGTTGGACTTGAAAGTGAGTTTATGCAGGTTCCCAGGAAGCCACATTTGGATGCTCTGAGGCGCACTCTAAATTATGTGAGTACTACTTTGGAATATGCATTGTTTTATGAAGCTGGTGTGGAGTTGTAGGTTCATGGATACACGGATGCAGATTGGGCTGGTAGTACTCCAGATAGAAGATCTACTAGTGGCTTTCTTTTCTCACTTGGAGGTGCAGCTATTACATGGAGCAGCAAGAAGCAACCCAATGTTGCTTTGTCAAGTACAGAGGCTGAGTATAGAGGTGTTACAATGGCAGCATGTGAGGCATCATGGCTGGAGATGTTACTTGCAGATTTAGGTGTGGAAGTGCAAAAGCCTATCACTATGTATTGTGATAATCTTAGCAGCATACAGTTAGCACGGAACCCTGTTTTCCATGCTAGAACAAAGCATATTGAGGTACATTATCACTTCATCAGAGAGAAAGTATTAACAGGTGATATTGATCTTGTTTATGTGAGAACAGATGAGCACGTTGCTGATATTTTCACCAAAGCACTTGGAGTTGAGAAGTTAAAGAAGTTTCGAGAGATGCTTGGATTACAGGATATGGCGTTGAGCTTGAGGGGGAGTGTTGAGATATCAAGCTCAACATGTGATGATCCAGGATGACACGTATCAGTTTTTCGTTTCTCTGACATGTATATTGGTCATACTGATATACGTCAGGGATAATTCATTGAGCTTTATTAGATTTATCTACCGAAAGTGATGGCACATTTGTTTCTTGCCAGCTCACTCATTCGCGGATATTAGGTTTTTCCTTATGTACTGATCTTTATATATTGCACTTGTTGTATTCTTGTTTTTTAGGTCATTCTTGTACATTCCTTTTATGTAATAGAAGAAGAAGAAGAAGATCATTCTTCCTTGCCTCAATTTGTGTGTGCTTCTCCTTGAGAGTGAGAGTGTGTGTGTGAGCTCTCTTCCTTATCTCCTTCCTCGTGACATTTTTGATACCTACATTGAAAGTAGCACAGGAGCATGAGTGGATGGGTCATGAACTCTCTTCGAGGATTTTTGACCTTGAATGACTAGGTGAAATAGGACTACGAGCTGCAGGAGGAAGACATGGAGCTAAGAAAAGACAGAAGGCGTATTTTGATGCCCATGTGAAGGATAAAGACTTGAAAGCAGGAGATCTAGTTTTAGTCTACACTCTGAAACAACATGCACGGAAGCTAGAGAAGAGAGGTTATGGACCTATGATCATAAATAGGATCTCAACAAGTGGAGCAGTTCAGCTAGCTACACTAGAAGGTGATGTCCTCCCTAGTTACATTAGCAGATGCAGAGTCAAACTATATCAAGAACCTCTCATTGAGGAGATGCTCAATCGACTCAACACTGCCAAGAAACGTAAAGAAGAGGAAAAGAAGCACAGGCAGAAGCTTTAGAACACATCCGATGAATGAAATTGAGGAGACAAGGTAGAGATCAGCCGATCCCTGACACTCAAGAATCTCTAGGCTATCACATGGCCATGTGGGAGGCTTCATGTGAACGTTCCCATAGGATAGTCGATCGACGACCTTTTATGACCCTAGAAGTAGGACAAGGAGAGAGTGCAAGGACCGTGAGAGCTTTAATTGACTCAGGAGCAGCCACTAGTGCAGCTCGACTTTCTTACTGCCAAAAATTGCAATTGAAGGTCAATCCTATAGAAGCATATCTCATAGGATTGGGAGGTGTGGAAACCCCTTGCATGGGTGAGGTGGAATTGCCCCTCTACATTCGAGAGGTTCAAATGGCAGTCAAAGTGCTAGTATGTGAAGATGAGGATCTTATCGAACCTCTTGTCTTGGGCCAAGACTGGATCTATGATCATGCAGTCAACCTCAACCTAAGAAGTGGACTTCTTCAGGCTTGGATAGGCCACAACCGCATCACTATTGAATTAAAAAATCAAGCACTTAGGCCACTAGAAGAGGCACCAAATCCTAGTCCCTCTAGGAACACACATGACGATAAAGATGCAATTCTTGTCCAAAGTTCTATGGTGCAGAAGATTGTCACTCTTGACAAAAGTGCAATAGTCAAAGAGGAGTTCCCTTCTTTTCCAAAGAGGATTCGAGGAAAGCAAGCCGGCCAACACATGACACAAGGGAGGCCAATGATCAAGAGGCGTGAGCACCAACCTGTACAATCAAGAGTACCTCATGGCATGAAGCAGATCTGGGTACGAAAGGGTGAACAACCCTCAGCTTTGGAGACTGGATCCCAAAGATGCACCAAACGAGCGACAATGTCGAGGATTACAACACAGGAGTATCCTAGGCATCCATCTAGACAAACCATTTGTATTTGGGTCCCAAAGCGGTCAATGAAGACTATTCCAAATGATAGATGGATATGGGTGCCCAAGACCTACTTACGAGCTCAAATAGCATCACCTCCGTTCACAAGATTGAATCAACACTCACAAGCACCCCTGTCACATATTCCAGTGCAAATATCTACACTCCACACCTCTAACTCTTCGATCACATCTAGAAATGTTTGGAAATGGGTACCCAAAAGGTCCCAAATCCCGCACAATCCAGTTCACAAACCTTTACGTGCCATCACCAATAAAAGCTACAATTCCACCATCAAAGTTTGGAGACTTAAACCCCATATCAAACCACCTAACCCAATTTTGTAAATCAGTCCCCTTTGATGTAGGTGCATTCTAAGTACATTGCACATCCAAAGTATGCATCCAAGATGAACACTAACCTACTAACCAACATTCTCACACATCACAAACACTCCATCCACTAACCCCTAACCACTTGAAATGTCATGTTAGTATTGTGGAGGGAACACCATAACATCCTATTTCCTATGCAATGCTAATGTGCCTCTCTTCTTCTAGCAGATAAGCATCAACAGATATAAGAAGTCTCATGGCAGAAGCAGCAGGTCCGAGCTCACACGCAGGAGTAAGTACTGCAGGGATTGATGTGGATAGTCTACGTTTTGAGGTGCCTCCAACTGAACGACCCGTAGAGTTGCAACACCTCCAACAAATACCTATACCTAATCCTCCCACAGGAATAACAGAGAGGGTCCATGCCAACTCTCATTGGTTTAGTGGCATGCCAGGATCCTTAGGAGAGGCCAAGTATATCTGGGAGTCCAAGTGTGAGCATGATAAGCAATGGGTCAGATTCGAGTTCTTTTCCAAGGAGTTTGAGACTCTCCAAAACACACAAGATCTGCAGACCATATGAGAGCGTGCAGGGCTCGCCGAATACTTTGCAGCACCTTTACCCAAACCAGATCTCCTACGATGTTACTACTTGGTCTCCACATTACAAGCGCATGAAGAAAAAGATAAACCAGGATCATTTCTCATTCCTTCCTTATTGGGCAACAATGAGTTGAAAAGGTTTGAACTCACTTTGGAATTGGTGAGCTCTACATTCAACATGCACGGCACACATGTTCCCTCTGAGAAGGATCCTCTTATCCCCACTAATATGAAGAATAGGAAGCTACAAAAGTTGAAAGATATGGCGGCACTCACACCGAATGTGTTCATTCCTCTTCGCATGTGCATGCAACATTTTGCGTTCCTCGGTCAAGATCCGTTCACTCAACCCCACAAGCGGATTTGTTTCGCTCTTTACTTGGCAGAGACAGATGCATTACCGATTAAACTTCCTGTATGGATTATAGAGCAGCTGTATGAAGCAAATAAAAGGTCACATAGGAAGGTAGTGGTGAATGGTTGTTGTGCAATCACGCACATCATCTACAAGTGCTTAGCATATGATATACCTATTGAACGTGCTTTAACTTGGTCACAACTACAAATGTTCAAGAGACTCTAATCCACCACACATCAATCCAAGTGCATGATGGGCTCTATTCCTTGTGTCCAAACACGTGAAGTTCTGACGACCCTAGAAGTCTCACCATGAGGGGATGCCACTGTGCCTCCCTTTACCATTCGCATATCAAGATCTGGATCTGAAGGCACATCACAAGCTGCCCCCTCGGCTCCTCCTGTCCCTCTTGAATTTGAATTTATTGCAACTGGAGACATTGAGGGGATGAGTACCTTCGACTTCAAATCATTCTTGCAGAACACACAACTCTCTAATGTAGAGTTCTATTCAGATACAGAAGAACAGGGCACATCTTCCCAAAGAAGGAGAAAATCCACAGAAGGTCGTCATGTACATTGGGATGATGATCAGCAGAGAACTTTATCTCAACAACTAGAACACTCAGAGGGAGAAGATGAGGGTGGAGAAGAAGAAGAAGCACGAGAAACCATCGGAACCCCTGCGTATATAGTAGAACTCCGATGGCTGTATCAAATCATGGAACGAGTGCGATCGCAACAACTGCTCATTGAACATAGCAGTAGGGTGCTCATGGCTCAGCTATTAGAAGAAGCTGGAGTTGACTCCGAATACAGCGAAGGCCTATTATTGATAGCAGAAACATATGGAGTGGTGGAAGTAGTCCGAGTAGCGATTAAGAGGCCCCCGGTTCAATATGATCCACAAAGATTTCAAACACAATCACGGTCAGGTAAAAACATCCAGATTCCCATTACTACAGGGGAAGGACCTATTATTACATCTCAACCCATTGAGACAACCTCCCAAACAGCAGGAACCCTTGGCCAAGAGATCCCCATCACCCAGGATGAGTAAACTGAACCACTACCACCGACACCTCCCCATCCCCTCCTCGAACGGAAGCTGTAAATATCACCTCAACTACCCAACCCACAGAGCAAGCCTTCATCTTCCGTAGTCCAGCCTCTAGTTCTACATTGTTTTCCTCCTTCGAAAACCCCCTATATAATACTGCCACCGTCATAACTGAGTCCCTCATAGAGCTTGCCCTAGGACAACCATCCCAATTGCCCTCAGCCATAGGCCATCCTGACTCTAGATCCATTTTTTTCGGATTCCCAGCCTCCACATCCCCTTTTATGGCTTTCCCGCCTCCAAGTTATCATTTTCCACCCCCCATTCCACCATTCCTTCAACCCGCCCATGACTACTTTTGTAGAATGTATCAAGCCGTCACCCAACCCTCCTCATCAGTCCCATCCCCACCATCCACACAACACTTATTCACTACTCTCACACACACACCACATACCATTCCAATATACATGGTAGACACCACACTTGCATCCACACCTAAAAGTATGGACATTTCGCCACCCACAGCACCTCCTCCACCCCCCACACTTCCACCTTCTCCCATTCCCCCTCCACCAATTTCACCCACACACATCTCCAATAGACACATCATTCACTCTTCCCATTCCCCAATCCCCTCCCCGTGCATCTTCCATTGTACAGACCACACCCTCATCCATAGGCAATGCATTGGACACCATGCTCGCATGTATATCATAGTTAAGGACAGAGTCAATCACCTCCAGCAACATAACACACGACTACAAGAGCACTCGGAGGTGTTGCAACATCGTCTTGCTGCACTAGAAGAGGAGAATGCTCGCCTCCATACACAATTCCAAACTTTATAAGAGGCTCATAGCATATTGGAAGTACAGCTATAGAACACAGACCAAGAAGCAATACAAGTGGTAGAAGGTCATCTACAGACACAGCTAGAACGCAATTCAAAGCTTCAGCGAAATATGGCCCTACTCAAGCGACACCTTGCAGCTGCTCATGAAGAGAATCAATGCCTGCAATTACAAAATCAGGAAAACCTAGAAGCAGCTATCGAAAGCACACCTGGGGCACCCAAAGTTTCAAGTTGTGACCCCAAACAATATCAAGATCATTTTGGAAGACTACGCTACTCTACTCGAAGCACATGATCAGTTGTCAGAAGAATTAGATCAATTGAAGCAACAACGACGGAAGGACACGACAACTTTGCCTCAAGTCAGTGCTTCAACCTCGTCTCTTATCACTGACTCAGCAACCCTACAAGACTTACAGAGACAGGTCACAGAATTGCAAGTAGCCTACTACAATATGAAAGACCACCTTCCCCACCAGAGGCTTGCACCGATGAAGAAACAATACAAATTCCTGTGGAACAAACGTTTGAAGAAGAATATGACCCACAACCCTTCCCAAAAGGACAACAAACGGAAGAAGGTCAGGATATGTTCGAAGCACTGCGACCCCCATGGCTACGACAAGTGGAGGAAATGGGGAGTTCACATGAAGAGCGAACAGTAGTGCAAAATCAGGCCATGAGAGTAATAGAAGACACTGTATTACAATCCAATTACTTCAAGAACCTGTCATCTAGACGCCTTATCCTCTCATCAGAAATCCAATACAGGCCTTACTATATCATTTTGGTAGATTATAACGCAGAAATACAGAGAGTCACCGGAAAGATACCTTCCTTCGCAACCCAATTTCAACCCGAAGACCTTCCTCCAGAGGTGCAAAAAGGCAAAATCCGTCAACCGACATGGCGGCAGAAACTTCTTGAAACATATCCTGAAATGCTATGCACCTGGAACATTGCGCCATTACATCTACTTTACAATCCATGTTATGGCCCTGTTCCACGATGCCGATCATGGAAAGCATTCAACATAAAGGTACAAAACAATGCTCAATGTAAGGAATGGCTCAATTATCCATACATAGCGCCACCATAGGGACCACCATCGATAGCGTACATGATGGCCACAATTCGACATTGGATGCCTCGAGTAAAGCCCATGCTAGATGGGGCGGCCCAAATCATGCTTAAGATTTTAGATATGATGCAAGTAGTACTGAAAACCTTTAGAAATGCAGCAGCACCACTGGTACGTCTATCGGGATTTACCAACGGAAATTACGATTTGGCGTACGACATGAGCACCACCCCCAGCATTCGTGTGGCTTACGCTTGGCATGCATGCATCAAATACCTCCCTGCATGCTATAAACATACATTCGAAGAAATGTTCAGATCAAGTTTCTGGGAGTATCACTCAGAGGTCTTCGCACCGAAACCTACACACCTACTTCATTTTTTTGCATGCGAAGTAAGCTATGTACTCCGAGTACTACACTACACCGCAACCAGAGGTTCCAGGTGCAATAAATTGGGATGCATTGGAAGCTGATCTAGCAAGAGGATTAAGGATAGGAGAACACGAGCTAGCCACCAACGTCATCCGATACTATATTGACCACCCTATGGAACAGAGGTATGTCAGGGGTGACAAACGCTAGGAAGGGGGAGTGTTGGCATACAAGTCATATGAAGGGCATACATGCACAATGGAGCAGTCATGCACAATACGGCAACAAGGCCTAATCATTTTTTCCATGGAATATTCACAACTCAAGTGATTTTAATCACTACACAAACATTGTAAATTCCGTTTTTGGTAGAATAGACTCCATTTTGTTCAAGCCGAGGAGTCCTCGAGCTTGAGGAGTATTAGAATTAGCTACATACCAATTTTCATAATTTTTAGACTCCGTTTGAGCCCTCAAATAGGCTCTAGAACCTAATGTTTAACTAGGCCGGACACTAGGTCTGGACAAGGCCAAAGCTAGTGAGAAAACTATAAAAAGAGCTAGAGAGCTCATTTTTGAGGTTAGATTGTTTGTGAATTGAGCTTATGTAAGAGACTTTTTGACTAATGCAAAGAACTCCATTGTTCCTCTCCTTGTTCTTGCCTTGTGTGCGCGTGTGTGTGTATGTGTGTGCATGTATGTGTGCTTCTCACTCACACACTTGTGCCATCACTTGCTCATAGTCTTCATACTAGTCTTCATGTCTCCACGGATTGACAATTATGAGGTGGATCTCCTCACGTTGGTACTCACCATTGTGCTAGAGTGACAGACACACAAGAAGAAGGAGCAAGTAGGGAGCTCCAAGAAGCACCTCTCAAATTTTCAGAAGAAATCCCTATAAAAATAGTGATTTTTATCACTAAAAACCATTGTAAATACCATTTTCCATTTTTGAAACTCCATTTTTTTCAAACCGAGGAGTCTTCGAGCTTGAGGAGTATTAGAACTACCTACATACCAATTTTCATAATTTTTAGACTCCGTTTGAGCCCCCAAATAAGCCCTGGAACCTAATTTTTAACTAGGCCGGACACTAGGTCTGGACAGGCCTTACACATTAATTTCAGAAACTAGTGACTCAGAAATGTCCTTCAACATGGAGAGACCCACACGTAGCTCAGGTACTGCCTATTTACAAACACTAGAAGGTTCCTATAAGACACAACTGGACTATGTAAGGACCAACCACTTAGGTGCATGCATCTATGAGGAGGTCAAGTTCGAAGAGTGGTCATACATTGACAAGGAAGGTACCCTATATGTGGCTACTAGCTTACCTGATAGGACACATGAGTTTGGAAATATCATTCCTGAGGACGAGCTAGGAGACCTAGAGCAAGGAGACCTAGGAAGAGAACCCAAGACTCCTAGAGGTAAGTCAGTCTTGACTAGAGTGATCACTCCAGAGTGGATTTCCCAAGACAACAAAAGCATAGAGCTATTCTTGAATAGAGAAACAGAGGAAGCCTTTTGGAGATTCAAGCCAGATCAACCAAGCCCAATAGTCACCATCTATGAGTTCAAGGATCCAGAGATACCAGGCAAGGTTGTCTATCTAGATCACACATCAGAGAAACTGTTCTTGGTAACAGAGCAGGATAGGCATGCATACACTTGGCAGGGTGAATCAATTTTCCCTCTACTAAGACCTAGTGTTTCCCATGGCCTCCAAGGAGTAGGATCATCCAAGGCTCATGAAACCCAGAGGAAAAGAACTAGAGAGAGACCGGAGGTAAGCTTTACAAACACGGTGGGCAGAGATAGATCACTACATGAAGGTGAAAGACCTGAAAGGGAGAGACATAGAACTCATAGGCATCAAAGAGATGAAGGTGATTTTCCGTTGCCCAGACCTAGAGAGCACTCAAGAACTCTTAGACCCTCTCAAGTGGTTAAGGCAATGAAGAACTATTTTGATGGATTCGGAGATCCCTATGATCATGTGGCCGAGTTCAAACATGTGTTAAGAGTTGAGCAGGTCGAGGACTTGTTCACTCAGTTTGAGGCATTTGGTTTGACTCTCAAGGGTACTGCCTTAGCTTGGTTCCAACCCCTGAACAGTCGCAACTATAGAGAGATAGGTGAGCTGCTAGAGGAATTCATTGTCGAATTTTGCAAAAGTGGTATTAGGCATAACACATCATCCTTGATCCACAGCTTTAAGCAGACACCCCAAGAAACAGTGCGACTTGCACGAAGAAGGTTTAGACAGTACTTGGAAAGATGCCCTGTACCGGAATTACCCACAACAGCCAAACAAGTGGCCTTGTTTTTAGATGGCTTGCTAAGCACCAAGTTGAGATCATATGTGTACTTGAAAGAGCCTAGATCCATAGAAGAGTGTGTGCGGATATGTATTGATATAGAGGACAATTTGGGTGAGGAGTTAGGACTATCCAAACTCTACAAGGATTCTGATAGTTCTACTAGTCATACCTCCAGAACCTCCACTGAGATAGATGAGATAGCTGATCAGGTTGCCAAGAAGCTAGGAGTTAAAAATAGACAAATGCCAAGGGTCACCCCATTGAAGTGATGTTATACATGCGGAGGAGATCACATGGCTAATGTTTCCCAATGAAGACTCAACCCCAAGGGAACCCTAATGCTTCATATTGCACCATTGAGAGGAAATACACAAATCATATGGAACACACTAGACCATCAGGGCAATTTTTCCCCTCTTTAGGAGATTGTTTTCCTCCAGCTTGTATATATGCCTATAACCCTAACGTGTCACTTATCTTTGTACATTCGCTTTGTAATACATTTAGTATTGTGGGTTGTGCTCCAAGCTTCTTCTTCTTCCTTGTGTTGTTCGCATGCTTTTGTAGACCTCAAAATCCAACAATTGGTATCAAAGCAAGTTGATGCTTCATCTAGGGCATCATTGACACCCCTCTCTCACAGTCTCAGAATCACACGAAAATTGGTGAGCATACTCAAGGTGCTTCGGAGTTCCAAAAGCTTTGCTATGTGGAGTCAAAATTGCAATCTCAGCTTGTTTTGCCCTTCGAATGCACTATCATAGTGCTTGTGCAAGCAATTTTGTCTCTTTGTGCCAAATATATATACAAGCAATTTGCCAATATAAGTAGCTTGAAGTTTGCTACACGTTTAGTAGATCTCGATAGGGTAGTTATGTTCAACTTTTTGAGATATAATCATTTTCGCGCATCAAGGTATTTTAGTCAAGACTCATAGCTAAAAGTCATTGGAAAAAAGTGGAATACTAAAGGTTAAGGAAATCCACAAGATTCCTTCACCAAAAAAGTTCTTGAAACACCCCTTGTTCATCTCATATATTTCCAATCACACTTAGGTGTGGTTCCTAATTATTAGGAAAAGAGCATCACACTTTCCTACACACACACACACACACACATATATATATATATACATACATACACACACACACACACACACACACACATATATATATATATATATATATATATATATATATATATATATATATATATATATATATATATATATATATATATATATATATATATATATATATATATATATATATATATATATATATATATATATATATATATATGGCATACCGGTTCCAAATGAGTATTATTTCATGGTTCTTAGCTTGAGTAAGTCCTCCTTAGTGTACTTGAGTATAAGAAAGCAACCTTCTTGCTTAAGCTAGACCCTTGCGTACTCCTTTGTTGGTTTTCAATAGGCATGCATCTATGTGTGTACATGTAGTGTTAGAACTCTCTAGCCTTGCCTTTTCAAACTTGTTTCTCTTATAAAGAGATCATTGTATCTAATATTTATGTCATTGGTTAGCTAATATATTATGGATTTTCCTCACAAATCCTTGAGTTCATTTTTGACTAAGCTTGGATAAATATGCTTAAAAATCAATTGTGGTGATTCATATATATATATATATATATATATATATATATATATATATATATATATATATATATATATATATATATATATATATATATATATATATATATATATATATATATACATATATATATCTCCTTTGTGTGAAGGTTTTGTTACAATTGTCTAGCTCCACATTGTAAGCCCTCGTTCTACTTCCATACTTATCCATTTTCTATGGTTAGTGTCTCATTGCGTAACAATAATAATTATCCAAATTTTTTTCAAGTTTGAGCTCATTTGGTTTATCTTTGAGAAATGCTTATTGGAGTGAGGTGTGCTCACTAGCTTATCCATGCACTCAACTAGCCTATGTCACACAGATTGATTATCTTAGTGAAGGCAATCATTTTGTGTCAAACTTGCTTTGTTAAAAATCTTAGTTCTATTCAGGTATACGAAACCTCTATAGAAATCTCCACAAAAACTGAAAAAGAGGAAACTTGGATTGCAGAGGTGCTTAGAAGTCTACTAGTGGAGGTCATTCATGCTTCATCATTGCATAGGGGTTGTGGTACATCCCCCATATGCATGTACATATAAATATACAAATACATATACATATACATATACATATACATGCACATATACATATACATATACATATACATATACATATACATATACATATACATATACATATACATATACATATACATATACATATACATATACATATACATATACATATACATATACATATTGTTAAAAGTCAAGCTTCAAGCTACAAATTCGTGGGGAATCTTTTATGGACATGTGGAGCAATCAAAGGAAGCCAAAAGCCACGAGATTCCATCAAGAAAAGTCACTCAACCACTCCCCAATTCATCTCAACTAAATCCTCCAAGTTAGGAGGCTGATTTGGAAAGGTAGTTCCTAGATTTTAGGGGCACACTTCTCGCTATAAAAGGAGCATGTATCCCGACTTCTTTTGGGCCATCTTCTTGGAGATTTAGCTCATGTAAAGTGAGCACTAAGTGCTGGAGTTGTGATAAGCAGGCCCCTTGCTTAAGCTAGCCCCTTGCTTGCTTGTTTGTTTTCTTTTAGTAGGCATATCTATGTGTGTGCGCAGGCAGTGTTGCAACTCCCTACCCCTGAGTTGTTAGCATTGGTTCTCCCTCATATTGTATCCATTTGATGTAATTCTTGTCTCATTGGATAGCTATTAGAGTCTATTTTATGCTCATAAATTCTCTCGAGCATTCTCTGAGTATTCTGGGAGCAACATTTAATTTATTGAAGTTGTGTGATTGATATCTCTCTCTGTGTGGAGGCTCTATTGGAAATATTTTGCTCTCTATTGTAAGGGCTGGTTATCCTTCTCTATTTATCCATTTGCTATGATTATGGAGTCATTGGGTAGCTATTAGAGTGCTCTAAAACTGACCCAACTTTGAGATTCATTCTGTGTATAATCTCTGAGAAAAGCTTGCTGGAGTGAAGTGAGGTCTCTGCTTGACTAGCAGTTGTGAGCATTCAACTAGCTCATGTTGTAGACATTGTTTCTCTTTGTGTAAGCATCCATTTGATGTGAAATTTGATTTGTTGGAAAGCTCTTGGTGTCTACTACAGTTCTACAAAAGCTCACTGGAGTTGTCTGCATAAGCTCTGAGTAAAGCATTTTTGGTGTGTAGAGGTCAAAGAAGGATACCTGTGAAGGTCATTCGCGCTTCGTCATTGCTTAGGGGTTGAGATACTTCCCCCATCAGTGGTATCAGAGCATTTGGGCATCTTGGAGGCATCAAAGAAAAGCAAGAAGACCTATCGGAGTTGGTGGTTGAAGATTTGCATCAGCAAAATCTTGTTGGAGGTAGCTCACATCAAGGGGGAGCTATTCTACTCAAATTTTCAAGAGCACAAGGTGTCCATCTAAGGAAAGCTTTGGATTGAGGTAACCTCAGAGCCTCATTTTCATTTTACACACATTGGAGCATTAGCCAAGGGCTAGTTCAAGTATCAAAGACTAGATATGGGAGACTTCAACACTCAAATTGAAAAGCTAGACAAGGGGAACTATCAACCGTGGAGATTTAGGGTCTTCAACTACCTTATGGGTAAGGGCCTTTGGGGATTGATTAGTGGAAGTGAGCCAAGGCCTAGGTTGGATGAAAATCCAACCAATGACCAGAGAATGGCCTTTAGCGAATGGAATGAAAGAGACAAGAGGGTTATCTTTATCCTTTCCCAACACATTAGCAATAGCATGATTGGCCATATCCAAGACTTGGATTCAAGCATGAAGGTATGGGAGACACTTGAAAGGCTTTATTCAACAAGCACCAAAGCAAGGAAGATTCAACTCAAGAATGAGCTCAACAACCTTAGGAAGAGCTCAGGGAGTAGCATAAATGACTACATACTTAAGGTCAAGGAGTTATCAGATGCATTGGGATCCATTGGAAGCCACGTAGATGATGATGATCTTGTGGCTTATACTCTCAATGGTTGGAGAGATGATGAGAACTGGAAACCTTTTACCACTTCAGTTTATGTAAGGGATAATCTTCCCAATTCTGAGCAATTGGTTGCTCTCATGGTCACCGAAGAAATGAACATAGGTGGAAGTTCAACTAAAAGCAAGGATGCACAAGTTTTCTATGCAGGTAATCAAAGGCAAAGGAAGACAAGGACAAGGAAGGGGCAAAGGAAGGTTTGGAGGAAGGCAAGGCCACTCAAGCAATCAAGGACATGACCAAGGCACCTCATCACAAAGAGGGAGAGGAAGAACAAGAGGAAGAGGAGGACGACATCAACAAAACAGGAATCAAGATGGCGAAGGATGTTACATATGTGGCAAGTTTGGCCACTATGCTAGAGATTGCTACCAAGGAGGAAACCAAAGGAGCTATAATCAAGGTTCTTCATACAAAGGCCAAGGTAATTATGCTTCTACAAGTTCAAAAAATGAAAATCTCTTGATGATGCACATGAATGGGAATTCAAGCAAAGTAGATAACACTTGGTATATTGATA
>CM035433.1:109610951-109616292 GCA_020310875.1 Ceratopteris richardii
CAAGGGCTAGGTCAAGTATCAAAGACTAGATATGGGAGACTTCAACACTCAAATTGAAAAGCTAGACAAAGGTAACTATCAACCATGGAGATTTAGGGTCTCCAACTATCTTATGGGCAAGGGCCTTTGGGGGTTGATTAGTGGAAGTGAACCAAGACCTAGGTTGGATGAGAATCCAACCAATGACCAGAGAAGGGCCTTTAGGGAATGGAATGAAAGAGACAAGAGGGTTATCTTTATTCTTTCCCAACACATTAGCAATAGCATGATCGGCCATATCCAAGACCTGGATTCAAGCATGAAGGTATGGGAGACACTTGAAAGGCTTTATTCAACAAGCACCAAAGCAAGGAAGATCCAACTCAAGAATGAGCTCAACAACCTTAGGAAGAGCTCAGGGAGTAGCATAAATGACTACATACTTAAGGTCAAGGAGTTATCAGATGCATTGGGATCCATTGGAAGCCACGTAGACGATGACGATCTTGTGGCTTATACTCTCAATGGTTTGAGAGATGATGAGAAGTGGAAACCCTTTACCACTTCAGTTTATGTAAGGGATAATCTTCCCGATTTTGAGCAATTGGTTGCTCTCATGGTCACCGAAGAAATGAACATAGGTGGAAGTTCAACTAAAAGCAAAGATGCACAAGTTTTCTATGCAGGTAATCAAAGGGGCAAAGGAAGACAAGGACAAGGAAGGGGCAAAGGAAGGTTTGGAGGAAGGCAAGGCCACTCAAGAAATCAAGGACATGACCAAGGCACCTCATCACAAAGAGGGAGAGGAAGATCAAGAGGAAGAGGAGGACGACATCAACAAAACAGGAATCAAGCTGGCGAAGGATGTTACATATGTGGCAAGTTTGGCCACTATGCTAGAGATTGCTACCAAGGAGGAAACCAAAGGAACTATAATCAAGGTTCTTCATACAAAGGCCAAGGTAATTATGCTTCTACAAGTTCAGAAAATGACAATCTCTTGATGATGCACATGAATGGGAATTCAAGCAAAGTAGATAACACTTGGTATATTGATAGTGGATGTAGCAACCATATGAGTTGCAATGCTTCTTGGTTTACTAATCTACATGTTCCCAAAGGTAAAGGACATGTAGAAACAGGTGATGATACAGCCCATGAGATCTCCCATGTTGGAGATGTAGCTTTGGATGACAAGGATGTCTTGCATGTACCTACCATCACAAAGAACTTGGTGTCCGTTGGGCAAATGGTTGAAAGAGGCTATCAAGTAAGGTTCAACAAAGGTGGATGCTTTGTGGAGAACCCTAAGCAAGGTTACAAGGTCATAGCAAGAGGAAAGAAGCAAGGGAGACTCTTCACTTTGGAGGTAAATTCTCATTCTACTCAACATGTCTACTTCACATATGGAAACAAGAGGATTTCGGAGTTGGACTTGTGGCACAAGAGGATAGGTCACATCAACATACAAAGAATGAAGGAAATGCAATTCAAGAAGCTGGTTGAAGGTCTTCCCAACTTCCAAGGACAAGGTATGAAGCATTTATGTGAATCTTGTCAACTAGGGAAGCAAGCGAGACTTCCATTCAAGAAGAGTGGCTACATAAGCCAACATCCATTGGAGTTGATACATACAGATGTGTGGGGGCCAACGAAAGAGCAATCCATTGGAGGTAACAAGTACTTTGTCACTTTTATAGATGATTGCACAAGGATGGTTTGGGTTTATTTCATCAAAAACAAATCAGATGTGTTTACATGTTTCAAAGCATTCAAGGCAATGGTAGAGAAGGAAACAGGTACATATATCAAGAAGCTAAGGTCCGATGGAGGGGGAGAATATTTCTCAAATGAGTTTTCTGATTTTTTAATGGATCAAGGCATCAAGAGGCAAGTAACATGCAGGTACACACCCCAACAAAATGGAGTAGCAGAGAGAAAGAATAGATACATTGCCGAGATCGCTAGAGCAATGCTTAATGAGATGAATGTACCTAACATGTTTTGGAGTGATGCAGCAAATACCGCCGTGTATCTAATGAATAGGGCTCCTACCTCAGGGATCCATGGCTTGACACCATATCAAGCCTATTATGGTAAGAAACCTGATCTTTCCCACTTGAAGATATTTGGATGTACTTGTTATGTACATGTGCCAAGTGAATTGAGGCACAAGCTACAACCAAAGGCAGAAAAGTGTGTGTTTCTAGGATATTCAAATGATCATAAAGGTTACAGGTGCTTCAACCCAAATACAAAGGACTTGAGGATATCAAGGGATGTAGCATTTGATGAGCTACTCCCTTGGTATAAGAAGTATGATTGTATGCAGGACTATGAAGAAGAAAAGCATGGACATGATGAAGAACAAATCGACCTAGAGCTAAGCGGCCCAAGGTGTTCCATCAATGAAGATAGTTCAAGCATGAACTCACCATGGAGGGGGAGATCTTCATCAAGCTATGAAGCACAATCAATCAACAAAGGCAAAGCAACATTGGTGGAGTTGGATGAAGAAGGTAATGAAGTTGAAGATGATGAAGGACACATGATGGAGAAAGAAGCCACGTCAAAGAAAGAGATCAAGTTCCCAAGGCAAAGGAGGTTTATTCCTCCAAAAGGTGAAGAAAGGAAGTCTTCTAGAGTTAAGTATCCAACTCAAAGGTTTACTTATGATTCATACATGGCAACACATTATGCATATATGAACAAAGTAGTAGAAGATCATGAGCCCGATTGCTATGAAGATGCAAGCAGGTACACCGAATGGAAAGAGGCAATGCAAGAAGAGATCGACGCACTTGAGGAAAATCAAACATGGACTCTAGTGCCCAAGAAGGAGAACATGAAGGTAATAGGTAATAAGTGGGTGTATAAAGTAAAGAGGAATTCAGATGGATCTATTTCTAGGTTCAAAGCAAGATTGGTGGCTAAGGGTTTTGCACAAACCTATGGAGTGGACTTTGAAGAGACATTCAGCCCCGTGGCAAAGATGAGCACCGTTAGGACACTCATTGCAATGGCTGCTAGCAAAGGATGGAAGCTCTTCCAATTGGATATCAAGAATGCCTTTCTCAATGGAGACTTGGAAGAAGAGGTATACATGGAGCAACCACTAGGTTTTGTTCATAAAGAGTTTCCACATCATGTTTGTAGGTTGAAGAAGGCACTTTATGGCCTAAAGCAAGCTCCAAGGGCTTGGAACCAAAGATTGGTGGACTATTTGATCAAATGTGGTTACAATCAATGCAAGGCGGATCCATCTCTCTTCATCAAACAAAGAGGAGAACTTGTGGTCTACATGTGTGTGTATGTAGATGATCTTATCATTACAGGTAATGATACAAAGGGCATTGAGGAGATCAAGGCAAAGCTTGGAAAGGAGTTTAGGATCTCTGATCTTGGAGATCTTAGGTATTTTCTTGGCATTGAAGTTGTATACAAAGAAGAAGGTATTATGCTCATACAAAGGAAGTATATTCTAGACCTACTTGAGAGGTTTGGGATGCTACATTGCAAGCCTATTTCAAATCCCATGGAAGTTAATGTAAAGCTAAGCTCCATTGATGGAGAGCCATTAGAGGATGTAACTTTGTATCGATCTATTGTAGGCTCTTTCAATTATGCCACAATAACCAGGCCTGACATAGCATATGGAGTTGGAGTGTTATCACAATTTATGCATAGTCCAAGGACTACACACTTGCAAGCTGCAAGAAGAATGTTGCGATATCTCAAAGCCACTATAAATGAAGGATTGTTCTACTCATTTGATGATGATATGCAGGTCAAAGCTTATTCCGATGCCGATTGGGCCGGTTCGAAGGAAGATAGAAGGAGTATAAGTGGTTACCTAGTCATGCTAGGTAGCAAGATCATCTCATGGATTTCAAAGAAGCAACCCACGGTGGCATTATCTTCCACCGAGGCTGAGTATAGAGCTTTGGCTCAAGTCACATGTGAGCTAATGTGGATTAAGAAGTTATTTATGGAGCTTAATTTGCAGGTTGACACATATCCAATTTTTTGTGACAACATGAGTAGCATTCATCTAGCATCGAACCCTGTCTATCATGCTAGAACCAAGCATATTGAAGTGCACTATCACTTCATAAGGGAAAAGGTGATATCCAAGGAAGTTTCAGTACATCATTTTGGTACTAAGGACCAAGTTGCGGACATGTTTACAAAGGCTTTGGATGGGATGAAGATTTCAAAATTCAAGCAATGCATCAACATGAAGGAGCTTGGATGAGGATGAAGAATTGAAGCTTGAGGGGGAGTGTTAAAAGTCAAGCTTCAAGCTAAAAATTCGTGGGGAATCTTTTATGGACATGTGGAGCAATCAAAGGAAGCCAAAAGCCACGAGATTCCATCAAGAAAAGTCACTCAACCACTCCCCAAGTCATCTCAACTAATTCCTCCAAGTTAGGAGGCTGATTTGGAAAGGTAGTTCCTAGATTTTAGGGGCACACCTCTCACTATAAAAGGAGCATGTATCCCGACTTCTTTTGGGCCATCTTCTTGGAGTTTTAGCTCATGTAAAGTGAGCACTAAGTGCTGGAGTTGTGATAAGCAAGCCCCTTGCTTAAGCAACCCCCTTGCTTGCTTGTTTGTTTTCTTTTAGTAGGCATATCTATGTGTGTGCGCAGGCAGTGTTGCAACTCTCTACCCCTGAGTTGTTAGCATTGGTTCTCCCTCATATGGTATCCATTTGATGTAAATCTTGTCTCATTGGATAGCTATAAGAGTCTATTTTATGCTTACCAATTCTCTGGAGCATTCTCTGAGTAAGCTGGGAGCAACATTCATTTTAGTGAAGTTGTATGATTGATATCTCTCTCTTTGTGTAGGCTCTGTTGGAAATATTTTGCTCTCTGTTGTAAGGGCTGGTTCTCCTTCTCTATGTATCCATTTGCTATGATTTTGGAGTCATTGGGTAGCTATTAGAGTCCTCTAAAGTTGACTTAAGTTTGAGATTCATTCTCTGTATAATCTCTGAGAAAAGTTTGCTGGAGTGAAGTGAGGTCTCTGCTTGACTAGCAGTTGTGAGCATTCAACTAGCTCATGTTGTAGACATTGTATCTCTTTGTGTAAGCATCCATTTCAAGTGAAATTTGTTTTGTTGGAAAGCCCTTGGTGTCTACTACAGGTCTACAAAAGCTCACTGGAGTTCTCTGCATAAGCTCTGAGTAAGAGCATTTTTGGTGTGCAGAGGTCAAAGAAGGATACCTGTGGAGGTCATTCGCGCTTCATCGTTGCTTAGGGGTTGAGATACTTCCCCCATCAATATACATATACATATACATATACATATACATATACATATACATATACATTAAAAATATACATATACATATAC
>CM035433.1:109628792-109633792 GCA_020310875.1 Ceratopteris richardii
AGTTTCATCAAAAACTTTACAGATTTGATAGGTCAATGTGAATGAACAATGCAGCAGACTTTTCTGTATATCATCTTCTTCACAGATTTGTTAATTTCTGATAAGTTAGCAATTGATCCTCTAAATTAGTGAAGTGTTTGACTTACTCTTGGTATGGAGGTGCTCTAATCACAAGAGTAAGTTGTTCTTTTGGAGATTAACACTCTCCATCAGTGGTATCAGAGCAGGAGACATCAATTTGAAGAAAAGGAGGATTCCGACTGCTGCAGATTCAAGAGATTCAACACTTGAAGGATTAAGAAGTGAAAGCTTGGAGTCAAAGCTCGAGGAGAAGACTATTTGACATCAAGAAAGGCAAAAGGAGTTCAATTCGAAGTAAAGGTACATATATTGTTTGTAAAGCTTGAAGATTTCAATATACAGGTGGATACAAGATGGGAGAAAGCTTGCAGATTGATAAGCTAGATAGGGAGAACTATCCAGCATGGTCCATGAGGATGGAAGCACACCTCATGAGCAAAGATCTTATATCATTTATTACAGGAGATGAAGAAAAACCAGAATTTGCAGATCCAAGTATTCCTACTAGGGAAGAACTTGCAATGTTGAAGACTTGGATGAGAAAGGATGCTCAAGCAAGGAGTATCATCTACATGGCTGTAAATGATTACCTTCTACCTCACATCAGAGGCTTAGAAAGTGCTACAGATGTTTGGAATGCCTTGGAAGAGCATTTCCAAAATACAACTAAGTCAAGGAAGTCCTCACTATGGGCTGAGTTCACAACTTTCAAGAAGAAGAGCTCACAATCAATTTCAGATTATGTGGCAAGAATGAAAGATATTGCAGATAGCTTGGGAGCAGTGGATGAAGATATTGAAGAAGAAAAGTTGGTAAGACAAATACTTACAGGTCTAAGAGGTGATGAGAAGTGGAAGCCTTTTATCTTGTCCATAGAATTGTCACTTGATCACTTTACTCCTGACCTTAATCAATTGCTAGGACACATGCTAACCTTTGAGCAGGATCTTAAAGGAGACAATGATAGAAGTACAAGTCAAGTTATGTACTCCAAAGACAAGAAAAAGAATGGCAAGGGAAAGCAATCAAATGATGATGAAGGGAATTCAAATCAAGCCAATTTCACAAAAGGGAAGACAAATTTCAGAGGTAAAGGAAGAGGAGGTAAGAACAAAGATAATGCTAAAGCTTGTTGGATTTGTGGCAGAACAAATCATTTGGCAAATGATTGTTGGTATAACAATCAAAGTGGAGGATACAACAATCAGAGTTATAGTCAAAGAGGTAGAGGAGGCAGAAACCAAAGAGGCAATTTCAGAGGAAGAGGTGGTAGGACATCATATGGTAGAGGAGGTGGAAGAAACTTCCAATCTCAGTCCTACAACAATAATTATTATAATTATGCATCAGATCAGAAGGATGACATGACTCTTATCTTGAATGCAACTCATGAATCAATGGGAGAAGATCAAAGAGTGTTTTATATTGACTCAGGGTGCAGCAACCATCTGAGTGGGAATCTATCCTTGATGACTGATATGGAAGCAAGGATGAATGGACATACAGTTCAAACAGGTGATAATACCAAACATAAAGTGGAGAGCATTGGATCAGTGAAGACAAAGAGTGGAAGTACACTTCTGAGTAAGGTACTTTATGTTCCTACTATTCCTAAAAATTTGATAAGTGTAGGGCAAATTGTGGAGAAAGGATATGAAGTAAGATTCACAAATGATGGTGTCTATGTACAAGATCCAAATCAGGGATATAGAACCATAATTGCAGGTAAAAAGGAAGGAAGATTGTTCACTCTCAAAGTCCAAGGTAATGTGGGACATGCATTGTTTACCTATGGAGGTCAAAAGGTATCTGAATTAGACCTATGGCATAAAAGGCTAGGTCATTTCAATGAGAGAGCTATAAAGGAGATGTCAAAGAATCAGGTAGTGCTTGGATTGCCAAACATTGAAGGGCAACATATGGTGTACAAGTGTGAAGCTTGTCAATTAGGTAAAGCACATAGAAGTTCTTATAACAAATCAGGGTACAAGTATTCAAACATGCTTGAATTGGTTCATACAGATGTATGGGGTCCCTCAAGGGACTATAGCATAAATGGATCCAGATATTATGTGTTGTTTGTTGATGATGCAACCAGGTGGATTACTTTGTATGTAATCAAGGAGAAATCAGAAGTCTTCAAGACATTCAAACACTTTCATGCTTATGCAGAAAGGATAACAGGACAAAAGCTAAAGAGGTTAAGATCAGATGGAGGGGGAGAGTATTTCTCAAAAGAGTTTGATGATTATTTGTGGAATGCAGGTATCAAAAGAGAAGTGACTTGCAGGTACTCCCCTCAACAAAATGGAGTAGCAGAAAGGAGGAATAGGACTCTTGTAGAGTTTGCAAGAGCTATGATGAAGGAAAAGAATTGTCCAAATTACTTATGGGCAGAAGCCATTAATACTGCAACATACCTTGTGAATAGGTTGCCTTGCAAAGCTTTGGATGGAGGAACCCCTTATGAAGCATGGTGGGGTAAGAAGCCTAGTCTTGATCATTGCAAAGTATTTGGATGTATTGCATATGCTTATGTTCCTTCACAATTAAGACATAAGCTAGAACCAAAAGCAGAAAAGTATGTGTTTATTGGATATGATGATAGACAGATGGGTTACAGGTTGTGGAGTCCATCCACAAAGCAATTTCTTGTTACTAAAGATGTAACATTTGATGAGCAAAACATGTGGTATACAGGATCACCAAATGAGTATGCAGGTGTTGAAGAAATACAAAGGAAAGGAAAGGCAAAGGTAAAAGTATGTGAAGAAATTGTTGATGAAGTTGACTCTAGATGTATAGTGCAGGATCATGTAGAAGAAGGGCCAAGATTTGATCCAGAATCAAATGAGGCTGAAACTTCAAGAAGTGCAGAAATCAGAAGATCTACAAGAGAAAGGAAAGAGCCTATAAGGTATAGCTATGATACATCTTTCCTAACAACAAGAGATTATGCTTACATTGTGAAAACAGAAGAAGATCCAACCACTTATGAAGAAGCCAAAGGTAAACAGAATTGGGAGAAGGCAATGCAAGAAGAGTATGATGCTCTACTTGAAAATGAAACTTGGGAACTAGTACCAAGATCAAAGAATCAGAAAGTCATTGGATGCAAGTGGGTATACAAAACAAAGAGGTTTGCAGATGGTAAGGTGTCTAGATATAAGGCTAGACTTGTGGTTAAAGGTTATGCCCAAACTTATGGGATAGATTATGATGAAACCTTTAGTCCTGTTGCTAAGATGTCTACAATTAGGACATTGATTGCTATTGCTACTTGCAAGGGATGGAAATTATCACAATCGGATGTGAAGAATGCATTTCTTAATGGTTACATTGCAGATGAAGTATATATGGAGCAACCAGAAGGCTTTATGGAATCAATTGGATCAGATTATGTGTGTAAGCTCAAGAGAGCTTTATATGGGTTGAAGCAAGCCCCAAGAGCTTGGAATTACAGATTGGTCAAGTTCTTGAATGAATGTGGGTTTCAAGCATCAAAGGCAGATAGTAGCTTGCTAGTGAAGGCAAGTGAAAATGGATATATTTACATGTGCATTTATGTTGATGATATTATTGTTACAGGAACAGATGCTCAAGGAATCAATGAACTCAAAAGACAAATAGAGAAGGAGTTTAAGATAAGTGATTTGGGAAACTTATCTTATTTTCTAGGAATGCAGATTGTGTATACTCAACATGGAGTATATGTTTCACAAGAGAGATACTTGAAGAATCTTCTAGTCAAGTTTAACATGGAAGATTGCAGGACCTCAACTACACCATTGGAGGTAAATCATAAATTAAGCAGGTATGGAGGCGAAGAGTTCAATGACATGAAGAAATATCAGAGTTTGGTAGGTAGTCTAATTTATGCTACCTTGACAAGGCCAGATCTATCATATGCAGTAGGTGTGTTGTCACAATTCATGCATTGTCCAAAGAAGACTCATTGGATTGCAGCCCAAAGGGTACTCAGATATATCAAGGGAACCCTAAGTGAAGGTTTGTATTATGGTTACACTTCTGACACAAGAATCAAAGTGTTTAGTGATGCAGATTGGGCAGGTGACTCAGATGATAGAAGGTCTACTCATGGATATCTATGTTATGTTGGAGACAAGTTAGTGTCTTGGTGTTCAAAGAAGCAACACACAGTTGCTTTATCATCCACAGAAGCTGAGTATAAGGGAATGGTAGAAGCTGCAAAGGAAGTGATATGGTTGAAGACTTTGATGAAAAGTTTTGAGACTAATCATAGTACTCCAATAATTTTTGGAGACAATATGAGTTCTTTGTATTTGGCAGCTAACCCTGTTTTTCATGCCAGGACTAAGCATATAGAGATACAGTATCATTTCTTGAGGGAAAAGGTACTTGATAAAGAGATTGAAGTGATGTACACTCCAACAAAAGAACAAGTGGCAGATATGATGACAAAGAGTTTGGATGGACCTAAGTTACAAAGGTTCAAAGACATGGCAAGTATCAAGAAGACAGAGAAGACCTCAATTGATGATTGAGGGGGAGCTGTTGGTGCATACCAATCACCAATTGAAGGCTTGGAAGATCAAATGATGAAGGAAGAATCAATTTCTAAAGTGTGGAAGAAGATCACAATCAGAGGACAAGAGAAGTGTACACATATGTACATTAGCATAGTCATAGATGACTTAGATCTTTTGTTCAGTAAGAATTATGTACAAATTTTCTATAAATACCTTGAGAAAAGTCGGGGCATGAATGAGAGCAAATGAGAGCACATGTGACAATAGTTAGAAGTAAAGAATGAGGGAGATAGAAGTCATAAGATAGAGGAAAGTGAATGTGTGTGAGCTCTCATCACTCAGTTGTATTTTCTCTGAGTAAATGAAAAGTTTTGCGCCCGATGTTTCTGCGTGTTCTCCTTCTACAGT
>CM035433.1:109651292-110118792 GCA_020310875.1 Ceratopteris richardii
AACATGGAAAGATGAACTCAAATAATCATGAAAATGAAAGTATATTGCTTGTACAATACAATGACTTACTGATACATATGTGTGCCTTGTAACCACACTTTGATATGGCATAAAGCTCAGCTCTTGGAGGTCTTCACATAGGTCTCTCTAACCACGACTAAAACTGCCATCTATTTATAGTTGAGTTTGGGAGGCTAACTTCCCTCAATTACTCTCCAATCAATCAATGATTGATTTGATTCTCTACCTACCACAAATCACGAATTCGTGGCTCCTCTTTCCATTCTTGATTAAGTGGACTCAACCACTTAAGATTCTCTTACTTTTAGATTAAGTAAACTCTTCAAAAGTTACAAGAGGTAGTTCACAAGTGAACTTTACATAGTCTTCATTTTAAGGCTTTTTCTATGACTTTGTGGGACTCAAGACAACACTTAGGCTTGTCATAGACTTGCTCCAACAGCTCCCCCTCAAGCCAAGTATGCTTGAGGTCTTCAATCTTCCAAGATTACCTGCAAACCAATCATAGCCTTGAATTTGCAAAGCCTTGTACCATCCAATGCTTTGGTTAGAATATCTGCACATTGTTGGTGAGTGGACACATATGATATTTGAATCTCTTTGCTTAGAACCTTCTCTCTTACATAGTGATAATGAACTTCAATATGTTTAGTCCTTGCATGAAAAATAGTATTAGCAGCCAAATGAATAGAACTCATATTGTCACCAAAAATAGTTGCGGTTCCAAACTCCAATCCAAGATCTTTGAATAATGTCTTCATCCACATAGCTTCTTGTGTAGCTATGGCAAGACCTCTATATTCAGCTTCAGTAGAAGAGAGAGCAACTGTGGGTTGCTTCTTGGATGACCATGAAATAAGCTTTGAACCTGCAAAGGTAAGATAACCTGAAGTGCTCCTTCTATCTTCCTTGGAGCCAGCCCAATCTGCATCAGAAAATAGCTTCAAACCTAAATCAGATACATAAGGATAATAAATTCCTTCATTTATGGTTCCTTTGAGATACTTGAGAATCCTTTTGGCAGCATCCATATGTGGTTTCCTTGGTGTGTGCATAAATTGACTTAGCACACTCACATTGTAACATATATCTACTCTTGTCAATGTGGCATAGTTGAGACTACCCACTAGACTTTGATATGATGTGATGTCCTCTATGAGTTCACCTTCATGTGAGCTCAATCTGTGATTGACCTCCATTGGAGTACCTGCAATCTTACAATCTTGCATCTTGAATTTTGCCAACATGTCCTTAATGTACTTCCTTTGAGTGAGAAACAAACCATGATCTTTGTAGACGACTTCCAAACCTAGGAAGTAGGTAAGTGAACCCAAATCACTTATCTTGAACTCTTTTCTCATCTGATTTTTTATCTTCTTCATACCATCTGCATCATTTCCTGTCAATATAATATCATCTACATATACACATAGGTAGATGACCTCAGAATTACTCTTTTTAATAAAGAGTGAAGGATCTGCCTTGCTTGGTTGAAAGCCTTTGTCCTGCAAGAATGAAACAAGCCTGAAATTCCAAGCTCTTGGAGCTTGCTTGAGACCATACAATGCTTTGTTAAGTTTACACACATAATCAGGATAAACTTGATTCTCAAAACCAGGTGGTTGTGCCATATATACCTCTTCTGTTATCCAACCATTCAAGAATGCATTCTTTACATCTAGTTGAAGTATCTTCCAATTCTTGGAAGAGGCAATACTAAGCAAAACCCTAATAGTAGGCATCTTTGCCACAGGAGAGAAAGTCTCCTCATAATCAATTCCCTGAGTTTGTGCAAAGTCTTTTGCCACAAGCCTTGCCTTATACCTGTTAATTGAACCATCAGAATTCTTCTTGAGTTTATAGACCCATCTTGAGCCTATTACCTTCATGGATTAAGTCTTGGGCACCAAATCCCAAGTGTTGTTTTCCTCAAGTGCTTCAATCTCTTCCTTCATTGCATGCTTCCATTTTGTTTTTGCTTTGGCCTCTTCAAATGATGATGGCTCCTCTTGGTTTATGTCCTGTGCTATGTAGATAGAATGTTTAGTTACTAATGAGGTGTCAAACCCATACCTTTCTGGTTTTTTCTTTTCCCTCATAGATCTTCTTAGGCCATGATGTGAGGATTCTGCCTCATGTCCAAGTTCCTGCAATTTTGCTTTAGCTTTAGACTTCCATGCTTTGATCTTTTCCATATGAGATTCTTCATCATCCTCCGAGGTGTCTTGTTCTTCAATCTTTGGTTGTTCTCTACCAAGCTTTGGAAAATCTTCTTCAAGATCATATGGTAAATTGACCTTCCTGCATGAATCTTCATACCATGAATTGTTCTCATCAAAAACTACATCTCTGCTTACCAAGAATCCTTTGTTGGTAGGGTTGTATAACCTGTAGCCCTTTTGATTGTTGTCATATCCAATAAATACACACCTTTCTGCCTTTGGATCAATCTTGCCTCTAACCTGTGAAGGAACATGAGCAAAAGCAATACATCCAAACATTTTACAATGATCTAAGCTTGGTCTTCTTCCATTCCAAGCCTCATATGGAGTCATCCCATCAAGGGATTTTGAAGGCAACCTGTTAATCAAGTAAGTGGCTGTAGATACAGCCTCAGCCCATAAGTAATTAGGTAAATGCTTTTCATTTAACATAGACCTTGCAGCTTCAACAATTGTCCTATTCCTCCTTTCTGCCACTCCATTTGGCTCAGGAGTGTACCTTGTAGTTACCTCTCTTTTGATTCCTCTTTCTTGAAGAAAAGAATCAAACTCATGGGAGAAGTATTCTCCCCCTCCATTTGACCTTAGCCTTTTTAGTGATTTACCTGTTTGATTCTCCACAAGAGCCAAATATCTTTTGAAACATGAAAAAACTTCATCTTTGTGTTTCATAAAGAATAGGATAGTCCATCTGCTGCAATCATCAATAAAGGAAACATAATACCTTGATCCAAATAATCAAGCTTCCTTGCTAGTTCCCCATACATCTGTATGAACCAACTCCAAGAGATCTCCATGCATATAACCTTTCTTCATGAATGGTAACCTGCGAGACTTTCCAAATTGACATGCACTACACTTATAAATCATATGTTGTTTTGACAAATTAGGAAGTCCAAGTACACTTTGGTCCCTCCAAATTTGCTTTAATGACCTTTCACCAATATGTGCTAACCTTTTGTGCCATACTTCCAATTCTGTGAGTGTCTGACTACCATAATTAAAGAGAGCAATGTTTCTAGTGTCCTGTAATTCAAATGTGAACAATCTACCTGTCTTTTCACCTTTTGCAATTCTTCTGAATCCTTGACTTCGATCTTCAACAAATGCTCCTACTTTTGTGAGCCTGACTTGCAACCCTTTCTCTACTACATGCCCAACACTTATCAAATTCTTTGTAATGGTAGGGATATAGAGTACCTTACTGAGTAGGTTGATGTTTCCATCAGGTGCTTTGACATTGCCTATTTTCTCCACAGGATGTTTTGTATCATCTCCTGTTTGTACCTCATGCTTATTCCTTGGATCTTCTAAATCTGATAGGAGTGCCACATTTCCTGCCACATGATTTGAACAACCTGAGTCTATGTAGAAAGCATGCTCATCAGATTTACCTTGTGGCATAGCCATGTCCATGATCAATAATGAATCCTCTTTGTTTGAGTCTTCTGTGTAGTTATTGTAGTCTCTCCTTCCTTTGTAGCCTCCTTGATATTTTGAATGATTGTAGTTGTTGTAGTTGCCATGGTAGTTGTTGAACCTTCCTCTTGAGTAGCCATAACTTCCTCTATTGTATCCTCTGCCTCTTTGATTCCTGGAATTCCTAAAGCAATTTTCAATTGTATGATTAGTTAGTCCACAAATAGAACATGAGTTGGAGTCTTGGGATCTCCCCCTGCCTTGTCTACCTCCTCTTCCTCTACCTCTGCCATGTCTTCCTCTACCTGCATAGTTAGCTTGATATGTACCTGCTTCGTCATCCACTTTCTTTGCCTTTCCTTTGTTATCTTTGGACTTGCTTTTATCAGTGTATAAAGCTGAAGATTGATTACCTTTAGAGATTTCTCCATTTTTTATAAGCTTTGCCTCTTGAGTAAGTAGTTGCCTAATGAGTGTATTGAAATCAGGTACATGCATGTCCATGTACAAATCCATAGCTGTGGTGAATGCTTCCCACTTGTCATCTGCCTTCAAGCCATTGATGACCTGCCTTACAATTTGCTCTTCATCTATTACCTCTCCAATGCTTCCCAACTGATCCGCTATGTCCTTGAGCTTTGTGACAAAATCAGTCACATTTTGTTTGGGAGCCTTCTTGAGAGTTGTAAAATCCAGCCATAGTTGATGCCTCCTAGCTTTGGTACTTGAAGAAAAGAAAGCTTCAAGTGCATCCCACACTTCCTGAGATGTCTTACAACTTCTAATGTGAGGCAACAAAAAATCTGAGATACAGTTGAGGAGATAAGACCTTGCAAGTGCATCCTTGGAGCACCATGTGCTCAATCTCTCTTGCTCTTCTTGTGTTGGTTGACTTTTGTTCCTGAAACTTGGCATAACTTCATCTCCAGCCACATAACCATATAAACTTCTACCTTCGAGATAAGCTTCCATTCTTAATGACCAAGCTGAGTAGTTACCTCTGTCCAATTTGTCAATTGATGAAGGAAATCCATCTGCCATGTTGTCCAACCTTGGTCTGATACCACTGTGAAGAGATGGATAGGTATGTGCTTGAAGATGAAGAGGTGTTGCAAAATTTTTGATCTACACCAGCCAAATGAACTCCAGAAGTATATGGTGGGCCCTTTTAGCTTGCCAATGGATGTATTAGACACCCTATGTACCTTGGAAGATCACGCTCAAAAAGATAGATCAAAACAGATAAGTTGGAGTTAGCTCAGAGGTGAAAACTTGCTATTCTTGGTTCATACACATGTCCAGTGTTTTACATACTTCTCTGAATACAGCAGCAATTAGCTTAATTCCTCTTGGGGAAGTCTAGGTAACTTAGAGAGCTAACTTTCAAGAGTAATCGCATCAAAAATAATGAACCACACACTAAGAATGAGTTTTAACAACTGATGACATCATCCCGATTTTCACGGGCTGCTACAGTTTGAGACGAGTGAGTAGAAAAATCAACATAACTCAAAATTTAGGAATTCAATGATTATGAAAATGTGTATGGTTATACTAGACAGTAAGCTGAATCCAACAAGCTTTAAATCCCTGAATTTGGATAAGTAAGCACTAAGAAACACCTCTGCCAATATGAGGGAAAAAGTCGGGTACTTGACAGAGAAGTGAAAATGCATAGACACTGTTGACTTCAACTGAACATAACTGAAGATTGCAACATCCAAATGACATGAAACTTGGTGAGCATATAGTAGACTTATAGAGCTAACTTTACCAAGTTAAATCACTGAAAATGATGCACCAAGCTCAGAGAAAACATCTCTGCAAGCTGACTGAGAAAAACTGAGAGTAATGGCACACTACAAGGAATACGGGCGTGTAGCGACGGTTAACGCGACAGAATTTCGTCGCTGTAAAATTGCAACTTGCGTCGGAAATACCGTCGAGCGCGGACCCTCGATTATACGACGCAAAAAACGACGGTATTTGCGACGGTATATGCCTAACGTCGCATAAACGACGCTTGTTATTGGCGTCGCTTAAGCGACGCTTTTTAGCGTCGCATAAGCGACGCTTTTTAGCGTCGCATAAGCGACGGTTTATAAGCGACGGTCTATTGCATCGCTTAGACGACGACGCGTTGCATCGCTTATGCGACGATCTGTTGACGGACAAAAATTAAAACGTTGGAGGCTCTGCAATCGGCATTTTCACGCATCCGATCGAAGAGCTCTCCAACGTTCGCAATTGCGCTGCGCTTACGAACTGAAGCAAGTATATGCAGAATTGTTGTTTTGCTTAAGCTCTCTGTTATTGTCTCCCTCTGTTTTTGTTTCTCTCTTTCTACATCTTTGTCTCTTTGAATTTTCTCTCTCTCTCTCTAGATCTCTCTCTAGATCTCACTCTCTCTCTCTAGATATCTCTCTCTCTCTAGATCTCTCTCTCTCTCTCTAGATCTCTCTCTCTCTCTCTCTCTCTCTCTCTCTCTCTCTCTCTCTCTCTCTCCTCTCTTTCTCTTCTCTCTTTTTATTGCAGGTTATTCAAGAAGCTAACCAAGCAAAAACTATGGATCACAATTGTAAGTACAATTTCTATTATTTGTAGATCATTTGAATTGTGTTATTTTCATTACATACCATACTCACACTTATTAATATGCACTCATACACTTATACATGACGAAGAAGCGCACACACATGCATATACCTACATATACACATGTACATGCACATACACACACATACACATAGAGTTATACATATACACACACATACACAAGAACATGCACATATTGATACATACATATACACTTATACATGCACATGCATATACATACATATACGCACACATACACATGCACATATACACATATACATGCACATACACACACATACACATAGAGTTATACATATACATGCATATACATATACACAAATACACATGCACATGCACATACTCATACACACATATGCACTTATACATGCACATGCACATACATACATATACACACACATACACATGCACATACATACATATACACACACATACACATGCACATACATACATATACACACACATATATACACTTAGGTACACACATATGAATGAATTATATAATTAAAGTATTAAAACACATGCTTAATATAAACAATAATAAAAATCAATAGAACAAAACTCTTCATTACTTAATACCATACACACAATTCAAAACATGACTGAAATGAAAAATATATAGATAAATATATGTATATATCAATGTAAATACATAATCCAATGTCATAATCAACGTCTAAAATCCTAATCATCGTCATCATGATCATCATCATCATCAGCAATATCATGATCAGATGGATCTTCCTCATCCTCATCCTCATGATCACCCTGTGACGATCGAGATCGTCCCTCCTGTGTCTGTCTCTCCACCTCATCCATATTTGTCTCCCCATAATACTCCTGTATTACATATAACAAACATAAATCAATAAAATAATTAAAACATTCATAACAACAAAATAATTATATAAAATTTAAAAATACTCACAAAGGCATCAGGATGATCTTGTATATACTCGCTCAAACGCCGATATCCAAAATGTGTAGCATACTCGATCTCGTGTTTCGTAGGATATCGGCCATAATCCTTTCGCTGCAATGAAACAAATAAAAAACATTAGTTGCTTGCATTTTAACTAAAATAAAAAATATACTCACAATAACACATATACTTACAAATGTAGCTACAAAACCATTATGGCCCATTTGGCCTAAGTGCGAAGTGTGGCCCGACTCCACTCTCTTCCTTGCAGCAGCCTGTTTATTCAAGGAAAAAAATACATAAATTAAATTAAAAAATTACTAAAATATCTAAAAATTATAAATATAAACTATTAATTTGTGTACCTTCTGCTGAGGAAATGACTCCTGAAGACGTAGCTGTCTACGAAAAAACTGCCACGACTCAGGTGGTATGTTAGCTCGCCTCTTATTTTTTTCGACCATACAATATCTCCTGTTAATTTAATCTCTAAAAAAAGTCAGAATACATACACATTTATACACACATATACACATACACATACCCACATACACATATACATGCAAACATATACGCATGCATATATGTATATATATACACATATACATACATATAACATAAACACACATATACATATCCACATATATACGTACACACACATGCATGCATATACACATTCATACAAAATACATGCATTTATCCCACAATAATATGTGTTGTGTATATGTGAATATGTGTGTATGTATAAATGTGTATATGTGAATATGTGTGTACAAAACCAGAAGGATCCATGGCAAAGGGTTGGATGCTTGAAGAGTGCATGTATTACGTTAGTGAGTACCTTGAAAGAGTTCATGAAGAAGCTCCACGTGCATGGACCAACGAGTCTTCTTCAAAAATAACCGATGAGGTATTATCAGGTAAGGGGGTTCCATTCTTATTTACATTTCAAGAAAAAAATGATGTTTCCACTTTTGTAGCATATAATAGCGAATGCATACAAGCATTCGTTAGCGAGTACGAGGAACTTCAAAGTCTCCAAAGTAAAAGGCGAAAAAAACAAAAGATCTAGACGTAATCTCGATAATAATGAGATTACAGATATACCTTCTTTCACGGATTGGCTATATAGTCGTTTGCAACGCGCCAACGCAAATAATGAAGAAATCTCAGATGAGCAAAGAGAGTTAATGATGGGTTGTGAACAAAAGGTAATTTTATTAAAATATATATTTTATTTTTTTCATATATGTATGTTAGTTTCTATTTACTAATTCAATTTATTTTGCAGGCTCGAATGTTCACTAATATGTGGGCTTTTGGACAGCATATTAGAATCAAATCCATTGATTCTTTACGTAAAACAGAGGATTCTAGTATTGTTGCTTGTTTCAAGCAACTATCACGTGCTAGCTCAAAAGACACGAACCTTATAGATGGCGAACTTGGTTACGTAGGAACTATTGTTGGTATCTACGAAATTTCATTTCGTACATTCAAACAGGTAGAAAAAAGTTTATATATTTTTTTTAGAGTTAGTTTTTTTTTAAGCACCTAATAATGGGACGTTTTTGTTGTTATATATTGTGATAGGTCATTTTGAAGGTTGACTGGTATCGAGCGGAGTATAAAGGTAGTAATTCTACAATAAGAAAGGAATTATCTGGGTTTTGGGCAATTGATTCTTCCAAGGTAATGCGATCTACTAAAGAACCATATATTCTTCCTAGGCATATTGAACAAGCATTTTTTTATAAAAACCCAGATGCTCATCCTTGGTGGCAAGTCATTCATGTGCAACCTAGAGGTAGGTCATTGTTTGAACAGTTTATTGTTAGAGAGATTGAAGAAAGTCCTCTTGATGATTCAGCATCAGATACTGATACATCAACATCTGGAATAGAAATTAGACTCATTATACGTGATAATGATACTAATCTTTTTGATGAAGAGGATAATTCTCTACATGCTGATTCTACTGATGAGGAAGAGGAATTACCAGAAATAGATATTAATCCACCAATAGATGATGTGATTCATGAGAACATAGATTTAACAATAGAAGAAATAAATGAAATCAATAAGGATAATGAAGATGAGACTATATTGATGTCTTACCAAAATGATGGCAATAATGAAAACATATGAGCAGATTAGATAGTAACTTGAAGCTTCTGAATGGATATATATAATAGGTTTTTTTTATTAACTTGAATAACGATGAATCCTACTAGAGAGATGAAATCATGTTCTTCTAAGTTAGAACATGAAGCTCGGGGGTATGCCTAATTATTTTATATATAGCTTTATCTTCGAGGAGTAAATTTTTATCATGTATGTATGCATATGTGTGTGTATTCATGTGTAATATATGTATACATATATTAGTATGCATATATATGTATTTCATGTATATGTATGTGTTTGCATGTGTGTTATATATGTATACATGTATTCATGTACGTAATATATGCAAGTGTTTATAATTGTGTACATGTATATATGTATATGTGTCTATGTGTAAATATGTACATGTAAATATGTATGCATGTATATATATGTTTATGTGTGCATGTAGGCATGTACATGTATGTGTAAATATGTACATGTAAATATGTTAGTATGTATATATATATTTATGTGTGCATTTAGGCATGTATGTGTGAAGCATAATATATCTACTCCATTTTATATTTATGTATCCTATCTACATGATGTGTATATATCTTTACATATATTATGAATCATGATCCTCGTTGATTCGAGTAGCTATATATAGAGGCATAAGGTTGGGAGGAGAGACATCTCTCTAGTAGGACGTCGGAGGTGTATATATACTTCAAACATATGGCTAAAAGGTTTTATATGTATATGTATATACATTTTTATTTTAGATTTTTTTATATGTATATATATATATATATATATATATATATATATATATATATATATATATATATATATATATATATATATATATATATATATATAGATACATACATACATACATACATAGTTTTTCCATACGTGAAACATACTTCCAACGCATACGGGTATGGAAGTATGAAAAAAGTATGGAATTTCAAAAAAAATACCATACGTGATATCATACGTGTGAGAAAAAAAGTATTAAAAAAATCTGAAAATAATATATATATATATAATAATAATAATAAATAATATAATATAACAGAAAACAGCCATAAAATATATAAATATGCAGCTGAACATTCAGATTTCAGATTTCAGTTCACACACTTCAGAATTCAGATTCATAAAATATATAAATATGCAGCTGAACATTCAGATTTCAGATTTCAGTTCACACACTTCAAAATTCAGATTCATAAAATATATAAATATGCAGCTGAACATTCAGATTTCATATTTCAGTTATCACACACTTCAGAATTCAGATTCTAATCTCTAGATAATCATGATTTGTAAATATGCAGCTTCAATTTTGTCGAGATACATAGATGTATACATACATGATACACATGCATACATACATACTACAAAAATAGAAACATGTATATTAGATACATATATAAGTTAATATACATGCCTTTCAGTAAACATAGAGTAATAGATTTTAGGAATGACATCATACATACATAGATGCATATATAGATACATACATACGTACATACATACATAGCTCTCTCTCTCTCTCTCATATACATACATACCGTGCATTGTCGCGACGATGAGCCATAAGTGTCCGCATCTCTTTTAAACACCACTTAAGGGACCATCCTGTCCCAAACTCTGTCTCAAGTGAACTAAGCACGTACTTTTTATCCCTCTCATCATGCTCACTACAAAAATAAAAAACATAATGTAAATAAAACATAAGATATACATTTCAATTTATATGTAAAACTTTTACTTACTTCCATGGTAAGTGGATAAAGCGCAGGTAAGAGTCGCATAGTGCCCGCATTCTTCTCTTGAACTCCAATCCATTCCCTATGTACACAATGTTCCCCTCCGGCTCTATGTCGCACTCTAGTCCTAAGGTGCCTATGCATGTCCTCATAGGCAACTCTGCTCTGCTATCACGTGCTGGAGGTGGTATAGGTGTCCTAAAAATAAATAGATAGAAATAAATAAAAATATGTGCTATAATATCATTAAAAAAAATTATGAAAAAAAACATACCTATGAGCAGATAGCTCTCTTCCTGCATGTGGATCCGCAGAAGAGCCCTCGTCTGATCGCGTAAGCATCTGGATCGTATAATCCAGCTCCTCATCGGACATGTCTACGTAGTCCCGCATTATGGCCCGTAGAGTATCTGACGGAACTCTTGCTCTCATAAGACTTTTTATGAGAGTGAGTTTCGCCTTTCTCTCTTTACTAGGATCCATAATACCTAACATATAAAACAAAATGGTTAGAAATCAATATATATATACGTGTATGTGTGTGTATGCATGTGTATGTGTGTGCATGCATGTGTATGTGTGTGTATGCATCTGTGTGTATGTGTGTAGGTATATGTGTGTGTTGTCTATGTGTATGTGTGTGTGTCTATGAGTGTGTATGTGTTTATGTATATGTATGTATCTACGTGTGTGTATGTATCTATGTGTGTATGTGTATGCATGTATGTATGCATGTGTGTGTATGCATATGTATGTGTGTGTATGCATCATTATGTGTGTCTATGTATGCATTTGTACGTGTGTATGCATCATTGCATGTGCATGTGTCTATGTGTGTATGTGTGTGTATATGTGTGTGTGTCTATGTGTATGTGTGTGTGTTTATGAGTGTGTATGTGTTTATATGTATGTATGTATCTATGTGTGTCTATGTGTCTAAGTGTGTATGTGTATGCATGTATGTATGCATATGTATGTGTATGCATATGTATGTGTGTGTATGCATTATTATGTGTGTCTATGTATGCATGTGTATGTGTGTATGCATCATTACGTGTGTATGTATCTATGTGTGTATGTGTGTGTGTATATGTGTTTGTATGTGTGTATGCATGTGTGTGTGTATGCATGTGTATGTGTATATGTGTATATGTGTATATGTGTGTGTATATGTGTGTATGCATGTGTGTGTGTATATGTGTGTATATGTTTGTATGCATGTGTGTGTATGCATATGTATGTGTGTGTATGCATTATTATGTGTGTCTATGTATGCATGTGTATGTGTGTATGCATCATTACGTGTGCATGTGTCTATGTGTGTATGTGTGTGTATATGTGTGTGTGTCTATGTGTATGTGTGTGTGTCTATGAGTGTCTATGTATGTATCTATGTGTGTGTATGTGTATGCATGTATGTATGCATATGTGTGTGTATGCATATGTATGTGTGTGTATGCATAATTATGTGTGTATGTGTCTATGTGTGTATGTGTGTGTGTATACATTATGACAGTGTATGTAAGCATGTGCATTATGTATGCATATAAGTATTTATGTATGCATATGCATATGCATTATGTATGCATATGCATATGTATGCATATGCATATGCATTATGTATGCATATGCATATGCATTATGTATGCATATGCATATGCATTATGTATGCATATGCATATGCATGTGTATGCATATGCATGTGTATGCATATGCATGTGTATGCATATGCATGTAAGTATGTATGTATGCATATGTGTGTGTATGCATATGCATGTAAGTATGTATGTATGCATATGCATATGCAATATGTATGCATGTATGTATATGTGTGTGAATGTGTGTGAATGTGTGTGAATGTGTGTGTGAATGTGTGTGTACATGTGTCTGTATGTGTGTATGCATGTGTATGTGTGTGTATGCATCATTATGTGTGTATGTGTGTGTACATGTCTGTATGTGTGTATGCATGTGTATGTGTTTGTATGCATCATTATGTGTGTATGTGTGTGTATGTGTGTGTGTCTATGTGTATGTGTGTATGTGTGTGTGTCTATGTGTATGTGTGTATGCATGTGTATGTGTGTATGTGTCTATGTGTGCATGTGTGTGTATATACTATATGTGTGTGTGTCTATGTGTATGTGTGTGTACCTATGAGTGTGTATGTGTTTATGTGTGTATGTGTCTATGTGTGTGTATGTGTTTATGTGTGTATGTGTATGCATGTATGTGTATGTGTGTGTATGTCTCTCTATGTGTGTGTGTATGCATATGTGTGTGTGTATATGTGTGTCTATGTGTGTATGCATGTGTATGTGTGTGGATGCATCATTATGTGTGTATGTGTCTGTGTGTATATGTGTGTGTATGTGTGTGAGCGTCTATGTGTGTGTATGTGTGTGCGCGTCTATGTGTATGTGTGTCTGTGTGTGTATGTGTGTGTATCTATGAGTATGTATGTGTTCATGTGTGTGTATGTGTCTATGTGTGTATGTATCTGTGTGTGTATGTATCTATGCATGTGCATTATGTATGCATGTAAGTATGTATGTACATTATATGCATATGCATATGCATTATGTATGCATGTATGTGTTTATGTGTGTATGTCTCTCTATGTGTGTCACGTGTGTATGCATATATGTGTGTGTATGTGTGTGTATATGTGTCTGTATGTGTGTATGCATGTGTATGTGTGTGTATGCATGTGTATGTGTGTATGTGTCTATGTGTGCATGTGTGTGTATATACTATATGTGTGTGTGTCTATGTGTATGTGTGTGTACCTATGAGTGTGTATGTGTTTATGTGTGTATGTGTCTATGTGTTTATGTGTGTATGTGTATGCATGTATGTGTATGTGTGTGTATGTCTCTCTATGTGTGTGTGTATGCATATGTGTGTGTGTGTGTATATGTGTGTCTATGTGTGTATGCATGTGTATGTGTGTGGATGCATCATTATGTGTGTATGTGTCTGTGAGTGTATATGTGTGTGTATGTGTGTGAGCGTCTATGTGTGTGTATGTGTGTGCGCGTCTTGTGTATGTGTGTCTATGTGTGTATTTGTGTGTATGTGTGTGTGTGTCTGCGTATGTGTGTGTGTGTCTATGCGTGTATATGTGTGTGTGTGAGTGTGTGTGTGCGCATACCTTGTGTATGTCTCGCTTCTCTCTCTCCCTCTCGCGCGCTGTATGTCTCTCTCTCTCTCTCGGTCTGTATTCTTCCTCGCGTTCAAGGCCCGGCACAAATGTGCCGGGAAAATTGAATTTTTTTTTTTACATTCCAGAGCGTCGCATATGCGACGCTCTGCAGTTTGCCATCGTCGTTGAGTGCGTCGCTAACCTGCGACGCTACTAGCGACGCTTCTGGTTTAGCGTCGCTTATGCGACGCTATCGTCGCTTATGCGACGATGCTCGGCCAAAAAAAAAAATCCGAAATTTTTATCGTCGCTTATGCGACGGTTTCGTCGCATAAGCGGCGGTTTTCGTTTTTTTCCCGATTCGGGGGCGTCGCTACGCCCCCCTTTTTCTTGTAGTGGCAGTGAGTAGTACACTTCACAAGAACATGGAAAGATGAACTCAAATAATCATGAAAATGAAAGTATATTGCTTGTACAGTACAATGACTTACTGATACATATGTGTTCCTTGTAATCACACCTTGATATGGCATAAAGCTCAGCTCTTGGAGGTCTTCACATAGGTCTCTCTAACCACGACTAAAACTGCCATCTATTTATAGTTGAGTTTGGGAGGCTAGCTTCCCTCAATCACTCTCCAATCAATCAATGATTGATTTGATTCTCTACCTACCACAAATCACGAAGTCGTGGCTCCTCTTTCCATTCTTGATCAAGTGGACTCAACCACTTAAGATTCTCTTACTTTTACATTAAGTAAACTCTTCAAAAGTTACAAGAGGTAGTTCACAAGTGAACTTTACATAGTCTTCATTTTAAGGATTTTTCTATGACTTTGTGGGACTCAAGCCAATACTTAGGCTTGTCATAGACTTGCTCCAACACTTACGTGCCTTTACATAGGCGTCAATCCTCTTGGGATGGTCTTACTTGCCTTCACATAGCCTTGCCACTCTCTTTGGTGGTCTTACTAGCCTCAACCTTTCATTGGACCTTTACTTGGTTTTTGGTGCTTCTTGCACCTAACAAGGCTTGCCATTCCTCTTTGGGTGGTCTTATTTGCCTTGAGATAGGCTTGCCATTCCTCTTAGGATGGTCTTACTTGCCTTTAAATTAGCTTGCCACTCTCTTTTGGTGGTCTTACAAGTCTCAACCTTTGACTAGACCTTCACATGGTCTATGCTTGGAACTTACCACCACACTCAATGTGGATTTTTCAAAACATTTACCTCTACCCTTAGCATCACAAATTGATTTCTTTACATTCCTTTGCTTCAGCCAACATGTCACACTTCTCATGAGTGACTCTTCCTTCTAGCTTGCCACTTGCTTCTTGCTCCTTGCAACCTTGGGGAATGTCTTCAAGTCCTTGTAGAGTCTTCAACATTTTATGGCACCCCTTCTTTAGATTGTTCTACTTCTTACCTTGGCCACCTTCTGCTTGGGTTCCCATCTTCAAGCCTTCAAACCTTCAAGTGTTTGACAACCTTTTAGCTTGGGCTCCTTCATTCACTTTGGCTCCAAGATTTGTGTCCTTTCTTCCTCTAAGCTTTGCTCACTTGCTTTGGCTTGTCCAAATACGAGCATTGAATTGAATTCCTATCTAAAAGCAATAATAAAAAACATTTCGTAATCATAACATGATTATACCTATTTTCTTTTGCAAATTTACCTCAGTGGGTTTTATCCACAAGAAGATACATCCACAAATTTCATACATAGCAGCCTTGCATCTTACCAATCTTCATGGCATCCCATTTGTTATTTCAGCTATTTCAGCTCATATATGGCTGAACATGACCAAGCATCTTACCAATCTTCATGGCATCCAAACATTTGTTATTTCAGCTATTTCGGCTCATATATGGCGGAACATGACCAACCTTTAGTGCTTCAATATCAGACTAAGAATTATAGCATATAATCATACATGCAAATTACCAATCATTTGAGCATATATTTCAGCTCTTTTTGTGCCAATTCATATGGCTATAAAAATCTAAAAATATTCAGCATGTATATGTTTTATAAAATAGCCTACTACTCATCCACACATCATGGATCATACATACATGTTCTTCGTGACCACACATGCATACATGCTTTCATGTTTGAAATCAATCTTCAACTCCAAACTCAATGTATATTCAGCCTACACATTGCTGTCAAAATTGTCATTTAGCATGAGAAAAAACTTCACAAGCATGCATACATTAGCATCTTCATTGCACATATTTCTTGCACCAAGTAATAAGCATATAATGTTATCCTCAAGCTTACATATTATCTTCAATACTCAGCCATGTACATAACAGAAGCTTTCACTTCATTCAATAGAGTACAATGTCTAAAGCATCCTTACACAATGCTCACATACAACTAAAATTTGTTGCTCATCCAAGATTCTTTGCTCATTTCTTCCCCGTGTTGTATAAGTATCACTTATAGCATGACTCGAGGAAGAAATGGGGGGAGTGCAAAGGGGGGCTTGTCCCCTTTTGTGGGGTTCAAGGGGCCTATTCCCCTATCCCATAACACTGAGATGGTAGGACTTTTGGTCATGGAGATATTGTTAGATTCTATATTTTACCAATTTTCTTGTATCTCTCGACTACATTTATCTATACCTGTCTTGTAAAAGCTATATAAGCATGTCCTAGGTTGACCTTTACATAGCGTGCAATACTAAGCCCTTCATCTAGAGTCTATCTAGATCGCCATCTAAGCTCCACATTGGAAGTGCATGGGTGGAAAGCACCATCATTGTAGCTGTATTACTCTTGGAAATCTGAGAATCTGAGTTCTCTATCTTGTAGTCTGTGTCTATCTTTGTCTCCTTTGTTCTCTCAACTCTGTCTACTAATCTATTTCGTTTTGCTCTTATCTTCTTACAGTTTCTACTATGTAGAAAATTAGAGGTATGTTTGATGGCTGTAGAAGATTTGTAGCATATGGGAATAATCTATATGAGGAAGACAATGATGAAAGTCTTCCAAATTATGTAGAAAATCTTTTGAAAGAATATGTAGATGTATTTCCAAAAGACTTGCCTCATATACCTCCACCTAAGCAGACTGACCATGCCATTGACCTGTATCTGAGGAGTGAACCATATTCAAGAGTACCCTATACATTTAAGATAGATGAATTAAAGGAGATTAAGATTCAATCAGATGATCTTTTGAAGAAAGGCTTTATAAGACCAAGTGTTTCATCTTGGGGTGCACCTATTTTATTTCAGATGAAGAAAGATGGATCTTAAAGATTATTTGTTGACTTTAAGGGGTTGAATAGAGGAAAATTTAAATATAAGTACCCACTCACTCACATAGATGGCTTATTAGGTCAATTAAGTGGAGCGTGTGTATTCCCTAAGATTGACTTAAGATGAGGCTATCATCAAAATAGAATCAAAATAGAAGATATAACCAAGATAGCTTTTTGAACATGTTACGGACACTACTAGTTTAAGATTTTACCTTGTGGATTAACAAATGCTCCTCCCACATTTCATGTGCTTGATCAACAAAATTTTTCATGATTATCGAGAAGAATTCATCTTACTATTTCTGATGATATATTTGTATACTCTAAAGATGATCTTGACCATGCTGTGCATCTCAAGAAGACTTTGCAAACTTTTAGAGACAAAAAGACTGTATGGAAAGAGAAGCTTAAGTGTTTCTTTTCTAAGGGTGAACTTGAGCATCAAAGAAGCGTGTATCCTTTCAAAAGCCTTTCCTTACACCTTTCTATGCATGAAGTTTAATCGGCATAGATTGATACTTTCTTATACATGAGTGCTAGTTCTTTTTTCATAAGATCACTCTAAGAGGAAATTTGATCAAATATTTTGATATATTTTGTGTACACACATTTAAGAATATTGTAATACTTTCTTCCCTACTGAGGAGATTATCTCCAATCTTGTACATATATGAATAAACATGGAAACATACCTTTTCTCTACATTCCACAAATAGTAATACATTGTCTCTTTTGCTCCCAAACTTGTTTATCTTCTTTGTATTGTTTATGTATGTTTGTATGTATGTATGTTTGTATGTATGTATGTACATATATATGTGTACACATTCATGTACATAAACAGGTATGTATGCATGTATGTATCTATGTTTGTGTGTGTGTGCATGTATGCATTTGTTGATATACGCATATTGTATGTATAGTGTCATATATGTATGTATGTATGTATGAATGTATCTATCTATTTATATACATATTTAACTATAGAACTCCATACATATCTAAGTAAAATAAATGTATAGCTCATTTGAGGGCATTTAATCAACATTATTTGAATATAGAAAAGTTTGAATCAATCCGTTAATCAGTTCGCTTAATAAAATATTGTTTTTTTCACATGAATTCAATAATTAAATAGTTCAATATAAATGTAAACATGTAAATTATTCAAACTTATTTCCATGTGTATGCATGTACATTTGTGTGTATGCTTGGATTCATGTATGTGAGTCTGTGTACTTTCATGTATGTGCACTTCTGGAAAGATAAAGAAATAGCGTGGGTTAAAGTAATAGGGTGGAGTAGATTGGTGACGAAAGAGAGACGTACAAAGAAAGAAGGATTGAAATAACGGAGAGGAGAGAAATGATTTAGATGAATAGAGTGTGAGAAAGAGATAGGACGAGAGAGAGAGAGAGAGAGAGAGAGAGTGGGATAGAGAGAAAAGGCTGAGAGGAGGCAGATGGAGGGCACACTTGGACATTGCAACTTCGACAACGGCTTGTAAAATCATGAAGTTTTGGAAATGTCGATGCATGTAGTCATTGTGATATCGTGATACTTGCTGTTGCTCCTCGCATGGGTGCATTATGACTTGCACGGGAACTTGGAAGGAAATAAAACTTTTTCCCTATGTTGTAATCTAGAACATTTGATTTTTTGTTTTAAATAAAGGAAGTTCGGCCTTAGGCTATTCTCTCAGACTCGTATTAATTAAAAGAAAAGTACAAGTGAAGGGGATTAGTGCCCACGGGGCCCCTCAAATCCCACAGAGAAGGGGTAGAATTTATAGAGTTTAGATCACATTACAAAAAAGGTAAATCATCCTCTAATCACCTTCATGCGGGGCACACTTGGGTTTAAGAGTATTGTTGATTAGAAGGAGCACTTGATGATGTCTGAAGGGGGGGAGGGGGATTTCCTACCGTTAATAATTCTTCTGCCAAGGAGGAACAACGATTTCTCAATGGATCACTCTTTGGGGGGGGCGAATCACCAAAGTTATAAGCACATCTTTCAGTCTAGATCTTCCATAGGACCTCCCCTATGATGGCGTTCCAGAGAGACGCGGAGCAGCTCATGGCTTCTCCCAGCAAAGCTTGTTTCCAACTGATGTGTTTCTGAAGTCTAATTTTCTCTCCAACAATCTGGCAGAGCCTGTTCAAGTTGGAACAAGTAAAGAAGATGTGAGCAACATCTTCAATGGATCCGTAGCCGCACTTGCACCAAGGAGGCACCCCACAAATTTTGCTAGCCTTTAGGTTGGTTCAGATTCCATGATGAAGAATTTGTCATAAGAGGATAGACTTTTTGATTTCTATGAGAGGGTGCCAGATACCCATGAACTTCATGTCCCATCGTAGCCGAGTCCACGACAGACACCACTTCTTGTTGAGGTTGACCTGATAATTAGTTGTTTCTTTGATGTTCGGGATTTTGGTTAGGCAATTATCATTGTGCGATATGAGGCCAAGTGGGTCTGGAAAATCGTGCCCTATGAGAAGATAAACTTTAGAGTGGTCCCAGGCAAGATGCTTGCTTTGCAAAGTATTCCATTCTTCATAGGTAATGTTGATGCTAGGGTTAATATCCTCGAGGTTGATCCACTAGTTGGTGTCTTGTTCCCAAAGATGTTTCCATTTTTTGAAGCCTTTGTTCCATAGCCTCTTGGCATTTTGAATGTTACAAGGTTCCACATTCCGGATGCCATGGATCGGAAACCATATAGAGTCATTTTGTCTAATATCGGCCACCCGCTTCCAATCTTCACTGATTCTTGTGAAGCTTTTGACTTTATTCCAACTTTTCCATTGGGAGCACACAAGATTCGAGCCTTTCCAGAAAATCGGGATCAAGGAAAACAAAAGGGTCAGAATGTCAAGATTCTTCCAATTCGGGAATCCTACGAAAGTCAACACGTTCTTATTTCTAAAGATCAGCTTGGCCCACGAGACCTCCCCATTGCACCATGCCTAAATCATCCATTTTGCTGCGAATTTGTTAACCATGCACCCAATGTCCAGAATGCCAAGGCCCCCTATCTCTTTGGTTAATGTAGATGGACCACTTGATTTTAGGCACAATGTACATTTCAGTTTTTATAATGCTAGTTTTTTTTTTTTTTATAGCTATCGGCGATTCGGCAGGTATGCGATGTATGTTTTTTCTCGTGAAACTCTCGTATACTGACAAGTTCTGATGTGGTTGCTGGCTGTTCTGAAGATATACACAATGCATGATGCATACGTATATACATTCATAATGAATATATGGCATATGCATGTACGCAATGATGCACCTTCTAGCTATATGCATGTACGCATACATACGTATATACACGCACATGTGCATGATGCATACATGCATACCGATGTAAATGCATCAATATGCAGATATAAATGCATCCAAACATACATCATAAGGGAGAGAGGAGTGTGCGTTGCACCGCCACTCGGAGAGAAACCATTGAAAAAGGCTGCGCCGAATCCCAAATGGTGAATGCGTATGGAACCTGACAACCATGATGAGATATGTTGTCACTTGACACTCACAAAGAAGTCAACTCAACTGGCAAATTCTTCATCATGGAATCTGGACCAACCTTAAGGCTATCAAACTTTGTGGGATTTCTCCTTGGTGCAAACGTTGCTACCGGTCTATCGAAGATGTCCCACACATCTTCTATACCTGCCCCAACTCCAACAGACTCTGGCAGACGGTTGGAATGAAAATTAGACTTCAGAAACATCTCAGTTGGCAGCAAGCCCTGCTGGGAGAAGCGATCGGCTGCTCCGCGACCCTCTGGAACGCCATCAGAGGGGAGGTCCTATGGAAAATCTGGCGGGAAAGATGTGCTCTCAAATTTGGTGACTCCCCCAAGGAGTGGTCAATTGAGAAATCATTATTCCTCCTTGGCAAAAGGATTGTCAACTGCAAGAAATCCCCCCCCTTCAGGCATCATCAAGTTCTCCTTTTGATCAATAACAAGCTTAAACCCAAGTGGGCCCCGCATGAGGGTGACGAGAGGGTGATTAACCTTCTTTGTAATGCCATCTAAGCTTTGTTAAAGCTTCTCCTGCTTTGTGGAATTTGGGGGGTCCCGTGGGCACTAGTCCCCTTCTCTTGTACTTTTCTTTCTTTATTTAATTCAAATCCCGGAGAGTAGGCTAATGCCGAACTTCCTTTATATTAAAAAAAAGGTGCATTTCCCATTGAAATTTGGAAGTATTCACGTGTGCGAGTGCGTGTGTGTGAGAGAGAGGATGCATGTAGCAAAGCCTCAAGGTGTCCTGTCCAGATGACAAGCACGCATTTGAATGGCTCACAAATATCTCTCATGTGGGCCGGATGCAGTATGCCGGATCAGACACTCGGAATGGAAGCAGTCGAGCACAAGCCGGCAACCGAAACACACCAAGGACGCGCACAAGCAGTAGAAGGAGATAGTTCATTATTTACTGCGTCTCATGTGCATATAACCAAGGAAGGTTTTTGAGAAATGCAACAAAAAATATATTAAAAAGAAACGAATAGTTACAAGGTCTCAAATGGGAGGAAAAGGAAAGAGAGATGGAGATTACGTACATTCAGATATCATGGTCAGTCTAATTGGGTGGGGGTTGGGGGGGATCAAAGAAAGGAGGGCATCCCGGGAGTTATGATGTTTAGTGCACGATATAATTTTTCTTTTATATAAAGGAAGTTCGGCAATAGCCTACTCTCCCGGACTTGAATTAAATTAAGAAACAAAGGTACAATAGAAGGGGACTAGTGCCCACGGGACCCCCCAAATCCCACAAAGCAGGGGAAGCTTGGTTGATTCCTAGGTTGCATTACAAAGAAGGTTGATCACCCTCTCATCGCCCTCATGCGGGACCCACTTGGGTTTGAGCTTGTTGTTGATCAAAAGGAGGACTTGATGGTGCCTGAAGGGGGGGGATTTCTTACTGTTGACAATCCTTTTGCCAAGGAGGAATAGAGATTTTTCAATCGACCACTCCCTGGGGGGGTCGCCGAAGTTGAGAGCACACCGCTCCCGCCAAATTTTCCACAGGACTTCCCCTCTGATTGCGTTCCAGAGAGCCGCAGAGCATCCAATCGCTTCACCCAAGAGGACTTGTTTCCAACTAAGCTGTTTCTGAACTCTGATTTTCAGTCCAACCATCTGCCAGATTCTGTAGGAGTTGGGGCAAGTAAGGAAGATGTGTGGGACATCTTCGATTGCACGGTGGCAGCGTTTGCACCACGGAGGGATCCCACAAATTTTGCTTGCCTTATGGTTAGTCCAAATTCCTCGATGAAGAATTTGCCATAAGAGGACCGACTTCTTAATCTCTATAAGTGGGTGCCAGATACCCATGAATTTCATGTCCCACCGAAGCCGCGTCCAAGACAGGCACCACTTCTTGTTGAGGCTGATCTGGAGGTCAGTCGTTTCTTTGATGTTCGGGATTTTGAGTAGGCTATTTCCATTGTGCCATTTGAGACCACGCGCGTTCGGAGCATCATGTCCCATGAGAAGGCGAGTTTTGTAACGATCCCAAGCGAGGCATCTGCTTTGCAAGGTGTTCCATTCTTCGTAGGAGATGTTTATGCGAGGGTCGATATCCTCGTAGTTGATCCAACTGTTGGTGTCATGTTTCCAGAGGTGTTTCCATTTTTTGAATCCTTTGTTCCATAACTTCTTGGCATTTTGAATGTTCCACGACTCCACACTCCGGATGCCATGTATCGGAAACCAAATAGAGTCGTTTTGTCTGATTCCGGCCGCCCACTTCCAGTCCTCACTAATTCTTGTGAAGCTTTTGACTTTATTCCAGCCCTTCCAAAGAGAACATACGAGATTGGAGCCTTTCGGGAAGACGGGTATCGGGGAGAATAGCAGGGTCATGATGTCAAGGTTCTTCCAGTTCGGGGACCCCATGAGGGCCAACTCATTTTTGTTTCTGAAGATCAGCTTGGCCCACGAGGCCTCCCTATTGCACCAAGCTTTAATCATCCATTTGGCTGCCAGTTTGTTAGCCATGCACCCAATGTCCAGGATGCCAAGCCCCCCGCTATCTCTCGGGCTGGTGCAGATGGCCCATTTGATTTTAGGCACCCCCCTTCTGTTATGATCACCCGTCCAAAGAAAGTTTCTGCAGATGCTATTCAGTTTGGACAGGCCTTGCTCATTCGGTCTCCAGCAAGAAAGGAAATAGATGGTAGACGAGAGGAGGAACGTGTTGATAACCATCGCCCGTCCAGCGAGATTGATTTGCATGCCTCTCCAGTAATTGAGCTTGTTTTCAAGTTTGGCCAGCACCCAGTTCCATCGCTGCTCCATAGAGACGCCAAACCCCAGGGGGATTCCAAGCAGCCGAAAGATTTGGCCCTGCGGAATGATTTGACAGCCATGATCAATGAGAAGGCCAGGTTGATGTCCCACAATGGCCCTAAAGGCGGTCTTATTGTGGTTGATTTTGGATCCAGAGGCCTCACAAAAGGTATCAAGACACCTCCAGAAAGTCTCCAGGCTGGTGTTATCATTGTGAACGAACGCGTTCATATCGTCGGCAAAAAGTCTCATGATGATTTGACTGTGGTCGTGAGGTAGCTGGAGGCCTTTGATATTGCCAGCCTCCACATGATGAGCCACAAGTCTGCTCAGCCCCTCAGTGGCGATGGCAAAGAGAAGGGGGGCAAGGGGGCACCCTTGTCTAATAGATCTTTTAAGATGGATCGCCTTCGAAAGTTTGCCGTTAACGTTAATTTGGGTCGTTGCGTTGCCGAGAAGGGTCGCGATCATCTTGTTGAATTTCTGACTACATCCGAGGTCTTGGAGCGACTGCAGAATATAGTCCCATTCTAGCCTATCGTAGGCTTTGTCAAAGTCGATCTTGAGGAAGACCACATCTTGATTAGACTCATTTGCAAATTGAATACCTTCCCAAATATCCATAATGGTTTCCAGGATGGACCTGCCTTTGATGAAACCTTTTTGGTCCTCACTAAGCCAAGATCTCAGGTGGCACGCAAGTCTGTTGGCAATGACTTTGGCGACGATCTTGTATCCTGTTTGGAGCATCGTAATTGGCCGCCAGTTCTCGATTCTGTTTTTTTCCCCCTTCTTGTGAATCAACACGGAACATTCTTCTTTAAAGGACATAGTGCATCCGAAGGATGTGACACATATTGGAATTCAGAAGTGAAACCTTCACTTCTATTGGAATTCCAAAGATACGTGGAGCACCCAATAGCCTCTCTCAATACAACTTGCTCCTAGCTAATTTGGAGGTCTTACAATGGAGAGCTCTTAATACCCTGCCAGATTACAACAGTCTTTTAGAAATAGAAGAATAGGTGATTAATGTCTTCCTTGTGACTAAATTTATGTTTTGCACCAAAGAGACGAACCACATATTTATCCAATCTGACATTGGTCCAAGTCCCTATCTAAAGGATTTGCCACATAAAAATCGCTTTCTTGTTTCCCATAAGCAGGTCCTAGAACTCCTTGAACTTGAATTCCCATCGGATCCAAGATCAACTTGTACATCAATTCTAGTTTAGAGATTGATGAATGTTAATATTTCTTTTAATTCTTGGAATATCCTCTATGTGTTACCATTGGTCCACTTCAAACCCTTCAATCGAGGGGGATCCTAGTCAATCAAGATGCAAGTCTCAAAAACGTCCCAAGAACTTATTATGTATCTTAAGAGGCACCACTCTTCATAGTCCACTCTCTAGCTAGGGTCAATGTCCTCGAATTTGAGCCATTGCATTCTATCTTGGTTACCAAGGTGCTTCTACTTACTAAAAGCTTTCAACCAAAGATTCTTACCGATTTGGATATTTTGTTTCTCTATCCCTTGATGCCAACAAGAGGGAACCAAATAGAGTGATGTTGTCAGATTCCAACAACCAAATTCTAGTCAATAGTGGGATAGTAGAAGGGTTTCACTATTTTGCAGGCTTCCACAACGATCATGTAAGATCTTAACCCTCGAGACTAGTGAGAATGGAGAGAACATGAGAGTGATCCGATCTAGGTCTTCACAGTTAGAAACACCAGAGAGTCATAGATTTTTAGAGCTTTGTAATATACGTTTGGACCAAAACTCCTCGTTACTCCAAATCTTGATCATCCAATTCATCACAAGCTTCTTAGCCATAACCTCCACATCTTGAATGCCCATACTGCCGATGTCCTTGGTTCTAGGACAAATCTCCCATTTAATCTTAGGCACCCCGGTTCTATTGGGGCCTCTCAGTCTTCGTTAAAACTTTGTTCCTAGGTCTCGAGCAAGTGAAGAAGTAGATGATAGAGGAAATGAGAAACATGATTATCACCATCACTTTTTTTGTCAACATTTAGCTACATTCCTCCCTAGTACTCGAGCTAACTTTCGAGCTTCGAAATAACCCAATCTCAATGCTAACTCATAGATGCCTCAAATTTGATTGAGATTCGTAATAGGTAGAAGATATTGACTATCGACGAGCTCCTTTTATCATTGATCCCTTAGAAAATATCAGGGGGTAGCATATCCAAGCTAGCCCCAATGATGGGGATTATTACCCATGAAAAATGTGTTCTTTTGTGGTAAATACTAGGGATATGAACGTAGGCTGTGTTCCTTCTAAGAAAAATAGATCCCCAACTAAAGAAATGAATATATAACAATTAGCATTCATAGGCATTACAAAACATTCCATGAACAGTTAGATCTATGTAGAATGTACAAAGAGATTTGTAGAATAGTAATTGTTCAGACTTTAACTACAAGGCGTGTAGGCAATCCATTACAATGGCAAACGATTGACAAAAAACACTTCAAATTTGCATGCGCAATCTCACAAAGTAAAACGGGAACACTTCCATGAGCATCTAAATCCCACGGTCGTTAGTGGAGGACTGGTATACACTTTCCAAAATAATGGGTTCGACTATGCTCGAGGTGTCCAAAAAAGTTTTCTTGGAACATTGGGTTGGCCGTATGCTCCATGCTCACGTGTCGACCTTGTATTTCAGTTGAGCCACCTCTACCAAGAGGATCCACGAATGAGATATCAAGATTATGATAAATACAAATATAGAGGTCCCAGATATTTCCAATCTTCCAATCCCAAAAACAACTATGAACAAGGATTATAAGCACTCAGAAAAAGAGACTTTTTCAATCATACTTTTGTTCGTCCTACTTCTACTTGGGTTTCTATCCCAAAGAACTTATCAATGATTTCCACTCTAAAGACCAAGTCATCTTTTCAACATCCTTCTTCAATCCAAGCCTTGGGTAATCATACACAAAGATAATGAATGTATAGAACCTCCCCCCTCAAGGAATGAGTTGAAGGAAGTGTAGAGGGATTCTATCTCGCACAAGCATGTATGTCCTAGTAGTACCCCAATAGTTTCTTATATAGACTCTTGAGAAATTTTATATCCTTGGTAAAGAAAGAGAAGGTTTTGCAAGTGATAATGGAGAAGAAGAGCGGTCCAATAATCACTGGGTAGAGATCCTAAAAGAGTAACCATGAATAGAAAATGTATGCTTCAATGGCCCACTCATCAGAGTTGGAGTACCTTGGTTCATCATTCTACTCAACCTTCATGTCCCTACTCCAAATGGTGACTAATTCCTAGTCGATTCATATAAATTTCTACATCAATTTTCTGTATTACCTAGTTTATTGTAATAAGATAGCCTTGCCCTACCGAGATGCTGATTAATGCAATCTCCTTTTCTTATCGCTCAACTAAATTATAAGTGGTCTCATCATATCAAATTGACGAAGTTAAACTAGGGCCAATCACTCTGCCGTAGAGATTCATGGTCTCTACTTTTGCAACTTAAATCTTAGCAATGGTGCAATTCAAATCTTGGCTACATGCTCAAAGATGGATTCCAAAATATCAAGATGTATGAAAATCGTTATCTTGAATTCATAACTGATCTATTTGATGTCTTCTTCCTTCCAAGAAGTACCTGAATGAAAGGAGTATGAACGAGATGAAGGATTGTTCAATAAAATATGCTTCAACCTAAAAAAGATCTTACGAAAGGTGTGAAGATGGACTATTGTCATGGCTTAAAAAGTTAGCTTTATATGTCAAAATTACGTGAGGTATCTTTGCGTACGACAAAGGTTCACTTGGCAGTGGACATGTTAACATGGAAACCTTGTATTGTGGCTGATGTGCCATCGTTTACCCTGCTATGCGGTAGATGTGATCGCAGTCTAACCCAGCTATGTAAACCCCTGTTCTTGTGGGATACGGGGGGTCCCATGGGTACTATGCCCTTCCTTGTACAGTTGCAATTTCAAAGTTAAAGTCTGGAGGAGTAAGCCTCGGCTGAACGTCCATTTAAATAAAAAAAAAGGGTTCACTTGGCAATGGACTAGGTTTTGATCCCTATGGACACTAAAAGTAACGCTAAATGCAAGATTGTATGAAGTTTTTGGATAGCTTTACTTTATTTCCGGATTTTTCACCGGCGAGGAAAGTCAATGCTAATAATAATCTCGGACGATGGCAACTATGCTTTTCATGTCGATAAACTTATCCCTCAGCAACGATATCGTTTCTAGGAAAACTTTCAAGTAAGCGCTCAAAAGCTTTTAAAAGATTATTAAAAGAGGAGGTAATTGTCAACATCTTCCTGGCGGAAGACAGTGAGGCCGAACTCTTGAGGCGGGGGCGAGGGTTCAATCCCTGGCAGCAACATGTAGGGACATATGAATCCCAGAAACTGTTGTATGTGGCTGTTGGCCATCGTTTGACCATCCTCGCGGTAGTTGTGACCGCCGTTCAACCGAGTCTTGTAAACCCCTGTTCTTGTGGGATAAGGGGTGTCCCATGGGTACTATGGCCTTCTTTGTACAGTTGCAATTTCAAAGTTAAAGTCCGGGGGAGTAAGCCTCGGCCGAACCTCCATTTTTGTAACTCGGAGGCTGATGCTACATATACAAAGAATGAGATGGACATATCATACGGATAACACTTATTGCAAAACATTGTTAAAACGGAAATATACATACTTCAGCATGAGGTCCCATGGGTGCTACGTTCTTTAAAAGAGAAAAATATACATACTTTAGCAAAAACAAGCTTTTGGCAAGTTTTTTATACACCTTTAATTTCTATTAATTAAAGTTTTGAAGGGGAGGCTCTGTCAAACTTTCTTTAAAAGAGAAAAATATACATACTTTAGCAAAAACAAGCTTTTGGCAAGTTTTTGTATGTCACCTCTTACTCTAGGGGTTCTTCCTCTCCAATGTCAATTCTGATATTGGAGCAAATATCCTTGTTTAGGTATGCTTTGATACAAATTTGCAAGTTCACAATTTTGATTTTGGAGGAAAGTTGCTTCAATACACATATGTGGGTTCCATCTCGTGTTGACTGAGTGCATTACATTTTCATAGATGAAATATTGGGCTATTATTGGGCACCAACCGCATTGAATGCTATTATTGGGCACTAACTCCAATTTCCTATGGACCTGGAGTTTCGATGAACCAAATGGTCAAATATTTCATCTCCTAGGTATTCCATTGGGCTTTGTGGTAACTATGGGCCAAAAGTGGGATTGGGTTCTTACCTCGATCAATAAAAACTTTGGTAATGAAAAATAATGCAAATAAACTTGGTAGGTTGTGCAATGGTGGTCCACATGTTCATCATAGCCTCCACTATCTACTTCCTACCTTGCTAAAGAGCGAAAGAAAAGATTTGGCTGAGCTGGAAAGAATTTGTGCAAATTTTCTCTAGGCGGGTGATTGCCAATACAAGGAGCTTGCCCAAAATCAAATGGAGGTATTGTGCAAGTAAAAAACTATCAAGAGGGCTTGGCATTCTAAACATTGAAGATCTAGTAGATAAATTGGAGGCCAAATGGTTCATAAAAGCTTGGAGGAATATGGGTACTCTTGGGCCAAACTGTTTTCAGAAAAAAAAAACTGCACTTACTTTAGTTGGTCTGCATGGTGAAAGAGGAATGCCGTACTCACCTTGTTATTGTCCCCTTTCTCAATTTCTCCCAAAAGCTCCGATCTGGTTTGTTCATTATGCAAGAGTTGGAAAACGATGAAACCTTACCTCCGCATCAATGGAGTGGAAATGGGTCTTCTGTTGGGGTCTTCCATTGTTGGGGTCTTCCATGCAAACAATGCTTTTTGTAGGATTTCTCAATCTTCCTCAAATCGTTGTTGCTAGGTCAAAAAGCAATGCCTTCTAAGAAACGATAGATCCAAAAGTGAAAAAATGAGTAGATTACAATTAGCATTGTTAATATACAAAAACATTCCATGAAGAGTTAGGTCTATGTTAGAATGGACAAAGAGATTTATAGAGTAGTAATTGTTCAGACTTCATCTGCAAGGCATGTAGGCAATCCATTACAATGGCAAACGATTGACAAAAATACTTCAAATTTACATGAGCAATCTCTCAAAGTAAAACTGGAACGCTTCCATGAGTACTAGACCACTATGCGATTAGTGGAATACTAAACCATGGTCCAATAGGCTATTGTGCACTGTCCAAAATAATGGGTTTGACTACTATGCTATAGACTACTGTCCACTATCCAAAACAATTTGCTTGGACTATGATCTATGCTCAATTGTCAACCTTGTATTTCAGTTGTGCCACCTCTACAAAGAGGATCCATGTATGAGAAATCAAGATTGTGATAAATACAAATATAGAGATCCCAAATTCAATCCAAGCCTTGGATAATCATACACAAAGATAATGAATGTATATAATGAATCTATGCTCAATTGTCAACCTTTTATTTCAGTTGTGCCACCTCTACAAAGAGGATCCATGTATGAGAAATCAAGATTGTGATAAATACAAATATAGAGATCCCAAATTCAATCCAAACCTTGGATAATCATACACAAAGATAATGAATGTATAGAACCTTCCCCCTCAAGGAATGAGTTGAAGAGAGTGTAGAGTGATTCTATCCCCCACATGCATGTATATCCTAGTAGTACGCCAATAGTTTCTTATATAGACTCTTGGGAAATTCTACAACCATACACTTTCTCACCAAGCTTGGAAGTGAAATAATACCAAGAAGATCTCAAAAGTAGGTTTCGCAAGTATTAGCAGAGAAGTGGAGCAGTCCAATAATCATTGGGTAGAGATCCTACAAGAGCCCCTCTAGGATAGGACATGTGTGGGCCTAAAGTCTGTGTAATGCCTTCGGCCATATTAAACCAGATGCCTCTAGGCAGTTTTTCTTAGTGTTTGCTTTCGGGCTATGTAACCCCTCTTTTGTGGGATACAGGGAAGTCCCATGGGTATTATGCTCATTCACTTGAATAGTTGTTTTTTCAATCAATTCAAGCAAAGGGAGATTAGACTTCAGCCGAACTTCCTCTTAAAAAAAATAAATGGATAGGTAAGGGAGAAGAATTCACGTGATCAACTTTGTTGAGCGTTAATTCTTTTGAACTATTATGCAAATGTTCTTCTTCCTTGATTCTGGTCGTAATCAAGTCTTCCTTAATTCCTTAATTCTGCGCATCCATGATTCTTTGAAGCTTTGCTCGTTATCAGTTAATATAGATTTTTGCTCATTATCAGTTTCTGTTCTCCTTTTTTCCAACGTGTAAGTTATGTGGTATTCGTGTAGGTTTATATCGATCCCTTCACAGTTGTGGGATTCGCCTATGCTCTACACAATTTCCGATTCCAAGCACAGCATAGCCGTTCTATGTTACAGAACATGGCGTCTTATTTCATATTAGTTATTGAGGTATTCTATGTTGCGTATGCAGTACAGATAATCTTATGAGGACATGGAGTTATTCAGCCATCTTCTTTATCTTTCAGAATATGTTTGTGCGACATCACGAAGACTTAGCAGAGTTGATGCTCATGTGAAAATTTTAGTTTGCTTCAAGTTTTGAAATAAGTGCCAATATGAATCTAACGAATTCCATGTGTAAAAATATTTTTCTTCTGTGAGTTCTTATATTATTAAGAATACAACGAGAGCCATTGTTTGTGATTTAACGTTAACGAATTGGTGGAGACGATTTCCTTGATATGAATGATCTCGAGTTCATATTTGGAAAGTTGGGTTTCAAAGATGCTAATATTTTATTGTCAAGTCATATCATATCATACTGATAACATTTATTGCAAAACTGATAAGATATCATACTGAAAACATTCATTGCAAAAAATTGTTAAAACGGCAATATACATAGTAATAACATTTATTAGTAACATATCATACTCATAACAATTATTGCAAAACATTGTTAAAAACAGAAATATACATACTTCAGTGAAAACAAGCGTTTGACAAGTTTTTGTATATCACCTTTTACTCTAGGGGTTCCTCCTCTCCAACATCAATTTTGATTTTGGAGAAAAGATCCTTGTTTCAGTTTGCTTCGATACAAATATGCAGGCTCACAATTCGGATTTTGGAGGAATGATCCATGTTTAGGTGCTTCAGTACACATATGTGGGTCCCATTTCATGTTGAATGAAAGCATTAAATTTTCATAGATGAAATATTGGGCTACTATTGGGAACCAACCACGTTGAAGGCTAGAATTGGGCACTAACTCCGTTTTCCTGTGGACTAGGAGTGTCAATGAGACCAGATGGTCAAATATTTCATCTCCTAGATATCATGTTCGGATTCCTTGTAACTATGGGCCAGAGGTGGAATTGGGTTCTTACCTTGATGAATAAAAAATCTGCTAATGGAAAGGAATGCAAAAAAGCTTGGTAGGTCCTGCAATGATGGTCAACACATTCATCACGTCCTCCACTATCTGCTTTCTACCGTGCTGCAGACTGAAAGAAACAGATTGGACTAAGATAGAAAGAATTTGTGCAAATTTTCTTTAGACCCGTGATCCTAATAGGAGCATTCCCAAAATCAAATGGAGGTATTGTGCAAGTAAAAAAGAATCAAGACGGCTTGGCGTTCTAGATAGTGAGGATCTAGTAGACAAATTGGAGCCAAATGGTCCATAAAAGCTTGAAGGAATATGGATACCTCTTGGGCCAAACTTATTTTAGAAAAAAAAAGTGCTCTTACTTTAGTTGGTCTGCCTAGGTGGAAGGGACATGACTTACTCACCTTGTTATTTTGTCCTTTCCCAATTTCTCCCAAAGGCTCGGATTTGGTTTGTTCATTGCACAAAATTTGGAAGAAGATGAAACCTTACCTCAACGTCAATGAAGAGTGGAAGTGGGCTATAGGTATTCGGCATAATGATTTGATGTGGTTCCCAATCAAGGGAATCAAGGCTATCCACACTAATAACCTCCAAAGAGCAAAGAAGTTATGAAACAAAGGGTTTCCCTTTTGAAAACATCTATAGAATTCTGATAGAAGACAATGGATCAAATTCAAGGACATTAATGAAGCTTAGAGAGTGGACTATGAAGGCTACTGCTTGTTAAGAAACATAATCAATGCTTGGGAGCTCTCGAATTCTTGCCTCGCTCTTGGCCATGATTCCCCTCAGAACACATAAAATGGCACACTAGCAACAACTTGGAAAAGATATCTAGTTCTAAGAAGAATCTCGATCTTAGTAATTCCTTTAATAGGAAATGATGTGTGAATTTTCAAGTATTAGATGGGATTTCAAGTTCTGTTCCCTATCGCATCCCCTAATTTAGAAAAAAATGGTTTTTTAATGTGGAAAATTCTCCATTAGGGAATTAGGATGACTACTAAAGCTAAAATAGACTTTGGTGTCTCTCCTTGGTGTAAGTGGTGTCTCAATGGTAGAGAAGACTTGGGCCACCTCTTCTTTTCATGGTTAGGGAACATTTTGTTCTGAGAGGCTATGGGTAGAATGTCATCTTTATTTAGCAATTGGTTGTTCTTTGGCATTCTAGAATGCCAATAGGGGAGGAGGTCTTAGCAAAATTTGGGGAAAGATGCACTTCAAAATTTGGCAACCCTCCAAAAACGTGGTCAATTAACAAGGCTCTTAACCTTTTTAGGAAGAACAATTTTTAATACTAAAAATTCCCCTCTCTTTAGACATCATATGGTGTTTGTTTTGGAGAACAAGAAGATCCATAACAAATGGGCTCCCCACCTGAGGAATGAAAAGGTGATTAAACTTCTTTGTAACTCTCTATAAAGCTTTCATTTTTAGTTGTTTTGCCATCTCTTAGACCTAGTCTTAGGCATTTTTTCATACCACCTTTAAACCATCAAGGTTGTTTTGCCTTTCCTTTCTTTGTGGGATAAGGGGAATCCCATGGGCATTATGCCGCCTTCTCATGTATAGCTGTTCTTTCAATTGATTCATGCAAGAGACAATAGGCCTCGATCGAACTTCCTCTTATGATATAATAGAAAAAATAAATTAAGTACTTCAAAACTCATTTCCTAGAATGACTACCATGATTCATTAATCGAAAAGCTTGCACTAAGCTTCATTTACTTCAAGCGTTTGTTCAAAAGATCTTCCATACTTACTTTTTTTGAATGATTTTGTAATTATATTGAAGATGAATGATGAATTGTCGTTGTACGTAAAATGATGGTATGTTTTCTATGAAAAAGGTTATGAAAAACATACAAGCATGAAGAATTTCTTTCGCAAAACTCTTGAAGTTACGGTAAAATTGTGATCCAACCTATCTCTTTGAGATTCCATCCATAATTTGAACTTGCTTGAAGCACCCTGTGTGTGCCATATTTGGCAGAGGAGTAGTTAGAAGTGATCCACCCAACTAAGAACCTTCAAGACAATGGACGGCCCCTTAAGGAGGCCAATCATTGATTCCCACTAATATTATATACATGTATGTATGTATGTATGTATGTATGTATGTATGTATGTATGTATGTGTATGTATGAATGTATGTATGTATGTATGTATGTATGTATGTATGTATGTATGTATGTATGTATGTATGTATGTATGTATGTGTAAGAAAAACAAAATGATGAATAAGGATGAACTAGTGGTGCAACTCGAATATCATGTACCAGTTACCACAACATGCATACAGGATCAAGGTTAGAGAGAAAGAGAGATATTGCTACTCATGGACATAACATGAGAGATGTGGTTATAATAGAAAGTGAACTCAAGGTAAGTTGAAGATGAACTCAACTCAATTCAACTCAAAACTCAAAAATCTCATACAATGTAACTTAAACACTATACAATATATAGATGGTTCTATCCACCCATGCACTCCCTATATGGAGCTTAGATGGTGATGTAGATAAGAGCTTAGTGAAGGGCTATAGGCTCACACAATGCGTACTAAGATGGACACCCTAAAGGTTCCAAACACCAGACAGTAGAAACATAGGTGGGAAGGTGACCATCCTTATAAGGTCCTCCAAGCCCAAGGAAACCTACCCATGTTCTAGAGTCGTGCTAGATTGATCCATGCCAAAAACTAATCTCCCACATTGATTTATGATCAAATCCAATAGTAGAAAGGAAGGATCAACAACACATTATTTGTAGCACTTGATCTTGTTTAATCCACACTTAAGATAAATTCTATATTTAATGGTCCACATGAAATAAAACCTTCCTCAAGTTAAGAAAGTTATCGTTGTTTCTAGCCCTTAATTTGCATTCATACTCACACTAGATCAACCCCAAGTAACCCTCCTAACTTACCATCTATTATCTATTCTAGAACTCATCTGACCTCAAACTGAGGAACCTAGCAATGTCCAACACTCTCACATGGCTTCTTCTCATAATTGGCTACCTAAAAAATAGAGTGTTATGGAACAATGGTGGTGCTATGTAAGGGTGAGGTATTGAGGATATCTACCCCGCCCCCTACCCCCAATGTCCATCCAAAGGTGAACTACCTTCTTGGTAGGATGCCAAGTCTTACATGAGTGTGGAGCATTGACCATGTCTAACATCCCTCTCGTCCTCTTTGAATGTGGAGCCTCAAACCATGGTAGTTGAGACACGTGTATCTCCTCCTTGAGGTCAACATTCAAAATTTTAGCTTTGATATTTATGTTGGTGTAAATTGCTAGCCTACACATTTGGCTCAAAGGATGCATTAAAGTCTACACATATATGAAGAAGCATAGGAACATATGCTAGTGGTTAATTACCACTTTACCTCATTGTAAAAGTCAAATTGACTTGGAATCCTTTGTAATCACCTACCAAACTGAGTCGTGGAAAAGTAGTTCATTTGATTGAAGGAATATCTCCAAGCATTTAGGAGCTTGATCATAGGGAGCCAAAATTTGAATTTGAATTCAAATCTTTGCTCATTACATATAAAAGTGAACATGAAAAGTCGCGGGCAGGAGAGATCAATTCCCGAGCCTCATTCTACTGATTTTGAGTGTGTGTGAGGACTATACTATAGCCTACACCTCTCTACACCATTAGGCAATGTTATTCATGCCAATGCGATTGTATACAATTGTTCATTAATAGATACATTTACATCATTCATCTCTGAGTTCTCTGTTAGTCTACTCAAAAGTCTGTCAACTTGTCAAGGGCATATCTCGGTCAGTTCTTCACCAAATCAAGTGATTCAAAGCTTGTTGGATTTAACTCAAAGTCATCTACATGCTATCAAAGTTTGAAGTGATTCTATTCAGGCATTTCAGAGAAATCGGCGTCGAGGTGAACTCTGGTCATTTTCTGCTACAGTCCTAAAAAGTCGGGGGTATAGCTAAACTTGTTAAATTGATTTCCCTTAGCATAGTTTATCTTTTTACATCATTCAACTTGCAGATGGTAGCTTACTAAGCTAATTAAATACCCCTAGAAGGAATTTTATCAATTTCTACTGTGCTGGTCACACTGAGTAAAACATCCAGCAGGTGTCAAGACAAAAATAGAACGTTTTCTTGAGTTTGTGAACTTCAAAGTTATCTGTTTTGGTTCAATCATTACACACATCACTTCCAAGTACATAGGCTATTTTTTGGTGTTATTGGAAAGCTAAGAAGGTCTACTTATCAACTCTGAAGCAAAAGAGGGCTGGTACAAAGCAAGTTTAGCAGTACCTACTCAGTCTCTTGGAGCATCCATCCATCTTTCCCAATAGTGGTATCAGAGCAATAGAGGTAAAATGGGAGATGGTTTTCCTTCATTTATTGATAAATTGGACAGGAACAAATATCAAGCTTGGTCTCTAAGGATGAAGACCTACTTACAAGGAAGGAGTCTCTATGGATACATCTCAGGAGATGAGGAATTGCCCTCATTCAAAGCAAGAGGATTGCCAACCAAGGAAGAACAAGAAAAACTCAACACATGGTGTGCTAAGGATGCATTGGCAAGGTCATATTTACTCAACTCTATCTCTGACTTTCTTTTTCCACATATCAGAAATTGTAAGACATCCCAAGAAACTTGGGAAACCTTGTCATCATACTTTTCCTCCAATACAAGGGCTAGGAAAAATCAGTTGTGGATTGAATTCACAACACTAAGGAAGCAACCTAAGCAAGCTCTTTCAGAATTTGTGACCAAGATCAAAGATGTTGCAGATCAGTTACCAAGCATAGGAGAAGAAATTGAAGAAGAACAAATTGTAAGGCAAGTGATCAATGGAATCAAGACTGATGACAAATGGGAAAGCTTCACCACTACAATGGATCTCTACATGGACATGCACACTCCAGATCTTACAACTCTCATGGGACAACTATTTACACATGAAGCAAAGCTCACCAAAAATGGAGAAACATCCAAAGGTAATAACTCTTCTGCCCTATACATTGATAAGAATTCTAAGGATAAAGGCAAGAGCAAAAAAATGGAAGATGAAGGCTCTACCTCCCAAGCCAACTATGCAGGGAGAGGTAGATCTTCAAGAGGAAGGGGCAGAGGAGGTAAGCAAGGTAGGGGGAGACCCTATAACTCATCACCATGCAACATTTGTGGTTTATCAAATCATACTACAGATGAGTGTTTCAGGAATTACAAAAATCAGAGAGGAAGAGGCTACCAAAGAGGTGGATACTCATAGTCAAGAGGAAGGTTCAACCATCACCAAGGCCACAACAACAATTACAACAAAAATTACAACAACAATTACAATGGCAACTACCAAGGAGGATTCAAAACCAGAAAGGACTACTACAACTACACAGAGGAGCAGGATGACTCTCTTCTGATCATGAACATGACTTCAAAGTCAGGTACAAATGATGACCACCTATTCTACATTGACTCAGGGTGCTCAAATCATGTGGCTGGCAATGTGGCACTACTCTCTGATCTTGAGGAACCAAAAGGTAAACATCAAGTCCAAACAGGTGATGATACAAAGCATTCAGTAGTTAAAGTTGGAAATGTTAATACTTGTGATGGTAATCAGAATTTGTTGAGCAGGGTACTCTATGTACCAACCATTACCAAAAATTTGATGAGTATTGGTCAGATTGTGGAGAAAGGTTTGCAGGTCAAATTCAATCAATATGGAGCATATGTGGAGGACCCAAGACATGGGTTCAAGAGGATTGCTAAAGGAGAAAAATCAGGTAGACTTTTCACTTTTGAGTTGGAAGATACAAAGAATATTGCACTATACAATTATAAAGATCAAACACTTTCAGAGCTTGAGATTTGGCACAAAAGATTAGGGCACATAGGAGAAAGAACCTTGAAACAAATGTGCAGGGACCAATGTGTGCTTGGGATACCTAATGTATCCAAACAGCATATAATTTACAAGTGTGGTGCTTGTCAATTTGGTAAGTCTCACAAGTTACCCTTCTCCAAGAAAGGATATATGCATGAAGACTACCTAGAGCTTGTACACACAGATGTTTGGGAACCTAGCAAAGACCCCTCAATCTCAGGATTAAGGTACTATGTGTCTTTCATTGATGATTATAGCAGATGGACTGTATTATACTTCATGAAGCACAAGGATGAGTTATTTAATTGTTTTAAGAAATATCTTGCATTAGTTGAAAACCAGACAGGAAGGAATTTGAAGAGGCTAAGGTCAGATGGAGGAGGTGAGTACTTCTCCAATGAATTTGAAGACTTCTTGCAAGACAGAGGCATCAAAAGAGAGATAACCACAAGGTATTCTCCTGAACAGAATGGGGTAGCTCAGAGAAGAAATAGGTTAATTGTTGAGACAGCTAGATCTATGCTTAATGAGAAGAAGTTACCTAACTATCTATGGGCAGAGAGTGTTTCTACTACCACTTACCTCATAAACAGGTTACCATCTAAGTCACTTGATGGTATGACACCCTATGAAGCATGGCATGGTAAGAGACCATCATTAGATCACTACAAAATATTTGGATGTGTAGCATATGTGCACATTCCTTCTCAGATAAGAGGTAAGCTAGACCCAAAGGCTGAAAAATGCATTTTCATTGGGTATGATTTAAATCAAAAAGGTTAGAGGTTTTATAATCCTACCAATAAGGGATTTATGGTAAGCAGAGATGTGATCTTTGATGAAAATGATTCTTGGTATGAGAATGAATGTAGGAAGGTTAAACTACCCTATGATTTGGAAGAGGAATTTCCAAAACTTGCAAAGGAGGAACCTACTCAAAATGAAGACTCAAGTTTAGATGATGAAGACACTATCAACCTTGAAGAATTCAAGGCATGGAAGTCCAAGGGCAAAATGAAGATGAAGAAGCTTGAAGAAATACCTGAATCTTCAACTCAATCAATTAGAAGATCTGAAAGAGAAAGCAAGAAACCTATCAGATATGGGTATGATACATCTCTTGTTACTAAACATTCAGTTTATCTTGCCAAAGATTTGTCAAATGAAGAACCAGGTTCATATGAAGAAGCAATAACCAAATCAGAATGGAAAGAAGCTATGGATGAGGAGATTGAAGCACTCAAGGAGAGTGACACATGGGAGTTAGTACCCAAGAAGGATTCTATGAAGGTAATAGGATCCAGATGGATCTATAAGTTGAAAAGAAATTCTGATGGAACAATTAATAGGTACAAATCTAGATTGGTAGCCAAGGGTTTTGCACAAACCCAAGGCATTGACTATGAAGAGACATTTTCTCCTGTGGCCAAGATGCCAACAATTAGAGTGTTGGTAAGTGTGGCTGCATCAAAGAATTGGAACATGTACCAATTGGATGTCAAGAATGCTTTCTTGAATGGATGGATTTCAGAAGAAGTTTATATGTCACAATCTCCTGGCTATGAGGACCCTAAGAAGGTAACTTATGTTTGCAAATTAAAAAAGGCTTTATATGGATTGAAGCAGGCACCTAGGGCATGGAATTACAGGTTAACTACATACCTCCAGGACCAAGGTTTTGTCATCAGCAAGGCTGACACTTCTCTCTTCATTAAAAGAAGTAGATCAGAGGTAATCTATCTCTGTGTTTATGTTGATGACATCATCATTACAGGTAATGATGTCAATGGAATCAGGTATATCAAAAGCCAGATGATGAAGGAGTTCAAGATCAATGATCTTGGTTTATTGAAGTATTTTCTAGGGCTTGAATTAGTTTACACTAATTCAGGGATATACATTACTCAGAAAAAGTATGTAAAAGATATGTTGAAGAAGTTTCACTTGTAGGATGCTAAAGTAGCAAGCACTCCAATGGAGGTAAACCCAAAGTTAAGTGCCCATGAAGATGATGAAGTCAAAGACATTACAGGTTATCAAAGTATGGTGGGTAGATTGAACTATGCTACTCTTACAAGAATTGATATTGCATATGGAGTAAGTGTGCTAAGTCAATTTATGCACAAGCCAAGGATACCTCACTTAGAGGCTGCCAAGAGAATTTTGAAGTATCTCAAGGGTACATAGAACCATGGTTTGTATTTCCCTTACACTTGAGATATTGATATAAAAATCTATTCAGATGCAGATTGGGCAGGATGCAAGGATGATAGGAGGAGCACTTTTGGATATATTTCGTTTGCAGGTGACAAACCAATTTCATGGTCTTCAAAGAAGCAACCTATTGTTGCTTTATCTTCCATAGAGGTAGAGTATAGAGGACTCGCTAATGCCACACAAGAAGCAATTTGGATTAAACTTTTGTATACAGAATTGGGATTGTATACTAGGTCACAAATTATCTTTGGGGATAATACAAGTTCTCTTCACCTTGCAGCTAATCATATCTATCATGCTAGGACCAAACACATAGAGGTTCATTACCATTATGTGAGAGAGAAATTGATAAGCAAGGACATTCAACTTACCTATGTATCAACCAACATGCAATGTGCAGATTTGTTAACTAAAGCTTTGGATGGAACAAAACTTTGCAGGTTCAAATTCATGATTGGATTGCAAGACATACTTGAAGATTGAAGATGAAGACTTAAGCCAAAATGTTTGGCTTGAGGGGGAGCTGTTGGTGTAAATTGCAAGCCTACACAATTGGCTCAAAGGATGCATTAAAGTCTACACATATATGAAGAAGCATAGGAACATATGCTAGTGGTTAATTACCACTTTACCTCATTGTAAAAGTCAAATTGACTTGGAATCCTTTGTAATCACCTACCAAAGTGAGTCGTGGAAAATTAGTTCATTTGATTGAAGGAATATCTCCAAGCATTTAGGAGCTTGATCATAGGGAGCCAAAATTTGAATTTGAATTCAAATCTTTGCTCATTACATATAAAAGTGAACATGAAAAGTCGCGGGCAGGAGAGATCAATTCCCGAGCCTCATTCTACTGATTTTGAGTGTGTGTGAGGACTATACTATAGCCTACACCTCTCTACACCATTAGGCAATGTTATTCATGCGAATGGGATTGTATACAATTGTTCATTAATAGATACATTTACATCTTTCATCTCTCAGTTCTCTGTTAGTCTACTCAAAAGTCTGTCAACTTGTCAAGGGCATATCGCGGTCAATTCTTCACCAAATCAAGTGATTCAAAGCTTATTGGATTTAGCTTAAAGTCCTCTACATGCTATCAAAGTTTGAAGTGATTCTATTCAGCCATTTCAGAGAAATCGGCATCGAGGTGAACTCTGGTCATTTTCTGCTACAGTCCTAAAAAGACGAGGGTATAGCTAAACTTGCTAAATTGATTTCTCTTAGCATAGTTTATCTTTTTACATCATTCAACTTGAAAATGGTAGCTTACTAAGCTAATTAAATACCCCTAGAAGGAATTTTATCAATTTCTATTGTGCTGGTCATACTGAGTAAAACTTCCAGCAGGTGTCAAGACAAAAATAGAAGATTTTCTTGAGTTTGTGAACTTCAAAGTTATCTGTTTTGGTTCAATCATTACACACATCACTTCCAAAGTACATAGGCTATTTTTTGGTGTTATTGGGAAGCTAAGAAGGTCTACTTATCAACTCTGAAGCAAAAGAGGGCTGGTACAAAGCAGGTTTAGCAGTACCTACTCAGTCTCTTGGAGCATCCATCCATCTTTCCCAATAATTTACACAAAAATATGGCCCTTCATGTGAGCTGCTAGGACTAGTACTATGAAATAGTGTTCATTAGATAAAAAGAGTCTTGAAAACCAAAATCCTCCAAACATCCATAAGATGGTATTTTTCCTTAGCATGATAACATGTCCACTAGTGCTCTTCTTGTCATCCTTGGAACATGCCTAATTAGCATCACAATAATCTTGTACATGGAATCCATGATCAAATGGATAATAGAGCCATTCATTCACTAATCCTTTGAGGTATTTAAGTACCCTTTTGGCTACAACAAGTTGAAATACCCTTGGTGCCTCCGAATATTTAGAATAACACTTGAATTACATGTGCAATATCTAGTCTTTTCATAGTAGCATACAAGAGATAACCAATAACTACCCTATACATGGTCACATCATAGACTTCTTCATCCTCATGAATAGTAACTATAAGTTTTACTTCTAATGGATTTAAAATGAGCTTGCAATCATACAAGCCAAACATTTTAGAAAAATCTAGAATGTATTTCCTCTGCATCAAGTATATATCTTCTTCTTTGTATAGTAGTTCAATCCTAAGAAAGTACATTAATATCCCTAAATCTAAGATTTTAAACTCACATCCAAGTTACCTCTTTATTTCTTGCATAGTTGTTGTGTTGTTTTATGCTATTTTGATTCTTGAACATGTAACCATGTTCAAAGTGACCAGGTTTACCACAATTCCATTATCCCTCTATCATTACCTAAATCATTTCTTTAGAAATTATGTGGACTCTTTTTCTCCTCGTGCCTTGAATCTATGCTCTACCTCTTGCATTAGTGAGTTGTTGAGCTTGAACTTGGTTATTCTTTCATCTTCCACTTTTAAAGCCTCTTCTTTGGCCTCTCTGTCTATCAAAGTAGAATATTTACTAAGAACCAGCTTTGCCTTAGGAGTTTGAATCTTCACCAAGGTTATTTTATTCAATTATCATCATGGACACAAGATCAAAAAAATTTGGAATATTCTCCCTAGTTCCAAGAGAATTTCTAAATTGCTTTAATGAAGTTCCTAAACCATGAAGTTGGACTACATCTTTACCTACATCAGCTACATTGATGCTAATTGATTCAATATAATCACATATGCTTTTGATTTTTAAGGTGAAGTGACTAACATAATCTTTTTCTCCAATGTATGCAGCTCATTATTAGGTAGCAATATACATGTCTTTGTATTAGTCTCAAACAATATGATCAAAATATTCCAAGCCTCTTTCAAAATTTTGGCATACATTCCCAATCATGTTGTCTTGTATGCTATTGGACAACCAATACATTACCTTTGGTGCTCCTTAATTTCACTCTTTATATGTCCTTAATTGGTCCGAAATCTAATCCATTTCTTGTAAATGTGAAAGTTTTTCATTGGCTCCTTTGATGTACTTATAGTAGCCTTTCACATCACAAAGATCATCATTCAAAATCTACTTAATCTAAGGGATTAAACTGGCATAGAAGAAGACTAGTGGTATCCCAAATGAGATAATGCTTGGTAGAATTTTCTATTTGATTTTTGAAATGGAATTTTTTCTAATCTTTGGATAAATCAATTTAATGGGTAAGATTGAAAGTTTTAAAAGTATAGAGAGATCATCTGACATGAATTGGAGCTTTTTGGATCTTATGAATCCTTGTGCATGCTCTCTACATATTTTTTTATTGTTACATTGGGAGGAAATTCAATGGAATTTGAATTTCGGGATTGAGAGCCAATCCAACTTTTATTGGAGGTGTCAAATTCCTTTGAGATCTAATGGCTGAGAGGAAACTCATGTCCTTTGTGAGCCATTAGATAGTCTCCTTATCCAAGCGTGCACATTGAAAGCCACTCTTGCTTTTTTGGGGACGGATCTCAACTATTAGATTGGCTTTGGATCCAATTGCTTGGACTTTGGCTGCCCAACTTGTGCTAGATCTAAGGGATAATTGTTGCATTTGAGATCGCATCAAAGGGCTTCAATGAAACGGTGCATTTTTTAGGGGGATCTTTTTCGTAACCATTCAATGTTTCATAAATTCAAGGGCCCATCTACAAAGTTTCCTTCAATTTTATCGCTCAACCTCAACCATTGGATCAAAGAGCCAATTTAAGGGCGTTAACTCATTCTAGACCTTTCAAAATGATTTATACAACTAAAACCACTAGTTTTAGTGGTGTTTTCTTCTTTGGCCACAAATAAACCATGGAAGCCAAGGCCTACATTATGTGACCAAGGGCCTAGACTGTGGCCACAACCTTCTTCTCCTTCATCCATCTTTAATCAGCCCTTAATCTAAAAGTACCAAGGAGGGCTCATTTTTGCCCTAATGTTCCATCATTATTCACCACTTTTGTAGCAATTTAGAATATATCAAAAACACTAGAAGCAGTACCTATGATTGAACATTATCACATTCTCATATTGTCAACAATAAACATAATTGCTTGAAATCCTAGATCTTAAATATTTGGGAGATACAAAATAGAATTCAATTCACAACTTTCCAATCTGATGTGTTTCTTTGTAAGCCCCTCCATGAGGGCTTCGAATAGAGGTTTAAATAGCTCCAAAATAGAAATATGAGAAAAGTAATTTCCCCTAAAAGAATAACTCTTGAAGATAATTTGTCACCTTTTAATTGCATACCAAAATTTGCAGAAATTTGAGTTCATTTACAAAGTGCGCATTCTCCAAACCTTCTCATGATTGTTGTTGCTAGCTTTCTTGGTCAGCTCTCTACAACCACACTAGCTCTAATACCATTTCAAGAGAAAGTATATAAAGAAGAAAGCTCTCTCACACTCTCTCACTCCAAGAGTGGAGCACACATGGATTGAGGCAATGAAGAATGATCTTCTTCTACCTCTTCTAAACAATTAACTTATGAGTACTCCTCAAGTAGAGAAAACCTTCTATTTATGGAAGATGGTACTTAAGAGTTATGATCAAAGCTCACATTGAGCTTGATATCTCAATAGACATGTGATGAAATCCATCAATCGTTTCCATGGTCTCCTCATCCTCAAGGACTCTCTACCTTTTCTTAGAGGACGGTGTTTTCTATCTCACTCTTAGTCTTAATAGATTTAATCAAGATGCATCCATGTAATTTAGATGGATTCACACGCTTTCTAATGGTATATGACTGTTAGTTGACTTGCTTTTCCAATATTGTTTCCAAATCTTAGGTTTATATGCTGTAGACTCTCACATTTTCCAATCATGTAAACTAGTTTGCATTGCATTTCCAACTCATTATGTGTGCAAATTTCACTCACCCCACCAATCTTGTGATGAATAATTTAGCAATGGAGTAATTAATCCCAAGTGTTATCCTTCCCACTGAAACTCAATTGATTGGCCTCCTATTTTCATAACAGTATTAGTCACCATAAGAATGATTGAGAGAAAATTTTACACAATAAACTGATCAAACATATCTCTTAAATGGTCAATCTATCCTAGATCGAAGAAGTTGATCCATTGATATTTCCCAAGCCGAATGTGTTTCTATAGTCAAAGGATCACGTTGACGTGCAAACGGGGAACAACAGGCTTGTATTTTGGGAAAATGAGGGATAGTTAGAGCTCATTCCTCTATGAGGGACGAGAGAGTGAAGATTTGAAACTGAAGGAGAAAATCCTTCTTAAGTGTAGTTAATATCCCTCTTTTATGGAATTAATAGTCTCTCTTGTGTTTGAAGTCGTTATCTTGTGTGATAAAGGGAAATCACGACCTTGCTAATTAGCAATCGGGTATTTCAATATACAAAATAATATCATATCCGACGTAACTCTTTGTTAGAAATTTCCCTCAAATCACGTGGCCAGTAGCCCAAATCTTGAATAATCATCCCTTATATTAAGAAGATCAATGAGCTAATCAACAATGTGGCCAGTCCCCGAGCATTCTATAGGAAATGAGATTCTATAAGTCAAATGGAACGAATCTTGGTGAATTGGAGAAAGCAAGGGGTAGTGGGTGATCACCCCCTCGCTGAAGTATTTCTCTTCCTATCTAGGAAATTATTAAAATAGGTATGGATTTTTTATCACCTAATGAGAAATTGTTTTATGCTACACTTGAGTTTTCATCAAGCATAGAAAACCTAATATTTATGGAAGAAGGTACTTAGAGTTATGCTCAAAGCTCATAGCCTAAACCTTATATTTATGGAAGAAGGTACTTAGAGTTATGCATAAAGCTCATAGCCTAAACCTTATATTTATGGAAGAAGGTACTTAGAGTTATGCTCAAAGCTCATATCCTAGTTGGAATTGGCCGCATAGTTTTTGCATACATTCAATTGAAACTATGGTCACTTAAATCTCTTCACATCTCCATGTGTACAAACCCAACGACCATGAAACATTGTAGGCACACTCATAATTGTACGCACACATAGAGTCCTACCTTTATAATCCAATCAATAAAACAAACAATAGGATTATATTCTTGGTGCAATGACTTACACAAGATGAGAGAATTCGTACAATATCGACTCATCCTTCGACATCCCAGGCGCGAATCCCGTAGCTTTACGAGGACGCAAAGCTCTATAACAATGGATAGAGAGTGTGATCTTGACATCATATACCCATGAATAAGTAGTATACTCACTCAAAAGAGTGTGATCTTGAGATCATATACCTACGACTAAGTGGAAGTGTATATATACACTTTTCCTAAGATGACTGTTGGTTGGATCTAGCTTCCATGACTTTAAGAGCTCTTTTAACCTCTGAATTCAAATGTGGTGGTGGAAATTTGCTCCCAATATTACCTGAGATTCTCTCCGGATTTTTTCTTTTACTTTTGGAAAAAGTAATGCATGACTTTAACGTTAGAATGCAATCAACCAATGCATGTATATGCATAGCGTGTGACTATGTGTATATATACATGTGTTTTTTGTATTTTTTCTTCTAATGTCTTCTCCTTGCAGGTACGTCCGAGAGAGAGAGATTGATAGTTGGAGTGTGATGGTCTGAACATGCATGCAGAGAAGGAATCAGAGAGAAATGGCAAAGTGAATAAGCTCAGCACATTGGATATCGATGAGCAAAAGCCGTCTGAAAATGAGAGAGAGAGAATGAGAGATAGAGAGAGAGAGAAGGTGGTAGAAAAGATGGTCACACGGCAGATAATGAAGATGTAAAGAGGGAGGTAAAAATATTGAAGGCATTAATTAGACATGATAATCTGGTCAAGTTCTATGATGCGTGCGAGGACAATAGAAACATGTGCATCGTGATGGAGTTATGTGAAGGTGGTGAAAATTGGATAGGATTTTGGCAAGAGGTGGAAAATATAATGAAGAAGATGCAAAAGTAGTTTTGAGACATATCTTGAATATAGTTGCTTTTTGCCATCTCCAAAGTGTCGCGCATCGAGATCTTAAACCTGAAAACTTCTTGTTTACTCTAAAAGAAGAACAGCCCTCCTTTCTCCTTCGAGAGCCCTTCCCTAGTCATTTTGTGTCCGGCTCTTTCTATATGTGGATCACTTTATGTATATAGTCGGATGAACAAAAAATCGAGTTCTCGAGAATGCATTCATTTATTTCATTCCACGAGTTTGAGAATTACAACAGAAAGATTCTATATCGTTGGAAATCATGAATGGTAAGTGTTGTGTGAGGGCTCATAGCCTTCACACAATTGAAATAAGACTAACTAGCAAGGTCACACACTAGGAAGAGAGATGTCTTTCCACCCAACCAACCCCTCCAATATATAGCTCCAAGTCCAAGGGGGTAAGTTCATGTCAAGGGGACATGTGTACCTTTCATCACATGGGTCCCTAAGCTGGTCACATGGTTTCCAAGCTTAGGATATCACATGAAATCACATGGCTTCTAAAAGAAGAGTCTCCAAGCTCTCACGTACAAATCAAGTGGCTAGGAGAAGCTTCCAATCAAGCCTAAGGTACTCAACCTTAGAGAATTAACCCTAAGGCTCAAGACCCATCTAAAAGGGGTAAATAAACCATAAATCCAAAGGGTTTCACACCTAGAAACCCAAGGGTTCTACCCCTTAGACCCATGTAATTATACAACATTCTCCCCCCCCCCCCTTAAAAGCATTTCCGTCCTCGGAAATGAGTAGAGATATATACCTTGGGGTATTCCCCCAAGCTCCATGATCAATCTCAAAGATCATGGCCTTCATCTCTCTAATTCGCCTCTTAATTCAAAAGGGTGATTTCTATCCTGAATGAATCTTTAAAGAGGAGAATCCATGTGTGGTCTGATTCCCTGCCCTTATCATTCAAAGTTCCATCTAGTTTGCATATGAAAAAGAACTGAGTCAAATGCAAAGTATGGAAAGAATGAAAAGGGTGGAAGAGAACATCACTGCCTATTTCCTTTGCTTAAGCCATGTGCCCTCTGGCTCTCCATAGCTCAAACATGTGAATTAGGTGGATATAAAGTGACTTCAGCTAAAGTACCACCTTGTTCCATTGTTTTGCACTACTTGTGCATGGACCTAGCAAAATAGATGAATGCTTCTTCAGGTTTCTTTATCAGATTCATCTCTCAAGTTAGAACCCAACTTGTTCTGAAAGTAAGATGAATCTTTCATAATCCCTACCCAAATCACTCTTTTTTAGTGATGTGGGTGGATTTCCTTGTTTGCAATTCGCCTCCAAAAATTCTAAATAGATGGGAATCTCATTATATAATCCCTACCTAACCAATAGAATGGTAAAGGTGGATTATATAACATCCTCTTTATCTTCAGAGAGCGCTTACCAAAAAGTGGATGTAAGGGTTTTTCAAAACTTTACGTAGTTTTGAGAATCCACTTTTAAGAATCCATAAGGGTTAATCTAACTATTGTAGCCTTTGATTGAAACCTATTTTACTTGTTCTTCCAAAAAGATAAGATCTTTATAACTATGTCCCAAGATGGGAACTCAGTGTGTAAAAGATCGTGTTATCTTTAAGGTCATAAGTAGAAATAGATTATTTCAATCATTTCTTCAATGTTTAACCTTTATGGATCTTTAATTAGATCTCAAACCTTAAGGGTCTTCTTGATCCTTCTAGAGTTCTCTCCCTTATATTCTCAATCTGCTAAAGATGTCCTATGTTGACATCTTTCTTATTCTTCAATTGACTTGAAAGATCAAGTATACAAAAGATGATCTTTCTGAGCTTACTTTCAAGCTTGGTCTAAGATCATTTTTTTGAACTTCAAGTCATACTTTGGCATGAAGCTTTTAGAACTTCATCCTTTGGACTTTACCTTCAAACTCAAAAAAGTTGATCCTCTCCTTATTTCTAACTCTCTATAAGAGATAGATACTTTCATATCTTGTTGGAAGAATTCTTCTTCCCTTTGAGAGGATAATTGAAGAAGATGTCTATTCCTAGACATTATCTTCCTCACGTATTTCATTGGATCATGAGTCCCTTTTTCTTCTGGCCATCAAGAAAAAGTACTCAACGGGATTCAGTACCCACTGTCCCATACCAGTGGGTTCCTCATCCAATCCACATAACTTTGTTTTCTCACCTTTTCTGTCCTTTTAAATGCCCTTCATACTATGGTACCAAATTATGAGAGCAAGGACTAAGGTGCTTAGATACACCACTACTAATCTTACTTTAAATATTTGGTTAACCATTAATGTGGTGTGACTTATCTTATCAAACTTTAAGTTTGACTTGATCTTTGCCCTACTTGGGTCTTTTGGCTTTCTTTTCTTCTTTAGCCAAAATAAGAGATAAGACTAGGTCTTTCTCAAATAGATCCCTTCATGTTCAATGCTTTACCCATGGGTTTTACTTGGGGATCTAGCTATTATGCTTCATACAAGAAGCCATACTCCTTAGGTCTATATTATTGGAATTCATAACGTATGTTATGTTATCTCTATGAAGCATCAATATACTTTTAGGATTATGCTTATAGCTCATCCAACTTCTTTTCCTATCCCACTTAGGATTTATACAATCCTAATGGTATATGCAAGTCTTCTCTTGCATTAGGGTTCTTTGAGAATTCCCAATCTCTGAGAACTTCAATTAGTTGGAAGATGTAATGAAAGATATATGAAGTACTAGATTACAAGGAAGTACTTCAAATTTTATCTCTTTCTTGCATATCTTTTACCTTTTTATACCCTATTCGGTCTTTTCAAGGCATAAGATGCAAGTTCTTGGGGACTTTCCCCCCTCCTTAAGAGTTTTCATCCTCGAAAACTACCTGAGAGTAAATTGAAAATTGTGCTCTTTCAAAAATATTTGAAAGTGTTTATTTTCAATCTTTTATTGTTCTTCCTGGTTAAAAGAACTATTCAGAGCTTTTTTTGCTTTCTCTTCTCCAAGCATATAGAACAAATGTCCCAAAATTCAAGTTGTGATTACCCACACTACAACATATCAGCCGTATACCGAGGCTTCTACGGAGAAAAATGAACGGGTGCGATTTTTCCCCGACATCGGTGTAAGGGTCGGTGTAGGCGTCGGAACCAAAGCGTCGGTATAAGCGTTGGTATACGCGTCGGTATAAGCGTCGGTATATGCGTCGGTATATGTGTCGGTATAAGCGACGGTATAAGCGACGGTATAAGCCTGGGGATTCTGCTGGGAAAAATAGTCGGTAGAAGCATCGGTATGTGGCTGGGGATACCGACGCTTATACCGTCGCCTATACCGATGACCATATCTGCAAATTTTTTTTGGGCAGAGTGTGTTGTCTCTTGCTACAGCAACATTCCCATGTTGTTGTGTAGCAAAAGACAATCCACTCTGCCCAAGAAAAACCCAACTACATGTGACATGTATGACAAGCAACAAAAAAATGATTTGATAAAGTAAAACATACTGTCAAATACAAAAGACGTGAGCAAAATGAATCATGAATCGTGTACAAAGAAATGGGACACATAGACATGATATTTATAAACAACAACTAGAACACATGTATATGTGTGTTTGCCTATGTATATACATGTGTATGTGTACATGTATTATGTGTGTATATTTCTATATGTGTAAATATTTATCTGCATGTGTAAAAACCATAAAACCCTAATCCTAAAGACCTAAACCTAAAACAGGTGTATGTGCGTATGCTTGTATATATATATATGTGTAGGTGAATATATATATGTGTATGTGTGTGTATGCATATGTGTATCTATGTAAAAATCCTAAAACCCTAATTCTGAAGACCTAGACCTAAAACATGTATATGTGTGTATGTGTGTATGTGTGTATGCATGTGTATATATATGTGTATGTGTATAAATATTATGTGTTTATATGTGAATATGTGTGCATGCATGTGTGTATATATGTAAAATCCTAAAACCCTAATCCTAAAAAACATATGTGTGTATGTATATGTCACATATGTGTATGTGTGTATGCATGTGTGTGTGTATGTGTGTATGCATGTGTGTGTATGTGTGTATGCACGTGTATATATATGTGTGTGTGTGTCTATGAATGTATGTGTGTGTGTATGTGTGTATGCACGTGCATATATATGTGTATGTGCATATGTATTATGTGTTCATATGTGTATATGTGTGTATGCATGTGTGTATATATGTAAAAGCCAAAAACCCTAACCCTAACCCTAAAACATGCATATGTGTGTATGTATATGTCACATGTGTGTATGTATGCATGTGTGTGCGTGTGACTCTCTCTCTCTCTCTATGTGTATGTGTGTATGTATGTATGTATGTATGTATGTATGTGTGTCTGTATGTATGTATGCATGTGTGTGTATGTATGTGTATGTGTATGTGTATGTGTATGCGTATGTGTATGTGTATGTGTATATGTATGTGTATGTGTATGTGTATGTGTATGTGTATGTGTATGTGTATGTGTATGTGTATGTGTATGTGTATGTGTATGTGTATGTGTATGTGTATGTGTATGTGTATGTGTATGTGTATGTGTATGTGTATGTGTATGTGTATGTGTATGTGTATGTGTATGTGTATGTGTATGTGTATGTGTATGTGTATGTGTATGTGTATGTGTATGTGTATGTGTATGTGTATGTGTATGTGTATGTGTATGTGTATGCGTATGCGTATGCGTATGTGTATGGGATTGTGTATGTGTATGTGTATGTGTATGTGTATGTGTATGTGTATGCGTATGCGTATGCGTATGCGTATGTGTATGTGTATGTGTATGTGTATGTGTATGTGTATGTGTATGTGTATGTGTATGTGTATGTGTGTATGCATGTGTATATGTGTGCATGTGTGTATGTATTATGTGTGTATATGTGTAAAAGTAAAAAAACCCTAATCCTAAAACCCTAACCCTAAAACATGTATATGTGTGTTTGTGTGGATGTATATGTGATGTGTGTGTATGTGTATGTGCATGTATGCATGTGTGTGTACACGTGTGTGCATGCATATGTGTGTGTGCATGTATATGTGTGTGTGTGTATGTATGCATATGAATATGCATATGTGTATGTAATATGTATGCATCTCTGTGTATGTATCTCTATGTCTCTCTCTTTGCATATGCATATGTGTATGTAATATGTATGCATCTGTGTGTATGTATCTCTATGTCTCTCTCTTTCTCTCTATCTATATCTCTCTTTTTATCTCTCTCTCTCTCTCTCTTTCATCTCTCTCTCCCCCTCTTTCTCTCTCTCTCTTATTCTCTCTCTCTATCTCTATTTATAATAAATAACAAAACAATCACTTACATCGATGTAATTCTTTTGAACGCTCTCATCAAAGCCCAATTGACATCGTCTCTTGTCAAATTCCAAAGAATCAATGCGAAAAATCTCCTGCAAAACAAAAGAAAAGAGAAATTCAAAAACCCTAATCCTAAAACCCTAACCCTAAAACATGTATATGTGTGTATATGTGTATGTATATGTGATGTGTGTGTATGTGTATGTGCATGTATGCATGTGTGTGTATAGATATGTGAGTGAGTATACATATGTGAGTGTGTATTAATATGTGCTTGTGTATGTAGTATGCATGTGTGTATGTATGTATGTGTGTGTGTACATGAATATGTGTGTATGTATGTATGCACATATGTGTGTGTATACATATGTGAGTGTATATGTAATATGCATGTGTTTATGTATGTATGTGTGTATACATATGTGAGTGTGTATGTAATATGCATGTGTGTATGTATGTATGTGTGTGTGTACATGCATATGTGTGTATGTATGTATGCATATGCATGTGTGTATGCACATATGTGTGTGTATACATATGTGAGTGTGTATGTAATATGCATGTGTGTATGTATGTATGTGTGTGTGTACATGCATGTGTGTATGTATGTATGCATATGCATGTGTGTATGCACATATGTGTGTGTATACATATGTGAGTGTGTATGTAATATGCATGTGTGTATGTAATATGCATGTGTGTATGTATATATGTGTGTGTGTACATGCATATGTGTGTATATGTATGTATGCATATGCATGTGTATGCACATATGTGTGTGTATACATATGTGAGTGTGTATGTAATATGCATGTGTGTTTGTATGTATGTGTGTGTACATGCATATGTGTGTATGTATGTATGCATATGCATGTGTGTATGCACATATGTGTGTGTATACATATGTGAGTGTGTATGTAATATGCATGTGTGTATGTATGTATGTGTGTGTGTACATGCATATGTGTGTGTATGTATGTATGCATATGCATGTGTATGCACATATGTGTGTGTATACATATGTGAGTGTGTATTTATATGTGTGTGTGTATGTAATATGCATGTGTGTATGCATGTATGTATGTGTGTGTACATGCAAATATGTTCGTATGTATCTCTCTCTTTCTTTCATCTCTCTCTCTCTATCTCACTCTATATCAATCGAAAACAAAACAAATCACTTACATCGATGTAATTGTTTGGAGCGTTGTCGTCAAAGTCCACTTAATGTTTTCCTTCCTCGAATTCCAAAGAACTGATGCCAAAAATCTCCTGCAAACAAAAGAAAAGAGAAATTCATAAACCCTAAGCCGAAAACCCTAACCCTAAAACATGTATATGTGTGTATGTGTGTATGTATATGTGATGTGTGTGTATGTGTATGTGCATGTATGCATGTGTGTGTATACATATGTGTGTATCTCTCTCTCTCTCTTTATGTTTCTCTGATTTCTCTCTTTCTTTCATCTCTCTCTATCTCACTCTATATCAATCGAAAACAAAACAATCACTTACATCGATGTAATTGTTTGGAGCGTTGTCATCAAGGTCCACTTAATGTTGCCCTTTGTCAAATTCCAAAGATTTGATGCCAAAAAGCTCCTGCAAAACGAAAGAGAAGAGAAATTAGAAAAGGGAAAACACAAAGAAAGAGAAAGGGTGCTACAGTATGTGCAATTCTTACCAAAATTTCAGATCTAGAGAAACAGAGATGTAGAGAAAGAGAGAGAGAGAGAGAGAGAGAGAAAGAGAGAGAAAGAGAGAGATGTGTGTACACAGTAGGTTCGGAATGTAGTTCGCGCGTGCAAATTCGACAGTAGCAAAATTTGGTTCAAAATGAAAGCAGATGTGGAATTTTCGTTCTCGGGCCCAGTTAAAAGTTGCCCCGGTATAAGCGTCGGTATGAGCGTCGGTATAAGCACCGGTATAAGCATCGGTATAAGCGTTGGTAACTTACAGTAGAGTACCGACGCCTATACCGACGCTCATACCGATGCCGTGTATACCGACGATTAAATGACCATCGGTATTGCATCCGTGGTTTTTCAAGCATTTTCAACGGTCATACCGACGTCGAGGGGTGACCGTCGGTATGCCCCTCATATGTTGTGCCACAAATTCGATGTCCCATACCACCGAATTTACTTCAGTGATAGTGTAAGCCTAGATGTCCCATACCATCCGGCTTACACTTCCACTTTAGTAAAGGTAGCTTTAGCTTGAGTTTTGGGATCAAACTTTCTTCTAATCAAGTCATCTATTAATTCTTGGACTTGTAAGTGTTATTTCCACTATAGAGTATATGTATTGCCTATTCTACAATGGAGTTTCAACTTACCAAGTCTTAATTGCAACTTGATAAGACTAGTGTCAAAGAAATGGCTTTTCAATTATTCCTTGATTCAGATATACTCTACAAGATCCCTTTCATGTCACTTGATGATAGAGCTAGTTTATATCTCAACTAGATATCATCTCTTATGACAGAATGAGTAATCTGAGAAAGAATAATTGATTTGCCAATCAAATCTCTATGTTGAAGAAGATGGTAATTTCATTTACTATATAGTCCTTTATTTTCTAGGACATTAGAAAATGGTACTTAGGGTTTATTACCACCCTTGAGTTTTACCTTCTCTTCATGCCTTGGATTTGCTTGGAAAAAAATATAAAGCTCCAAATAGTTCTATAGTTCTTTCAAACAAAGAACTTTCTCTTGAACTAATGCTTCCATCTTCCAAAACTAAGATTTTGTTATACCATATTTTCTCTTACTTAGAGCTTTGAGAAGATAATGCTCTAAGTTACCATGATTGTATCGTGGTTTTAAGAGAGAAAATTTTTTCCTTAAAGCATGCAAAACTTCCAATATTGAACTTTGTTTATTCAAAGGATGGTGCAAAATTTCCATGTAACTTGGTATATACAAGTTGCAACAATGCATCAGATGCATTCTTCCTAACTACCACCGTTCTTATGCACTTTCAAACTTTCTTTTTGTGCATCGGAGTTGCCATAATGCATAAAAATGAACAAATTTACACACAACCAATCTTTCTTTTCCAAAACTATATGAGTTTGATGCATAGTGAAAATCATTTCCATGACTTAATTGTGTATGTGACCAAACAAATAAAGCCATCTCAATCTATGCATCCTTTTTCAAATTCATGTCTATCATGACATGGATTGCATGTTCTTTGATCTGTAAGGAAAAGAAAAAAGGGGTGCAAATACTTACTTGGGAATTAAGCCTCGTCCATCCCTTGACTTTGTTTGAGTGTTCTCGCGATGATGAAGTAGACTTGGGCCATCGCACTTCTTCCCTTTCATCTTGGCACTTCATACTTACTTGTGCCTAATATGTGTACATACCTTTAAAGATTTGGTTTGAACATCTACCTCTTGAGGCAAGGGCAAGGGTTCAACCCCTGCTAATAGCCATAGTTGGTATGCAATGGGCCCTAGGCCAGATTTCAAACCTACCTCCTTGTCGTCTATGGGCCGTATATATGGTATGACCTTTTCATCTATATACTCATACTAAAGGGTGCCCAAGTGTGCATTCACATCATAAAATCATGCATCTAATGTATATATACATATGCAAGGATGTGGTCTTTTATGCAGGGCCATGAACATGCTTCCACATTCTTTCGTGTGCATATAAGAGAAACAATGTTTCAAAAGGAATGGCGTTCTAATAAATGCTTATAAGGCCTAAATGTATCCTTGGTACAAACAAAATTTAGGCACATAACCCATAATTTATCAATCCAATCATGCATGATATTCATCTAAATGGTTCGCATACATGATTCTTAACTTCATATATCATAAAATAATTCATGACATACAATAAAAATTCAGAAGGAGCATAATTCAAAGAATACATAACCTTCCTTCCAACCTTTTTGGGTTGGAATGCCTGACGATGGTGGCACTGCCTTCTCAGCGTTTTTTAGTTCCATTGCTTCCATTGCAACGCATGGCATGTCATTTAGCACACATGAGGCGCCATTTCCTCGAGGCACCGTCTGAACCTTTTGAAGCGAACGCCCATTGCCACCTAGAAGAGGTCCATACGAAAGAATCCAATTAGTGTGGTAGAATGGCTGAGAATGGTGACGATGCGTTAGATCGGTCCTCCCAGACGCCTTGTGACAGTCTCTCTATCAAGCTGAATGGCTCTCAATTTTCTTTATTTCCTTCAGCTAAAGGTGTGTTCTTCATCTCGTCTCTCCCGCTTAGCTCGGTGTTGTGCCTCGCAGTAACAAAAGGTGGCGGAAGAAGAGGAACATTGCCGGGAAGCAACACCTCTTCGTTCTCGATGCTTTCTTGCTGCGGATGAAGAAAATACATACCAGAAAACAAACGAGGCCTTGCTCGCAATCGATATTGGAGGCTCCCATACTGAGAGAGGCAAACCATCCAAAATTCATGATAGTTGCAGTGTCCGTCAGCAAGACAAAGATCTTGAACGAAACTGCATCACGATGGAAAATAGACGGAGTGTTTCTACCCATCTGAATGATGAGGTAATATGGCAGAACGATCCTAGAACTGCATCAGTCTTCTATCACGTACTAACTGTATAAGATGTGAGGAGTTGTCGAAGTGCACACAACACCCAGGTATAGCGTATATTATGCGGTCTCAGCTATGGCGGGTTCTGACGCTTGTAGCTTTAGTCATTGAAAGTGTCCCATCCCGTGGCTTACGCGAAAGAAGTCCCACATATGAGAATAGCTACGGGCACTCGCTTCATTATAGCCCTAAAAGATTAACCTTTTATCATGCGAGAGAGGATGGTGTACGGTAACTCTCACCGTATTCAGGGCGGGCGTCCTTAACTGTCCATCTCAGTTTCGTCAGATAATTGAGCGCTTCTCCACACGGGCTGATTATTGAACCCTCTCTTATGGGGGGGTCACATGGCTCCTTATTTTGCAAACAAAAGAAGCCCTCGAGGATTTCGAAAAATCCACCGCGAGATGAGTCGAAGAAAAGTTCATGCTCATGCTAATTCAGAATTGAGTACTTCAACTAGAAGCTCTAAGATCCTAGCTCTGATACCCATGTGTGAGAGCTCCATAGCCTTCACACAATTGAACTAAGACTAACTAGCAAGGTCACACACTAAGAAGAGAGATGTCTTTCCACCCAACCAACCCCTCCAATATATAGCTCCAAGTCCAAGGGGGTAAGTCCCTCTCAAGGGGACATACCTTCCATCACATGGGTCCCTAAGCTGGTCACATGGTTTCCAAGCTTAGGATATCACATGAAATCACATGACTTCTAAAAGAAGAGTCTCAAAGCCACTCACGTACAAACCGTGGCTAGGAGAAGCTTCCAATCAAGCCTAAGGTACTCAACCTTAGAGAATTAACCCTAAGGTTCAAGACCCATCTAAAAGGGGTAAATAAACCATAAATCCAAAGGGTTTCACACCTAGAAACCCAAGCGTTCTACCCCTTAGACCCATGTAATTATACAACAATAAGCCTGCCTTAAATCTTCCCATCAAACAGATTCCTAATAAAGTAGTAATCTGAACGTTCTAGTTTGGCCTTTGGACCTTCAAGTAAAAATATAGAATAAGATGTTGTTCTCTTCTTGTGAACTTGGAGCACTGCCTACGAGGTTCTCCATCATCGCCGACTCATATTAATTGAACCTTTGATTGTTATGTCTGATGGAATTGCTAGCTTTGGACTCGAATTTCGACCACATCCACCCCCTCTGAACTTGTGGGGCCTTTGGACACACCAACACCAATCTTCATGTCTACAAGAACTTATGAATTCCAATACAAATCAAGTGCATGGGTTATCAAACATATGTGCCTATGCATGGTCATGTAGTGGGCGCTATACATGCATAGTTGGAATGCATTGAAAAACATAATGGTGCAAAGGGGAGGTATCAAGCATCTAAGGGTGAGGTTTCTCCACTCGAATTCAGACTAAAATCTTATGTTGATATATTTAGGTAGTGATGTGCATGAATACACTAGGGCCATCGGGGCACTTTTTTCCCTCTTTATGAGGTTTTTTCCCCTCAGCTTGTATATATGCCTATTGCCCTCACGGGTTACTTATCTTTGTATATTCTAGTGGTAATACATTCAGTATGGGTGTGTTGTGCTCCAAGCTTCTTCTTCTTCCTTGTGTTGTTCTCATGCTTCCACAGATGTCTAACTCCAACAATTGGTATCAGAGCAGGTCACCGCTTCATCTAAGGTGCCGTCCACATCCCTCTTATTAGAGTCTCAGAATCGCATAAAATTTGGTGAGCATAATCCTGTTGATTAGGAGATCAAAATGGCTTTGTATTGTGGTGCCAAAATCACGATCGAACTCGTTTCAGCCTCTAAATGCACGATCATAGTGCTTCTGTAGGCTATTTCATGTTTTTGTGCCAAAGATATATACACATTTTGGTTCCCTAGTATAAGTGTCTTGAAGTTTGCTACAAGTTTAGCAGAACTTGTTAGGGTAGTTCTGTTCAACTTTTCCAGATAGAGTTATTTTTCTGCATTAGGGTATTTTAGTGAGTGGCCATGGCTAAAAGCAGTGATTTATTTTGTATGTTGGCTGTTGAGGACAAGTTGGATGGTACAAATTACCCATTGTGGGCTTATATGATGCGACATGTATTGGTTGCAAAAGGATTGTCGAACATTGTGTAGGGTGTTCAAAACATCCTATTACACTTGCCAATATAGGTATTTAAGCTAATGCAGATGGCATTGAAGATGCTGATATTCTTTAGATTCCTTTTCATGCTATGATTTCTGTTGCACCTACTACAAAGAAAATTTGTTGGGATGGCAAAGATGCTTAGGCACATGCATTGATAGCATTGTTTGTCAAATGTGCCATTATTCCTCACATTGCTCTTACAGAACAGCTAAGGATGCTTGGGATACACTTACCATATTTTACCAAGCTAAGAATGAGGCCCGCGTTGCTTACCTTTGAAAATAGTTGGAGAGTGACCATATGAATGAAGGTGCATTAGCCAAGATTGGCTTGGTTGTGAAATTTGTTGATGAAAAATGTACAATTCATGATCCAACAAATGATGATGTGATTATTGTTTCTGGCATTTTATGTCATGGGTTATATAAGCTCATAGACTATTAAAAATCTATGAATGATTCAACATGTGCAATACATGATTCTTAGGCTATGTCAGATGCAAAGCTTTGGCATGCATGCTTTGGTCATCTAAATTATGCTAGTTTGTTACACCTAAAGAAATTTGAAATGGTGTCTTCTTTGCCCAAACTTGAAGCACCTAGAAAACATGTCTATGAAGGCTATATTTTGGGCAAAATGCAGTGTTACTCCTTTTCAAAAGATGGTTCAGTTCGAGCTACTCAAAAATTGCAGCTTGTTCGTAGTGATGTCTATGGTCCTATGCAAACACCCTCTTTTGGAAACTATCTTTACTTCGTGACTTTCGTTGCTGATTTTTCCACGTATGCATGGGTATATCCATTGAAAGAAAAGTCTAAAGTGTTCATATGCTTCAAATAGTTTTTGGTTCTGGTTGAAAATCTAGCAACATGTAAAATGGGCACCCTCCCATTTTACATGCCTTCTAACTTTAATGCATTTCTAACTGAATGTGGTGTAAAACATCAGTGTATACTGCCATATGCACCTCAATAGAATGGAGTTGCTAAATCGAAGAGCAGTTCACTCATGGAGATGGCGAGGTGTATGGTCAAGAGTGGGGCTTTACCACATCGTTTGTGGCTTGAGGCTCTCATGTGTGCAGCATATGTACTTAAAAGGGTCGAGAAAGAAACTTTATGGCATGCTATAGTTTTGAAAAAAGGGATCCCTAAAGAGTTGTTGTAAGTTAACAAGTAACCCAATGCATGCCCAAGTTTACACTTATCTACATTAAATTATGAAATTCAAAAGGACTTACAATTCTAAATTTGTAACCTGCAATTATGGTAAGAGTGATTAAGTCGATTAAAATTATGTTTTCATAGCCTTTAAAGGAATTTGTCAAAGGTGAAATTCAAAATTATTAGCCGATCCATAGACCTAGGAATTTGAGATATTAATGAGAAATCTCATGGGTAGCTACCTAAATATTCACAAAAAAAGGGATCTTAAGACAAAGTGTAATCAAAATCATATCGTTACAAATTGGTTAAGTAATAAAAAATAGACCTTAAATATGAGGAATTTAAGTATCTTAGAAATATATTGGGTTTCTTTTGAAAACCTTAGAGACGATACATGGATGTTTCCTTCTATCAAAAGGTTTTTAGAGCTTCCAAATCCCACTAAACCACTGCAGTCTATCACTCCATGTGAGGCTTGGCATGGTTGCAATCCACCTATTGCTCATCTGCATGTTTTTGGTTGTCTAGCATATGCATTAGTGTCTAAACAACATCACAAAAAATTGGATGATAAAGCAGTAAAATGTATTTTTGTTGGACTCATCTTATTCCACTTCTTTAGAAGATGAAGAGGTAAATAATAATCTCTCAACTAATGAAGTCTTCATTGAGAAACTCAATAAGAGTGATGAAGAACATATGACTAAAATTCATTCTAAACACAACCATGCTGTTGATATTAATATGATAACGGATGAGGAAATGATTCTTACAAAAGAGAAAGGTAAGGCTAAAAGAAAAGAGGTTGTAAGAAACTCTAACTCAATGTTTAAGGCCCCTAAGAATCTCAAAAAGTAATTTCCTCTGTTCTAGTTTTGGCTCTTTCCTGAATTGAGTTTTCTTATGGATTCAATCAAAATTATCTCGCTCAACACTAAAGGAATTAGTGACCCTGTTTAGGGGAAAGTGTTAAATAATTAGATTAAAGATATTTCCTTTTGTTCGAGATTTTATTGGTTTACAGGAACTTAAGGTAGGAGGCTTCAACCTTAAAGAAAATCTAAAGATTATCTCCAGCAATTACTCTTGGTACTGTACGAGCCACACTGGTAAAGGAGGTGCAACTCTTGGTATAATTTCTAATCTGAATCATCTTGTTGAGGAAGTGAGGGTGAGTAACACAGAGCAATGAATTGCTATCAAATGTAAGGATTCTATTAATTTTAACTTGATCTCTGTCTATGCTGCCAATAATGCAACTGACAGAACCAAGTGCTAGGAGGAAATTTCCAAGATTTCTAGGGATATTATGCGGATGGGTGATTTAATATGGTCACTAACCCTCTTGATAGATGAGGCAAGAGAGATGACATCCTTTGTGGTAAAGAAAAAGAGTCCTCATATAACATGATCAATGTGCATAATTTGCTTGATATGTCTGTTAACATTGGTTATTCTTGTTCTAATAGAAGCTCTAATAATTTTCTTTCTGCTAGACTTGATAGATTCTACATGAATGTGACTAGCTATCAAGAACTTTGGAATAGCAGATGTGAGCTTGATCCTTCCCTTTAACTTTTTGATCATTCTCCCCTCATGATTAAAATGTTTAGTAATAACCCTCAGTATAAAGCTCGTTGGCCTCATTTAGATTACTATTTACTCAAGATTCCTACTGTTAAAACTCAGATTGAAGAAAGTTTAAACAATCACTTTGCCAAAGGTATCTTCCCCTTTTTGGCTTGGGAGATGGCTATCAAAGATGTTCAGAAGGTTCTCACCACCTTCAAAAGCAAGGCCAAGGCTATTAGGAATACTAGAATAATGATGATTATGAAAGAGATTAAGAGCATCAAGTGTTCTAATCTTTGCAACATTGTTATAGTCAGAAGGTCCTTGAGCTGTAATAAATATTAAGGTATGAGGATTACTTCTTAGCTAGTGGTGCCCTTGTCATGTCTAGAGAATTCTAGGCTGGTAAAGTTGACAAACCTAACAAGCACATGCTTGATTTAATGAGAAAACAGAAAGCTAGATATTTTAGTCTTTTGCTTAAGAAACGTTCTAGTGGTTATGCCACTCTTATTAAGGAGAACTTGCAAGAGGCCTTAGGGTTCTTTACAAATGTTTTCTCTATGCCTCCCAAGGGAGGGGAGGAGTTCTAGAGCCACTATTGCTCTTAAAAGGAAGAAAATGATTCCTCAAAGCTTGGATTCCCTCCTGGATCTCCCCCTCTCCACCGATGAGGTTAGAGAAACCATATGTAAATTGAAGCCCTGTAAGTCTCCTAGTCATGATGGTATTCCCAATGAATTCTTTCAAGAGCTTAAGAAAACTCTGGTGCCCATTATTCTCTTGATCTGGCAAGAAGCCATTAGAAGAGGTACTTTGTCTACCTTCATCAACACTAGAGTGATTAAACTTGTTCACAAAAATGGCCTAATGATGACCTCAAAAATGGGAGACCAATCTCTTGTCTGACTTCTTTGTACAAAATTTATGTTGCCACCCTTCTTAGAAGGTTGAGTCCCCTTATGGACTGTATTATCCGCCCTGAGCAAAAAAGATTTATAAAAGGTAGATATATCTTGGATGCCATTATCTCCTTATGGAAAGATCTTGACTTTGCTAAAGAAACCAATCTACACACCTTTTTCTTCAAGGTTGACTTTGACAAAGCCTATGATAGAGTAGAGTGGGATTTCATTCTTCAATCTTTGCATGATATTGGGGCTGGAAAAAGATTTATCGAATTCACTAATATCCTCTTTGGGAATGCTTACTCTAGGATTGCTATGAATGGCCATTTGTTTGCCCCTTTCAAGCTTTGTAGATCTATTAGACAAGGTTGCCCCCTAGCCCCCCTTCTTTTTGCCATAAGTAGTGATGCCTTAGGTTGGCTAGTTAAAGATTGTATTGATCAAGAATCTATTCAAGGTATTAAGAGCCCTAATACCCCCTCCCATCTCTGCCTTTAGATGTTTGCTGATGATACTAACATGATTGTCAGAGCTGATAATTCTTCTGCTGATAATTTCCTTAATTGTCTTAACCTTTTTTGCAGTGCTAGTGGCTCTATTGTCAACTACAGAAAAACTGGGTTCTATTCTTCTATTAATAACATTCTTGACAGTGTCAAATTGGCAAGTTGTGAGATCATCAAGGAAGGGACCATATTCGGATTACTAGGTATTCCTATGGGCTTTAATGTGACTAAAGAGCAAAGATGGACATGGGTTATGGATAAGTTTAGAAACAAGATTGACTTTCAACAAAATATTTCTTAAATAAGTTTATTCTAAAGCATTACATTCTACCCTCTCTAACCTATTTTCTGGCTTGCTGGTAGCCTACCAAAAAGCAACTGTCTCAAGCCATCTCCCTTGCCAGGAGATTCCTCTAGGGTGGTGCTAAAGCTCCAAAAGTTTCTTGGAGTATTTGTTGCATGAGAAAGCATGAGGGAGGTCTGGGCTTGTTTTGTCCTTCTAGGATGACCACCCAACTGGTAGCCAAGTGGATACTTAGGGCTGCTTCTTCTGGAGATTATTGGGCTTGTCTGCTCAAGAGAAATATTTTCAAATTTCATATTAAAAATAGAAAAAAAAGGTATAATTTTCAGCTCTAGGATGTAATGACTTCTACTACTCTATTTGTTCCCAAAGAAAGTATTCTTGTTTGCAATTTTTGGAATGCTTGGATGAAAGTCAAGATCTCTTACTCATTACCCCTTGGATTTTCCAATAACCGTGCCTTTCTATTACACGACTCCTTATGGACTAGTTGGTTTGATCATACTATCAGTGACTCTTTGTCCATTAGAATGAATAAATGCAAGAATTGGGTTTTTTCTAACTGGAAGAGTCTCTTCAAGAATGAGGTACTCATGGATGATAACCCTATTATGGAGATTGGCAATCTATCTTTGTCTTGTAAATAGATCATTAAGGATAAGAAGATGAAACTCCTAGACAAGCTGAACAGTGGTCTCTTTGAGAAGATAATTACTATAAAAGATGTTGCTCAGGACATGTATAGTAACTACAAAAGAACCCAGACTAGAGTCCAAGTTATCTATCATAGATTAAATAAAAAGTGGAAGATCTCATCGAATCCCCAACAGTGGAGGCATAGGTTCGAATGCATCTGGTCCTTCCCTATCTCCAACAAACAGTCATGCTTGCTGTGGCTCATTCTTCATAAAGGCATATGGATAGGAAGTAAGGCTAGAGAGTATAAAATTGATGTAGGAAATTGTTTTCACTGTGGTCAAATTGAAGATATAGAACATCTTTTTTTGAACTGCAAGCTAGCTCAAAGATATTGGAATGTGACTTACTAGTACTGCAACAGTTTGGGTCTTACGTCTCCTGTTTGCAAATATATTATTCTTGGTGAAGCTAATGGAATGGATATTTTGCTTTGGCAATTGCTGAGAGCCCACATACTATGGTTTATTTGGAAACACAGAAATCACAAACCCTTTTCCAATTGTAGGAAGGACTATTATTTCTCCTTCTTGGTTGGATTTAGGAGGATGCTAAACTATTTTAATACTTACTCCTTTGTTTCTCCCCCAAACCAGACTAGTAACCCTATCATGATTCTTAGGAACAACCCTTGTAATGCTTGGAGAGCCAAGTTGCTTAAGATATACTCTATCTCTAGGTCTAATATGGTGTCACTCTAGCACAATGGTGAGTACCAACATGAGAAGATTCACCTCATAATTGTCAATCCGTGGAGACATGAGGACTAGTATGAAGACTATGAGCAAGTGAAGGCACAAGTGTGTGAGTGAGAAGCACACAAGCATGCACACACATACACACACACGTGCACACAAGGCAAGAACAAGGAGAGGAACAATGGAGTTCTTTGCATTAGTCAAAAAGTCTCTTACATAGGCTCAATTCACAAACAATCTAACCCCAAAAATGAGCTCTCTAGCTCTTTTTATAGTTTTCTAACTAGCTTTGGTCTTGTCCAGACCTAGTGTCCAGCCTAGTTAAAAATTAGGTTCTAGAGCCTATTTGAGGGCTCAAACGGAGTCTAAAAATTATGAAAATTGATATGTAGCTAGTTCTAATGCTCCTCAAGCTCGAGGATTCCTCGGCTTGCACAAAATGGAGTCTATTCTACCAAAAACGGAATTTACTATGTTTGTGTAGTGATTAAAATCACTTGAGTTGTAAATGGTCCATGGAAAAAATGATTGGGCCTTGTTGCCGTATTGTGCATGACTGCTCCGTTGTGCTAGTATGCTCTTCCTCTGACTTGTATGCCAACACTCCCCCCTTCCTAGCGTCTATCGCCCCTGACAGACCTCTGTTCTATAGGGTGGTCGATATAGTATTGGATGACATTGATGGCAAGTTCGTGTTCTCCTATCCTTAAGCCTCTTGCTAGATCAGCTTCCAATGCATCCCAATTTATTGCGCCAAGGACCTCTGGTTGCGGTGTGTTGTAGTACTCAGAGTACATTGCTTGTTCACAAGCAAAGAGATGGAGCAGGTGTGTTGGCTTCGGTGCGAAGACCTCCGAGTGATACTCCCAGAAACCTGATCTGAACATTTCTTCGAGTGTCTGTTTGTAACATGCAGGGAGGTATTTGATGCGTGCATGCCAGGCGTAAGCCACACGAATACTGGGGGTGGTGCTCATGTCATACACCAAATCATAATTTCCATTGGTAAACCCAGGTAGACGTACCTATGGTGCGGCTGCATTTTTAAAGGTTTTCAGGACTACCTGCATCATATCTAAAATCTTAAGCATCATTTGAGCTGCCACATCTGGCATGGGCTTCAATCGCGGCATCCAATGTCGAATTGTTCCCATCATGTACGCTACCGACGGTGGTCCCTGTGGTGGCGCAATGTATGGGTAGTTTAGCCATTCCTTGCATTGCGCGTTGTTCTGCACTTTGATATTGAATGCCTTCCAAGACCTGCGGCGTGGAACTGGACCGTAGCATGGATTGTATAGGAGATGTAAAGGCGCGTTGTTCCATGTGCGTAGCATTTCTGGATATGTCTCCAGAAGTTTCTGCCGCCAGGTGGGTTGACGAATTTTGCCTTTTTGCACCTCTGGAGGAAGGTCTTCGGGTTGAAATTGGGTAGCAAAGGTAGGAATCTTACCTGTGACTCTTTGTATTTCTGCATTATAATCAGCCAGAATAATATAATAAGGCCTGTATTGGAGTTCAGATGAGAGGATAAGGCGTCTCGATGACAGGTTCTTGAAGTAAGCAGATTGTAACACAGTTTCCTCTATGACCCTCATGGCCTGATTTTGCACTACTGTGCGCTCTTCGTGAGAACTCCCGATTTCCTCCACTTGACGTAGCCATGGAGGCCGTGGTGCTTCGAATGTGTCCTGAGCTTCTTCCGTTTTTTGGCCTCCTAGGAAGGGTTGTGGGTCGTATTCTTCTTCAAATGTTTGTTCCACAGGAATTGGTACTACTTCTTTGTCGGTGGGAGCCTCTGGAGGGGAAGGTGGTCTCTCATATTGTAGTAGACGTGCTTGCAATTCGGTGACCTGTTTCGGGAGATCTTTTAAGGCCTCTGAGTCTGTGAGAAGTGAAGCCACGGAGGAGGTGGTTTGAGAGGCTGCTGTTGTTTCTTTTTGGTGTTTCTGCTTCAGTTGACCCAGTTCCTCTGATAGCTGGTCATGTGCTTCAAGCAGCATGGCATAGTCTTCCAATATGATCTTGATATTGTCGGGGGTCACTGCTTGAAACTTTGATGGGCTGATGGGTGCCCCAGGTATGCTTTCAATAGCTGCTTCTAGGTTTTCCTGATTTTGTAATTGCAGGTGTCGATTCTCTTCATGAGTGGCAGCAAGATGTTGCTTGAGTAGGGCCATATTTCGCTGAAGCTTTGAATTGCATTCCAGCTGTGTCCGTAGATGACCTTCTACCACTTGTATTGCTTCCTGATCTGTGTTCTGTAACTGTACCTCCAATATGCTATGAGCCTCTTGGAGAGTTTGGAATTGTGTGTGGAGGTGAGCATTTTCCTCTTCTAGTGCAGCAAGGCGGTGTTGTAGTGTCTCCGAGTGCTCTTGCAGGCGTTCATTCTGTTGCTGGAGCTGATTGTAATCTGTCCTTAAGTTTGATATACAAGCTAGCATGGTGTCCAATGCATTGCCTATAGATGAGGGGGTGGTGTTTACAATGGAAGATGCATGGGAAGGGAATTGGGGAAGGGGAAGAGTGAATGATGTGTCTATTGAAGACGTGTGTGTGGGTGAAATTGGTGGAGGAGGAATGGGAGGAGGTGGAAGCGTGGGGGGAGGGGGAGGTGCCGTGGGTGAAGAAATTTCCATACTTTCAGGATGGGTACTCCACTGCTCTGTTCGGTGAGCAGTTGTTGCGATCCCACATGTCCATAATTTGATACAGCCTTCGGAGTTCTGCTGTATAGGCTGGGGCTTCAGTGGTCTCCTCTTCATATGCTCCTTCTTCTTCTAGGTGTCCTTGTTGTTGACCTTGCTGAGCGTCACTCCAATGTACATGGCGACCGTCTGTAGATTTTCTTCTTCTTTGTGAAGATGTGCCTTGTTCTTCTGCGTCTGAATAAAACTCTACATCAGAGAGTTGTGTACTTTGTAAGAATGCTTCGAAGTCTTGGGGATCCATTCCTTCAGCATCTCCAGTTGTAGCAAATTCAAATTCAGATGGAGCAGGAGGAGCTGAAGGGGTAGCTTGTGTCGTAGTTTCAGATCCAGACCTGGGTATCCTAATGGTAAAGGGAGGTACAGTGGCCTCCCCTCGTGGCGATACTTCAGGAGTAGTCAGAACTTCCCTTGTCTGGACACAAGGGATCGGACCCCTCATGCGCTTGGATTGATGTGTGGACGTCTTGAGCTTCTTGAACATTTGTAATTGTGCCCAACTTAAGGCACGTTCAATGGGAACATCGTATGCTAGGCACCGGTAAATAATGCGTGTGATTGCACAGCAACCGTTCACCACTAATTTTCTAGAAGACCTTTTATTTGCGTCATACAATTGATCTATAATCCATACAGGCAGCTTAATTGGTAACGCACCTGTCTCCGCTAAGTAGAGAGCGAACTAGATTCTTTTGTGTGGTTGTGTGAAGCGGTCTTGGCCGGGGAAAGCAAAATGTTGCATGCACATACGGAGAGGGATGGACACGTTTGGTGTGAGTGCTGCCATGTCTTTAAGCTTCAGTAGTTTCCTATCCTTCATGTTAGTAGGAACGAGAGCATCCTTCTCAGAAGGTACATGTGTGCCGTGCATATTCAAAGCAGAGCTCACCAACTCCAAGGTAAGTTCAAACCTCTTTAACTCGTTGTTGCCCAGCAAGGAAGGAAGAACAAATGATCCTGGTTTGTCCTTTTCTTCATTAGCTTGTAATGTGGAGACCAAATAATAGCATCGGAGGAGAACCGGTTTAGGTAGTGGTGCTTCAAAGTATTCTGCTAGCCCTGCACGTTGCCATATGGTCTGGAGATCCTCTGTGTTCTGTAGAGTCTCAAACTCCTTGGAGAAAAATTGGAATCGAACCCATGATCTGTCATACTCGCACTTAGACTCCCATATATACTTGGCCTCTCCTAATGGACCTGGCATGCCATTGAACCAATGAGAATTGGCATGGACTCTTTCTGTCATCCCTGTGGGTGGATCCGGTACCGGAATCTACTGAAGGTGTTGCAGCTCCACAGGTTGTTCGGTTGGTGGCACATCCACAGGTAGACTATCCACATCGATTCCTACAGTAAGTATTCCTACTTGTGAACTCGGACCTGTCGCTTCTGCCATGTTACTTCTTGCCTCCTGATTCTGTGAGAATATAGAAACATGTGTTAACATTGTAAAGGACAAGATAGAACCGTTTTTGTCCCCATTACAACATTATCATGAGGTTCGGGAGAGATTAGTAGGTTAATAAGTGCTCGGTGCTTGTGTGTGTAGTTAGGAATTGGTTGGATCTAAGAACTAAGTGGAATGATGTAGTGTGAGAGTGACGTAGTTAGTAGGTGGGCATGGATTTACAACTGGGGTCCAGGGGTTTATTACAAGTTTTAGGTTGCCAAATGCAGTGGATGGGCTTTGATCTTGATTTTGTGGAGACTCTGAAGAGTTTGATTGGGGTATCTGCTTGAAGATGAGGCTTTTTAGGGACCCATTTACAAGTGATTCTACTAGTGCTCATGGAAGAATATGTGTCCGTGATGTGTAAGACTGGGCCTCAGATGTTCGAGTGAGTGAAACATGTTGTACCGGTTGTGGCCTTGGTGTAGCTATTTGAGCCCGCAAGCAAGCCTTAGGCACCCAGATTTGTCGTGATTGTGGGTTGGCCTTCATTGACTTCTTGGGTACCCAAATAGACTTCGCTTTCGCAGAAGAATTAAGGAAGGACTTCTTATTAGTGTCGTGTTGTTGACTACTAATAAGAGGTTTTGGCCGTGGGGTCGGCCTGGTCTGAACAGGGTATTCGCGTTTTCGCCTCCATACTTATTTCCATGGCTGAAATAATCTGCTTTGCTCCTTTTTTTGGCATCCAGTATAGATAGTGTTCTGCTTCTTCTGTAATTGATCTGCCGTTGGTTGTTGCAACCTTCTGGTCTTTGGAAAAGAAGGGAGTTCCGTCCTCTCCCTGGCTCCGTTGTTGAGACAAGCCTCTTTCTGCATCATACAGTTTTGGACAAAAATAGCATTGTCAACTTCATGTGTGCCCCTGGAAGGACCAGGAGTTTGTGCCTTGCCTAGTTCCTTGAGTGCCTCATTGTCCAATTCAACTGTAATTCGGCTATGATCTACCCATACCTGAAGAAGTCCACTTCTTAGGTTGAGGTTGACTGCATGATCATAGATCCAGTCCTGACCCAAGACAAGAGGCTCAGTGAGGTCCTCATCTTGACACACTAGTACTTTGACTGTCATCACTTCGTCTTGAATGGAGATGGGAAGATCCACCTTGCCCATGCAAGGGGTTTCCACACCTCCCAATCCTATGAGATATGCTTCTATAGGATTGACAGTTAATTTCAATTCTTGTCAGTAAGACAACTTGAAAGCACTAGTGGATGCACCTAAGTCAATCAAAGCTCTTACAATCTTTGCATCCTTTCCTTGTCCTACTCCTAGGGTTACAAAAGGCCGTCGGCCGATTATTCTATGGGAATGCCCACCTGAAGTCTCGCACATGGCCATAGGATAGCCTACAGATTCTTGAGTGTCAAGCATAGGCGGGTCTCTGCCTTGTCTCCTCAATTTCATTCGTCGGATGCATTCTAAAGCTTCTGCATGTGCTTCTTCTCTAATTCGTTTCTCTTCTTCTTTACGTTTCTTGGCAGTGTTGAGTCGATTTAGCATCTCTTCAGTGAGGGGTTCCTGATATAACTTGACTCTGCATCCACTTATGTAGCTTGGTAGAATATCGCCCTCTAGAGTGGCTAGTTGAACTGCGCCACTTGTGGAGATTCTATTGATAATCATTGGCCCGTAACCTCTTTTCTCTAATTTCCGTGCATGCTGCTTCAATGTGTAGACTAGGACTAGGTCACCTGCTTTCAAGCCTTTATCCTTCACGTGTGTATCAAAATATGCCTTTTGCCTCTTTTCGCTGCATAGATTCCTGCTGCAGCTCTCAATCATGTTTCGCCTAGACGTTCAAGATCAAAGATTCGAGAGGAGAGTTCATGGCCTGTCCAGTCATGCTCTTGTGCTACCTTCAATGTAGGTATCAAAAAGTCCAGAGGTAGCACGGCATTTTGGCCAAATACCATCTGAAAGGGCGTGGCTTGGAGTATCGTTTTATAGGCTACTCGGTATGCCCAAACAGCATGGTGTAGCTGTTTGTCCCAATCAGAGCGTTTATTGTCCACTAGTTTAGTCAGCACATTGCATAAGATCTTATTAGTGCTCTCCGCCTGGCCATTAGCTTGTGGATGATAGGGGGCCGATTTCTTATGTATCACCATTGGAGAAGGTTTTCAATTACTTCATTCAAGAAGTGTGTGCCTCTATCACTCACCAACTCTATTGGCAATCCGTACCTCGTGAATACATTTTCAAATAAGAACTTTGTTGTTGTTTGAGCATCATCTTTTGTAGTAGCTTTCACTTCTACCCACTTGGTTAGATAGTCTGCGGCCACGATGATATACTCAGCATGTGAACCCTTAGCTGGGGGATTAATAGAACCAACAAAGTCTATTCCCCATTTAGAGAATGCACGTCCGCCCATCATAGGCTTCAGTGGCATCTCATCTTTGCGTATAGGGTACTGAGTTCTCTGACAAACATCACACCGTTTCACATAGGTATGTGCATCCATGTGAAGGGTTGGCCACCAAAAGCCGGCAAATAGTATTGCCTTGATTACCCGATCTGGTCCAAAGTGTCCCCGTGCTACACCTTGGTGAGCAGTATCCAAGATTTTGAGATATTCACTCTCATGGACACATAGTCTCAGGTAACCATCTTTACCACGCTTGTATAGATTATCACCAATGAGTGAATGATCCTGGGCTTCTTGTTCTAAACTCCTTTGCCTAGCCAGAGTCATGTCTGGAGAGAATGTTTTTGTCCTTAAGAAGGATACTAGTGGTTCACTCCAATCTGGCACTATGGACACTTGATAAAGAGTGGCATGTTCCACAGGTGGTTTAGTGCAGCAGATTGGACATTCCTTGCACAACTTTTGGACATCAGCCTCCATAGTCGGCCAATGCACTCCGAGTCTCCTTAGTGTCTGTAAGGTTCGTTGCTTTGAGTAGTGTTGCTCTAATGCACCTACATGTGCTAAATGCAACCATTTAGTGTACTCGTCCTCTTCTACACAACAAGCCAAGATCCCTTGATCTGTGTGCTTGTACATGCTTCCAGCCATGATGTTGTACTTCTGGGCTTTTACTACCTCTCTATCCTGTGTGGCTATTACTGGGTGGTTAGGCCCGTATGTCAATACTGGCACTAATGGCTTAGCCCACTGAGGTATTACTTCCAAATTAAACAAGTAAGCATCAGGAAGATCATCCGATACTCCTTGTGGGGCCTCTCCTGATGTGAGCCTAGAGAGATGATCTGCTCTCAAGTGAGTCTTGCCTTTTCTCACCACTACCTCAAAGTCATATTCCATTAGTAAGAGGAACCATCTCACCAATCTACCTGTGTTGCATGGCTTGTTTACCAAGTATAGTAGAGCTTGATGATCAGTAAAAAATTTAAACTTATTTGCAAGCAAATAATGTCTAAACTTTTTAACCGCATATACCATGCCCAACCCCTCTCGCTCGGTAGTGGTATAGTTTCGCTCAGCTGCATTCAAATGTCTACTCGAATAGGCAATGGGAAGATCCATATTACCTTCACCAGTAGGTTGTGCAAGCACACATCCAATGGCATAATTGGACGCATCCACATGCACATGGAAGGGCTTATTCCAATCTGGTGTAGTCAAGATTGGTGCTGAGCATAATCGCCGTTTGAGCTCATTGAAAGAGTTCTCACATTCCTCAGTCCACTCAAAGTTTGTCAGAAGTCCGAACAGAGGCTTTGCAATGATGGCATACATGTGAATGAAACGTCGGTAATAACCACAATGCCCCATGAAAGCTTGCACTTCCATGACATTCTTCGGCCTAGGTAGTTCTGCAATAGCCCTCACCTTCTCTTCGTCAGTGGAGATGCCGTTCTTTGACACTATGTGTCCTAAAATCTTGCCTTGCCTGACCATGAAAACACACTTTTCTGGGTTCAGGCAGACTTGATACTCTCTACACTTGTCAAAGATTTGCCTGAGTTCAGGTATATGTGTTTGTCTAATGTTGGAATGAGCACATAGATCATCAACATAATCTTCCAAATTCTTTCTCAAGAACTCTTTAAACACGTGGCACATCAATCTCTGGAAGGTTGCGGGAGCATTGGTAAGCCCAAATGGCATTACTCTAAAGGCGAATATGCCCCACTCAGTGGCAAAAGCCGTTTTATGTTGGTCTTCTGGTGAAATGGCCACTTGATTGTAGCCAGAGAACCCATCTAGGAAGCTGTACACTTCCTTGCCGGCTACCCTTTCTAATAAATGCTCGGTGATAGGAAGCGGATAACTATCCCTGATAGTGGCTGCGTTAACCTTCTTCAAGTTAATGCATACACGTAATTTACCATTCTTTTTGGGCACCACTACAATGGGGGATACCCATTCAGTGTGCTCAATTTCATAGATAAATCCGGATTCAACCAAGCGGTCTATCTCTTCTTTGATCTTGGCAGCATAGTTGTCATTGTATGTGTATGGCTTTTGTTTTGAGGGTCTGGCCTCTGTAGTCATGGGAATCGTATGTGAGCATATGTCCGGGTCCACTCCTTTCAAATCCTTGTAACTCCAAGCGAATACATCTTTGTATTCTCTTAGCAAGGCTATTAGCTCTTGTTCTTCCTCTTCTGTCAGGTCATGGCCTATGTACGTGCATCTCTCTTCCCCTTCTTCTATGGCTACCACTATTTTCTTGGTGGTTTCTTTGTTATCATAGGCCTCCCCCGATTGCGCCTCTCGTTTAGGCATTCTAATTATGACTCTCCTGTCGTCTATCTCATACTTCTTAAAATTTTCTGGGACCTCAAACAAAGATTCTTCCTCTTCTGGTGTGACTTATTTCTTCTTCCTTTTCTTTCCTTCTTCCTTAGGGGTTACATGTGTGGCTAGCCTTACATCGTTTGTAAGCTCTCCGTGCCTCTGGGGTTGAAATTCCACTTCATAGAAGTATTCTTCATCTGATGCAAAAGGTGGGTCCATAATAATTGAATCTAGATCGGAGTCACTCGCATCCTCAAATGCATCAGGGCTAGGTTCGCACTCTTCTAGAACTGCCTCTCCCATGATGGGCTCTATGAAGAAGACTGAAATGTCATAGCCATCCTCATCACAGTGGGGTGTCCAATGTTCTTCATTGATGGCTACATCCATTGTTGCTAGAATTTCTGCCCAGCCGTGAGGTTCAAATTCTTCGTTTGGAAAAACTACAGGTGCATAGGCTAGGTCTTGGATTGATCTATGGGTTTCTTTTGCACCTACCTCCCTGGCTTTCTCTCTCTTCTATTCTTCTACTGCTACCTTACACATCCATAAGAGAGTGTCTTCATGCATCCATGAGGATCCTGATCCTAGGGAATGTACTGATTCCGTATCATCTTTGGCTCTATGGATGGGGTTCCATTGGATAGGAGGGACATCTCTATGAGAGTAATCCTTGAGATTGACTTTGGTTGTAACACCTAAGTGTTGCAAATACAAGGAATTGGTTCCCCAATCCTGTACCACTTGCAACTGTCGCATAAATGGTCTCCCCAAAATCATCTCATAGGCTTGATTTTTGCTAAAGTCACAGAGAGCAAATGTGTGCTCAAACTCTACACCACAAGTAGTGAGAGCTATCCCTTCTAGTAGTCCTAAGGGTCTTTCTATGTGACCGTCAGCCATCTGCAATTTCATTCTCGTTGGCCTGAGAACTGGCTTGCCCCATCGTTTCCATAAGGAAGTGGTAACAATTGCAACTCCTGCACCTGAGTCCAAAATGGCCTTGGTTGTGTAGCCCTGATGAGTGATGGGGAGATAGGTGTTTCCTTCTTCTCCCTCGCTCATGTCTCCTATCTTGTCCAAGGGTATTTCTGGCACTGTTCTTTGAGATCCTACCTAGGAATGTGGTTTTGCTACTTCGGGCACTTGATTGGCTACATGTTTCCACACTTCTGGTCTAACCTTGAGCAGCTCTTCCAAAGTGAGATTGCACTGCGCTTTGGTGTTCTTCACTACCTTCGTGTTCCTAGGTATGACTGAATCTTCGTTTCTTACCATGACTGTAGGTGCTCTCATACAAGTGGACTTTGCTTCCCAGGGGCCTGTGAAATGGGGTAGTTCTTGTAAAGAATTAGACTCGAAGTCTAATCTTTCTTGAGATTGGGCACTCTCCTGCTCTCCATAAATGGAAGGAAGGTCTTGTGGGAATTGATCGTGTGTGTCATCCACAAGTTCAATGGGAGGAGGAACTTCACTCTCTTTGGCCCATTTCTCTTCTTGAATCTCTCGCAAGAATTCTTGTGTGTATTGATTCATAGAAGAAGAGGTGTCTGGTTCAGTGGAGTTTGGCACATAAGCTTCCTTGGGAGGAATGCTTATTCTATCACTTGCCCTCTCCTTAGCCTTGGAGGTGGCTCCTTTTCCAGACTTTGCAAGTAACCCCTCCAATCTATCCAATAGACCATCAAAGTGCAATGGTGTTCTGATGGGGTGAGAGCCATTGAACAAACGACTGGCTTCAAACATGGCTTGCGCCAATTCGACCATTTTAGCACAAAACTTTGTTCGCTCTATCTCTAGATCGGCTCTAGGGTAACATTTCTCAAGATCTGTTACATTGGGCCCTTCTTGAATTCTGGCTTGATATGCTTTAAGCATCATGTCTAGATCTTCAGGAGTGGGTTCGGCTAAGACTGATCCTACTCGGGGTGGTGGTTGGGTTATGTGTGGTGGATTGGTGGGTGGAGGAATGGAGGGTGAAGGGGATGGTAGTGGCGGGGATGTGTGAGAGTGTGTTTGAGATGTGATTTCTATGATTTTGGCTTTGGTTTCTCGTAGGCTTTCCTCAAGTTCGCTCCTCTTTCTTGCCCATTGCCTTTTCATACGTTCACGACTATCTCTCCAAGCTCTTGTCCTCTTCCTATTCTGGCTCTTAGTCTCACTAACCTCCGCATTCTTTTCCTGGCCTAAGTCTTGGTTTTGCTTAAGTGTCTGGGCTCTCGTGATGACTTGTACTGGGGCTGTGGAAGTCACACTTCCTATGGAGTCTACCACTAAGCCAATCACATTGATAGGAGTGATTTTTGGCATATTATTAGGATTCTTTGGGCAGTCTCGTAAGAGATGCTCCTTTCCACACTCCTGGCAATAGCCCTGGATTGTCACTGACTGGGGTTGTGTCGGTGGAGGCAAGGGACAATCACGAATGAGATGATCTCCCTGACATCTATAGCATGGCCCTCTAGGAAATGGAGGTCTTACCTGCCTAGGTTGAGGTCTAGGGTTGGGGTTCGCGTACATGACATTCGCATACTCTGTCTCCCAAATAGGTTCACTCGGTTCCTCACTGTAGTAAGACTCACCATGTTCAGGAGACTGCATGTAGTAAGCCTGGGGACTATCAACATGTGTAGAATCAAAGCTATGGTCACTGGGATCACTTTCTGAGATTAATGGTGTTACTGGGACTATAGCTCTATTCAGGTTTTCTTCTACAGCCGCATACTTTACCGGAATCACATTAGTAGGAGCAGGTGGTTGCTGTGCTAGCACTGGCTGGGGTCTCAGTTGGGCCTGATATTGTGGTTGGTAATTTTGCTGAGGCCTAGTATACTGTTGTGGTGAATATTGACCCTGGTATCTGCCTTGTTGAGGGTATGGCTGAGGGTAGGTTTGCCTAACCGCTTGCTTCTTGTATGGGCAGTCCTGTGCTGAGTGATTTGTGTACCTTCGCTCTATGGTGCAATATTGGCTGCTAGGATTCTCTTGGGGTTGAGCCATGATGGGACATGCGTTTGCCATATGGTCACCACTGCAAGTATAGCACCTCTTTACTAGGGCAAATCTAGGAATTTGTTTACTAGAGACACCTAGTTTTTGAGCTACTTTTTCCGCAAGTTCCTCAATTGATGTGGATTGTGAGGAAGAGAGGCTAGAGGTACTATCTGAATCTTTGTAGATTTTGGATAGCTCTAACTCCTCCCCTAGGTTATCCTCAATATCGATGCACATGCGTACACATTCTTCTATATTCCGGGGGTCCTTCAAGTACACATATGATATCAATTTGGTACTTAGCAATCCATCCAAGAATAAAGCCACTTGCTTAGCGGCCGTGGGTAACTCAAGACCAGGACATCGCTCCAGATATTGCCTGAATCTTCTTCCTGCAAGTCTCACAGTCTCTTGCGGGGTCTGCTTGAAGCTGTATATCAATGAGGAAGTATTATGCCTTATGCCACTTTTAGAGAATTCAATAATGAATGCCTCTTGAAGTTGATCTATGCTTCTAAACTGCCTCTCGTTAAGTGGCTGAAACCATGTCAGGGCAGTGTTCCTAAGGGTTAAACCAAAGGCATTATACTGCGTGAACAGGTCTTCAACTTGTTCAGCTCTCAAGACTTGCTTAAACTCAGCTACATGATCGTAGGGGTCTCCAGTGCCATCGAAGTAGTTTTTCATGGACTTAACTAGCTGGGTCGGTCTCAAGGTCCTCATGTGCTCTCTCGGTCTCGGCAAAGGGAAATCATCGGCATTTCTTCGGTTCCCTAGGGCTCTATGTCCCTCAGGTTCCCCTCTATTCGTTTCCGTTCTCGTTCTTTCTCTTCCCCAAGAGTTGGCAAAGCTTACCTCAGGTCTCTCTCGACTCCTTTCTCTTTGAGTCCCATGAGCTTGAGATGTTCCAGCTCCCTGGTGACCAAAGGACACATTCGATCTTGGTTGGGGGAAAATAAATTCTCCTTTCCAAGTGTAAGCATGCCTATCATTTTCTGTAACCCCAAAGATCCTCTCTGAAGAGTGATCTAAGTAGGTCACTCTTCCTGGAATATCAGGATCTTTGAACTCATATATCATGATTGTTCCTACCTCACTCAGCTGACTAGATCTATATCTCCAAAAGGCTTCATCCATCTCTCGATTCAAGAGGAGATCTATGCTCTTATTATCTTGGGGAATCCACTCTGGTGTGATAATCCTCGTGAGAACAGATTTGCCTCGGGGGGTTCTAGGTTCTTCGCCCGTGTTTCCTTGCTCTAGGTCACCTAAGTCCGTTTCCGGGACCACATTCCCAAATTCATCTGTCCTATCTGGATGACTGGTGACTACATATATTGTCCCTTCCTTGTCCAAGTATGCTCCATTTTCAAACTTGACAGCTGGGCGCTCTAGTTCAATGGATTGGTCAGGGTTTTTAATCTGGACCACAGATCTTCCTAGGCCGTCCTCATAGATGCTAGCACCTAATCGGTTGGTCCTAAGGTACTCGAGTTGCATCTTGTAAGGGCCTTCCACCCTATGTAAGTATGGCACCCCAGAACTTCTTGTAGGTCTCTCCATACCGTGGGACATCTCATACTCGCTAGTCTCAGAACTAGGGTAATACGAATGATGGCTCAACTGCTGGGCCCAAGACCTAGCAGTATGATTGACACTAGCCTCTGAAGATCTAAGACTTTGTCTATCTCTCCCTAGGTGTCTACCTGACCTAAGGTTCATATGCCCTTTGTACGTTGCTGATTCTTTGGTACCAGTCACTTGTTCCTTTTAAGTTCCTTTGGATGTGTTTTCTTGTTTTTAATTAAGCGTCATCAGGAGCACTTTCGTGTGTCGTACTTGATGTTCTGCGTCCGCTTAGTTTAAGTTCTTTTCCTTTAAGTTATCCCTTGACTACAATTTAGCCTACCCTTGCACTTGAGAAACTAAGGGCTCTTCAAACTTGAGTGTTCCTATCGTACCCCTAGTCAATCAGAACAACTACTCGCACTTAGCCTATGCTAAGAATTGACTGAGGGGGTTAAGTGATGTTCCAACCTCAAGTCGCTCCTCCTGGCGATGTTGGTCTACCCAGGAAGCACGTTCCCAAGCTTGTTCGCCCTGGCACTTGCTTTGCTTTCTTCAAGAGCTCTCGATGATCCTGTAAGAATCCCAGGTTTAGCTTCAATTTGATCCTTCAATTGACAGACAATTTATTTCAGACACTTTTTTAATGACCCTTGTTCCCCCTTTTGTATTGCTAAAAATTTCCTCTAGAGCTCCCTTGGTGTTCCTACCCCTCAGTGTGTCAACTTCCAAATATCATATCTGTAGTATATGCCACGAGCTTTCCGACAAGCCCTAGAGCTCAAAAAATGGATTTCGTATGAAAAAGTTATGACCGTTCAGGGTTTTAATGCATTTTTCTAAGGCCTTTGTAAGTGTATGAGTATTTGAGTATGCAAATATGCCCAAAATTTAGCCTAAATTTCCAACAAATTTACCCCTTAATTTTTGCCGAAAATGTCTGTCTATCGCGATGGACGGTGTCTGTCGCGATAGACACAAACTGTCGTGGGGGGCTGTCTGTCGCGATAGACGGTGTCTGTCACGATAGAGTGGTCTGTCGCAATAGAGTGGTCTGTCGCGATAGATGGGTCTGTGGCGATAGATGGTGTCTGTCGCGATAGAGTGGTCTGTCACGATAGACGGTGTCTGTCGCGATAGAGTGGTCTGTCGCGATAGATGGGTCTGTCGCGATAGACGGTGTCTGTCGCGATAGACGGTGTCTGTCGCGATAGACGGTGTCTGTCGCGATAGACGGTGTCTGTCGCGATAGAGTGGTCTGTCGCGATAGATGGTGTCTATCGTCTGTCGTGGTTTTGGTCTGTCGCGATAGACGGTGTCTGTCGCGATAGACTGGATCTGTCGTGGAATTTGGTCTGTCGCGATAGACGGGTGTTTGTCATGATAGATGGGGTCTATCGTGGGTGTCTGTCTGTCGCGATAGACGGGTGTCTATCGCGATAGACGGTGTTTGTCGTCTGTCGTGATTTGGTCTGTCGCGATAGACGGTGTCTGTCCTGATAGACTGAAAAAACGCAAATTTTTGAGAAACGTCTAGTGATTTGGAGTGCTCTAATGGTGTAGGTTACTGTGACAAACACGCATTCACAAAATATTAAGTTTTTCTGTCTATCACGACAGACAGAGGTCGTCGTCCTGGGACCTGTGCAGAGTCTGTCGTACTTGCGCACACTGCTGGAGAAGGTGGTACAGCTAGTTCCTGCAACAAAAGCTCAAAAACACACCAAAAACAGATAGCATGCAAGCTCTCTCTCGCTCTCTCTCACAATGAAATGAGGGAAATGAGGTGGGGAGTGTAATATGACCAAAAAACTGAAATTTTTTATGGAGATGGAGATGGAGGTGGGAGATGGTGGGGATGATGATGGTGATGATGGTGATGCGAAAGTAAGGAAAAAATGAAGGAAAATAAAGAAAAGGAAGGATATTACCTATAACTCTAATGTCTCAACTTTATGTCTTACCATCACACACTCGTCCTCGAAGCTCTCTCCCCGGCAACGGCGCCAAATTTGGTGTCACTCTAGCACAATGGTGAGTACCAACGTGAGAAGATTCACCTCATAATTGTCAATCCGTGGAGACATGAGAACTAGTATGAAGACTATGAGCAAGTGAAGGCACAAGTGTGTGAGTGAGAAGCACACAAGCATGCACACACATACACTTACACGCGCACACAAGGCAAGAACAAGGAGAGGAACAATGGAGTTCTTTGCATTAGTCAAAAAGTCTCTTACATAGGCTCAATTCACAAACAATCTAACCCCAAAAATGAGCTCTCTAGCTCTTTTTATAGTTTTCTAACTAGCTTTGGTCTTGTCCAGACCTGGTGTCCGGCCTAGTTAAAAATTAGGTTCTAGAGCCTATTTGAGGGCTCAAACGGAGTCTAAAAATTATGAAAATTGATATGTAGCTAGTTCTAATGCTCCTCAAGCTCGAGGACTCCTCGGCTTGCACAAAATGGAGTCTATTCTACCAAAAATGGAATTTACAATGTTTGTGTAGTGATTAAAATCACTTGAGTTGTAAATGGTCCATGGAAAAAATGATTGGGCCTTGTTGCCGTATTGTGCATGACTGCTCCGTTGTGCTAGTATGCTCTTCCTCTGACTTGTATGCCAACATATGTCACACTTTCTAGAAATGTATACTGATTTGCAGCTCATGTAAGGCTTTCTCCTTGTGAGGGGGGGAGCCATGTCATTGGCCATCCTTATCCTAGGCTGCTGACCTCTGGTGTTGTTGTATCTTTTCTCCTTTCTGCATCAATTTTATACTTTCTATTCTTGCTCAAAAAAAAAGAAATAAAAGTGCCTCTCTATAGGCCTACTCCGGATGGTGATCATTACTATTGGCAAACAGAGGAAGACAACAACCAATGAAGATAGAACAAGTTGAAATTAAGAAAACTTGCATATCATGATGTCAACGGTTCGTGAATCGTGATGTCATTAACAAAAAACAAATTAATATCAAAGACAACTCATTGAGGAAAAAGAAAAAAATGAAAGGAAGAAGCTCTTACTCGTAAGTATCTTTATAGGAATCGCCATAGCCTTATCCTAAGAAAAGCAATCAGATAAGATCCTTGTCTGGGAAAGCTGACCGACTCCACTACAGCTAACTGAATCTCATCTCTTGAAAAGCCTGCAGACTCCCGAGTCCCATGACCCATCTCCAGAAAAGCTGCCAAGTATATACTATAGATGGGGAAACCCGTTTTAAGTGAGTGGTTCATCAGCCTTCCCCGTAACTGAGACGAAAATAGTTGTTTTATGATACAGAAAATGGCGCAAAATGCGCGTCAATTATGATGAGTCGTACATATCTTGGTTCTTTTCTGACAGTGCGAGGGTACGGTTTGGGTAAACCGATTGGTGAATTCGTTCTTACAGGAAAAAATTGTGTATGCAGAAAGGCAGGACACTGGGCAGCCTTGATGGGTTTGGACCTTGGTGTGCAGAATGATGAACGAGCAGGCCATTCAGTGTTGTGCGGCTTGTCTTTATGCGTCAGAATGAGCGAGTAGGCCATTCAACGTTAATGCATGGGATGATGGGACTTTGGGGTGAATGATGATTGGGGTGGCCTCAGGGGCTGTCACAGATCTGTGGTAGATCACTCAGCACTCAGCAGTATCGTGTGCAAGGGTTCTTTTTTCTTTCTTTAGAGTAAGCATGGAAACACTTGTAAACTGTCTTTTCTCTAGTTTGGACAAGGGTATGGAGAAGGAAGAGGATAACACTCATAACCTATGTGTCGATTCCAATAATGAAGACAAGGATGAGAGTTCGTTGACAAAAACTCCATTGGCAGTTGGTATAACCAATTAAAGGAGAAAGTGGTCATTTGATTATGGCATGGGCCTCAGCACGTTTATGACATTCTAAAGAGTTGGATTAAAAGCAATTGGAAAAGCAGAGGGCTTTTTGTCAAGCATACACAATACTAGATAAGCAATTACTTTCATTCCTTTTTCTTTTTTGATGATGCTAATAGTGCCTTCAAAGTAACTATTAAAGGCCAATGGCTTATAATACATAATACTTTAAAGGGCAATGGCTTATAACACATAATACTACTATATCTTTTTTCAAATGGTTTGTAGGTTTTAATCTTAGAGGACATAAACCTACTAAAATCCTTGTATGTATAGAGTCCCTTCACTCCCAATGGAATATTACCCATGAATAAATCATATTGGAAACTTGTTGGACAAAGTTCTAGGTCAGAAGGCTAGAGGGGCATAAATCCTAAGGTGCAGCCACACTTACCAATACCCTGATGGTTGGCATTTTTGCCACAGGTGAGAAGGTTTCTTCATAATCAACTCCTTGGATTTGTGCAAAACCCTTAGCCACAAGTCTAGCCTTGTACCTGCTTATTGACGCACCAAAATTCCTTTTGATCTTGTATAAGATCCATCTAGAACCAATTACCTTCATAGGCTCCTTCTTTGGCACTAGCTCCCAAGTATCATTCTCCTTGAGTGCTTCAATTTCTTCATCCATAGCTTCCTTCCATTCTGCCTTGGTCTTTGCCTCTTCATATGATGATGGCTCTTCAAGTGACAAATCTTTTGCAAGATAAATAGAATGCTTAGGAACTAAAGAGGTGTCATACCCATATCTGATTGGCTTCTTGCTCTCCCTTTGTGATATTTTGATTGCTTGGTTGGATGATTCAGGTATATCCTCGTACTTCTTCATTTTGACTTTGCCTTTGGATTTCCATGCCTTGAATTCTTCTAGATTGATGACGTTCTCATCATTTGAGTTGATGTCTTCAATCTGGTTTGGCTCCTCCTTGGCGAGGCTTAGAAATTCCTCTTCCAAGTCATAAGGTAACTTTACTTTCTTGCATTCACTTTCAAACCAAGAATCATTTTCACCAAAGGAACCATCTCTACTGACGATAAATCCTTTGTTGGAAGGATTGTAAAACCTATATCCTTTCTGATTTAAGGCATACCCTATGAAGATGCACTTTTTTGCCTTAGGGTCTAGCGTACCTCTGATTTGAGATGGCATATGCACATAGGCAACACATCCAAAGATCCTGCAATGATCAAGTGAAGTTCTTCTACCATAACATGCTTCATATGGGGTCATCCCATCAAGATATTTGGATGGAAACCTGTTAACAAGATAAGTAGCAGTAGATACACTCTCTGCCCACAAGTAATTAGGTAGTTTTTTCTCATTCAGCATTGACCTAGCTGTTTCAACAATTAGTCTATTTCTCCTCTCTGCCACCCCATTTTGCTCAGGGGTATACCTTGTGGTAATTTCTCTTCTGAATTCTCTATCCTCTAAGAATGCATCAAACTCATTTGAGAAGTACTCATCTCCTCCATCTGACCTTAGTCTCTTTAGACTTCTTCCTGTCTGGTTCTCAATAAGTGCAAGACACTTTTTAAAACAACAAAATACTTCATCTTTGTGCTTCATAAAATATAAGATGGTCCACCTACTGAAATCATCAATGAAAGTTACATAATAACTTGATCGAGAAATTGAGGGATCCTTACTTGGTCCCCATACATCTGTATGGACAAGCTCTAAGTAGTCCTCATGCATGTAGCCTTTCCTTGAGAAGGGTAACCTGTGAGATTTTCCAAACTGACAAGCACCACATTTATAGATCATGTGTTGCTTGGATACATAAGCTATCCCAAACACACATTGATCTCTACATATTGGCTTTAAAGTTCTCTCACCAATATGCCCTAATCTCTTATGTCAAATTTCAAGCTCTGACAAGGTTTGATCTTTGTAGCTATAAAGTGCAATATTCCTTGTATCTTCAAGTTCAAAAGTGAATAATGTACCTGTTTTTTCTCCTTTGGCAATTCTCTTGAATCCATGTTGGGGATCCTCCACAAATGCTCCATATTTGTTGAACCTGACCTGCAAACCTTTTTCCACAATCTGTCTTACACTCATCAAGTTCTTCGTAATTGTAGGTACATATAGAACCCTGCTCAACAAATTTCTATTTCCATCAGAGGTTTTAACATTTCCTACCTTGATCACTGAGTGCTTGGTGTCATCACTTGTTTGTACCTGATGCTTTCCCTTAGGTTCCTCAAGGTCAGAGAGAAGAGCTACATTGCCTGCCACATGGTTTGAACATCCTGAGTCAATGTAGAAGAGATGGTCATCATTCATACCTTGCTTTGAAGTCATATTCATGATCAGAAGGGAATATTCTTGTTCCTCTGTATAGTTTTTGTAATCTTTCCTTGATTTGTAGCCTTCTTGGTAGATTGTAGTTGTTGTTGTAGTTGTTATTGTAGCTTTGATGATGGTTGAATCTTCCTCTTGATTGTGTATATCCACCTCTTTGGAAACCTCTACCTCTCTGATTCTTGAAGTTCCTATAACACTCATCTATAATATGACTTGACAAACCACAAATATCACATGGTGAGGAGTTAAAAGGTCTCCCCCTACCTTGCTTACATCCTCTGCCCCTTCCTCTTGAGTTTCTACCTCTCCCTGCATAGTTGGCTTGGGAGGTAGCTCCTTCATCCTCAATCTTCTTGCTTTTCCCTTTCTCTTTAGACTTAGGGTAGAAGAGCTGTTACCTCTTGATGAATCTCCATTCTTGTTGAGCTTGGCTTCATGGGTAAAGAGTTGCCCCATGAGTGTGGTAAGATCTAGAATCTGCATATCCATGTAAAAGTCCATGGCAGTTGTGAAGCTCTCCCATTTGTCATCTGCCTTAATGCCATTGATCACTTGTCTCACAATTTGTTCCTCTTCAATTTCTTCTCCTATGTTTGCGAATTGGTTAGCCACATCCTTGACTTTGGTCACATACTGTGACATGATTTGCTTGGGTTTCTTTCTTTGAGTGGTAAATTCAATCCACAATTGGTTTTCTAGCCCTTGTGTTGGAAGAGAAATAGGAAGACAATGTTTCCCAAGTCTCTTAGAATGTCTTACAGTTCCTAATGTGTTGAAGAAGAAAATCAAAGGTTGAGTTAAGTAAGTATGACCTTGGTAATGCATCTTTGGCACACCATCAATTGATTCTTTCATGCTCCTCTCTTGTAGGTTGTCCTTTGCTTCTGAAAATGGGCATCTACTCATCTCCTAAGATGTATCAATAGAGACTCCTTCCTTGCAAGTATGTCTTCATCCTCAAGGACCATGCTTGATAGTTGTTCCCGTCCAATTTATCAATGAAAAAAGGAAAACCATCTCCCATTTTACCTTAGCTTTGCTCTGATACCACTGTTGGGAAAGATGGATGGACAGTCTAGAAAATGAGTTGGTACTGCTAATTCTTGCTTTGTCCCAGGCCTCTTTAGCTTCAGAGCTGGTTTGTGGGCCCTCTTAGCTTTCCAATGACACTAAAAAAGTGCCTATGTACTTTGGAAATGATGTGAGTAATGTTTGATACAAAATAGACTACTCCCAAGTTCACAATCTAATGAAAACCTTCTATTTTGGTACACACACCTGCTGCTTGTTAAGCGCAGTGCTTTCCAGTACAGTAGGAATTAGAAACATTCCTTTTGGAGATATCAAATTAGCTTAATGAGCTAATGACTCCAAGTGGAATCACTTAAAATGATTGACTATACAGAGAGCAATCAATTTAGCAAGTATAGCATTACCCTCGATTTTTTAGGACCTCTATAGAGTTTGACCAGTGATCAGTTCGATGCGCTTTTCTCCCAATCCACTAAATGGAATGTCTTCAAAATTGTCATCATGTAGGTGACTTAGAGCGGATTCCAGAAAGCTATAGAACATTGAAAATGGTGCACTATTGACTGATATATGAGCAATACAAAATGACTATTTTGAGTGACAATAAGAGAGAGATCAACAGATATAATGAATGATCTATTGTATTATGAAACAATGTTGTACATGATCATTGGCATGATAATCAATGCCTAATGATAGATAAAGGTGTAAGCTATGATGTGAGCCTTACGCTGGATCAACTAATGCCTCGGAATCGGAGTGTTCTAACCACGAGTTTTGCATTCATCTTTTATGTATTTTTTATTCAAATTTTGAATTTGAATTTAACTTTGGATCTCACTAAAAAGTGATCCTCTAATATAGGAGATATTCTATCTAAGAATTTGTGGCTCATCAATCCAACTAACTCCAAGAGTTTAGTGGCTTTACAAATATTCCTTTAAGTCAAATAGACTTTAACAAGTGGTAAAAGATAAAGATCCATAGGCAATGGTTTCCATGGACCTTCAAACATTCACATGAAGTCTTCTCATGCTTAGCCAAGTGTGTAGGCTTGACATTTGCAGCAACATGTTCTACCACAAAACCTATGTTATGAAAGATGTTGGAACTTTCTATACTCGTTGGTCTTTGGAAGCCAATCCTTTAAACACAAAATTGTTGGAGGCGGCTCTTCTTCTCCCAAAATTCATTGTTGAACCTCTCCAAGAAACAACAAATTGCTCAAATGATGAATACTTAAAGAAGAATCTTAACATTGGTTAAAATGTTGAGCATATTCACCTTATTTAGATACTACTAGGAAAAATTCAAGTAAACACCTCTACTTGATGAATTTGATACTTTCCTTGAAAGTAAAAGAAAAAAAGAAGAGAATGTTAATGAGCATCAACAAACGTACAAATTCTTTAGGGATTGCCTATTGAGTGAAAATTACTATTAATTGGTACAAATCCCATATCAAATGAAATTATCCCAAAGATTTATAATTGAGCCTTGGTGACATGCCATAAGAATCTTAGCAAAAAGGTGGTCATTGGGATCTTTCATGGTCCTTGACCATCCCAAACAATTCTTAAATAATGGATAAGGCTAAGTTTCAAGTCTAGGAATTTGTTTGTTAACATGTTTAATTTTAACCCCAAAAATTACCATTTTGTTAAATTCAAAGTTTGAAAGTGCACTTAAGGTTATATTAGAGGGATAATGGTGAATATACCCAAAATTTCTTCCTTCAATGGTTTACATGCATTAGTCATGGAGGTAATAATGCATGAAAATTTCCCATTTGGATACACTTTCCTTAGATTGCAGTGGAATATTTATCCCATGTTAAACAAGTTGGGGTCCTGTGGGTAAAGTCCTTTGAAATCCTAGGTAGGACCCATAACTATTCACTAAAGTTTATTCAACCAAGGAATTTAAATATTGTTGGAGAAGATGGTGGATAGTCTTCAGAGATGAAGTGGTGTTGATAGAGAGTGTAGTGGGCCTCTTTAGCTTGCTAATGATCATAAATAATCACCTAAGTTCTTTGGAACATGATCCACTAATCAATGGATCAAAACAAATGAGTAGGAAATTAATCCAAGGTCATAGACTTGTTCTTTTAGTCTCTGCACCTATTGGAAATACAATGTTAGTGGCAATAATCTATTGCACAATTTGAGGGTAGTGATTGAGCTATGAAGTGAGCTCTCAAATCACATAGGATCCCTCTCTATTGCTCTTCAAGGGTCGAGTATATCACCCGAGTCTTTTGATCCATATTTATAGTTGAGTTTGGAGCCAATCTTGAATTTAAATTCAAATGTTCACCTAAAAGTAAATCTTAAACTATAGGATATATTCTCTCATCAATCACCTACCAAACAAATCAAGATTTGATGCTTCCTAACTCCACGTGGAAGTAAGGTACTTTTACAAGAGTAAAATGTAATTGATTTTACAAGGGATTGATCATATAAGACTCCATGAGATATATGCTAATCATCCAAGTATGTGGGCTTGGATCTCTTGCACCAATAGCTCCGCTTAACATGCTTGGTCTCTTATTCCTCCTTGATCTCCTACAAACCAATCATCAATTTGAACTTGTTCATGTTAGTTCCATTAAAAGACTTTGTGAGTATATCTACACATTGCAATTGAGTTCATACATAGGACAATTTAATGTCCTTTCTAAGATATTTCTCCCCTACATAATGATAGTGCACTTCAATGTGCTTAGTCCTTGCATGATATACAAGATAAGCAGCCAAGTGAAGTGAACTAGTGTTGTCTCCAAAAATCATTGGAGTGTAAGAATTTGACCCCAAATTTGTGTAGAGTTTCTTGAGCCACATAGCCTCTTGTATTGCATTTGCTAAACCTCTATATTCTGCCTTTGTAGATGACAAAGCCACAATTGGTTGCTTTTTAGATGACCATGATATTAGCTTTGAACCTGCGAAAGACAAGTATCATGAGGTGCTCCTCCTATCATCCTTGGAGTCAACCTAATCTGCATCTGAATACATCTTTATGTCCAATTCAGAAGTGAATGGGTAAAAGAGCCCTTCATTTATGGTACCCTTTTGATACTTTAGTACCCTCTTGGGAAATTCCATGTGAGGCTTTCTTGGTGCATGCATAAATTGGCTTAATGTACTTACTCCATAAGCAATGTCTACTCTTGTTAGGGTTGCATAGGTGAGACTCCCAATAAATGTTTGGTAACCTATAACATCCTCAAGAGGTTTTCCTTCATGAGAACTAAGCTAATGATTGCATTCCATGGGTGTACCTGCAATTTCGGTGTTTTCCATATTCAATTTTCTTAACATATCATGAATATACTTTCTCTGAGTAATGAACACACCAGAATATGTATACACAAGTTCTAGGCCAAGAAAGTATGTTAACAAACCAAGATCATTGATTTTAAATTCTTCCATTAGTTGAGCTATAACCTACTTGATGCCGTTAGCATCATTCCCTGTAATGATAATGTCATCCACAAAGACACATAAGTAAATAACTTCTGAGTTTGTCTTCTTTATGAATAAAGAAGAATCTGCTTTGCTAGCAACAAATCCTTGACCCTGCAAATAAGTGACAAGCCTATAGTTCCAAGCTCTAAGGGCTTGCTTTAGGCCATAGAGTGCCTTCCTTAGCTTGCATAACTGATATAAGTTCCAATTTTTTGAAGCAGCAACACTTACAAAAGCTCTAATGGTTGCCATCTTAGCCACAGGTGAAACGTTTCTTCATAGTCCACTCCATGGGTTTGAGTAAACCCCTTTGCCACTAGCTTTGTACCTATTTATAGAACCATTTGAATTTTTCTTGGTTTTATTATATATCCACCTGGATCCTATTACCTTCATGCTTGGCTTCTTGGGAACCAAATCCCAAGTATTGTTTTCTTGAAGTGCTTCAATTTCTTCCTACATGGCTTGTCACCATTCTTTCTTTGCATTGGATTCTTCAAATGAAGTAGGTTCTTTTGTCATAGAGTCTTTAGTCATGTACACAGAATGCTTGGTGACTAGTGATGTGTCATAGCCATACCTTATTGGTTTTTTACTCACCCTTTTAGATCTTCAGAGTGCTTGGTTGGAGGACTCTAGAATGTCTTCAAGTTGATTGAGCTTGTTCCTGCCCCTTGACTTCCAAGCCTTGAAATCAATCTGCTCTTCATCCTCTGAATTGACATCTTCTAGTACTTGTTAATCTTCTTGAGTGAGAGTTGGAAAGTCACTTTCCAAATCATAAGGTAACTTGATCTTCCTGCAATCATCTTCAAACCATGAATTATTTTCATCAAATAATACATCCCTAGTAACTATAAATAAACCCTTTGTTAGTGGGATTGTATAACCTATATCCTTTCTGGTTTCGGTCATAGCCAATGAATATACACTAATCAGCTTTAGGATCAAGCTTCCCTCTAATCTCTGAGGGTATATTTGCATATGAAATGCACCCAAAGAGTTTGCAATGGTCCAATGAGGGTCTCCTACCATTCCATGCCTCATAGGGTGTCATTCCATCCAAGGATTTGGATGGGAGCCTGTTAACCAAGTATTTGGCTATGGAAACAACCTCTAGCCATAGGTAATTGGGTAGTTTCTTCTCATTCAACATTGACCTTGCAGCCTCTACTATCAATCTATTCCTTCTCTCTACAACTCCATTTAGTTCAGGAGTATATCTTGTTGTGACTTCTCTCTTTATACCTTTGTCTTGTAAGAATTAATCAAGTTCATGTGAAAAATACTCACCACCTCCATCAGATCTGACCTTCTTCAAGCTTTTACCGATCTGGCTCTCAACCAATGCCAAATACTTTTTGAAACATGTAAATACTTCATCCTTATGCTTCATGAAGTAAAGAATTGTCCATCTATTGTAATCAGCTCGAAGCAAGCACTATGGGGGGAAGCTATCAACTATTCCTCAACAATGTGGAATGCTATAAAAGGAGAGACCCTCTCAAAGATCTAGAAAGAGAGGTGTGCCATGAACTTTGGAAGAACTCCTAAAGAATGATCGATCAAAAAATCACTTTTTCTTTTAGGCAAAGGAATTTCCTATTCTAAGAAGCCCCAATGTTTTAGACATCATAGAGTGTTTTTCCTCGAAAGCAACAAGATTAAAAGCAACTTGGACATCCATGAGGGGGATGAAAGGGTTATTAACCTTCTTTGTAATGTGTTATAGCAAGATGTAAGCAACCCCTACTTTGTGGATTTGGGGGGGTCACATGAGATGCTAGGCCTAGTCACTTGTACAATTGCTCTTTCTATAAATTAAAGTTTGGGAGAGTAAAAAACAAAAATTTCTACAAAATGGAGAGGTCTTGTTTGACCATGCTATTTTAAATATTACACATTTTTCTAATACATATCTACAGGAACTATTAAATAAAGAAATCCTGGTCCAGTCCAATATTGGCCAGTACTCTTCGAACAGGTCCTAGAAGCTTGGGTAGATTGCAATTTACATGTTCAAACAGTTTCAAAAGGGAAGGGGTTTGCTGTTTAAGATAATATAAAAATTGAGTCACAAATGTGTTGGTGCAAATGAATTTATGCCATCATACTACGACAATTAGCATGTGTAGTCACATATGACTATTTCTTGTAAAAGTCAATTATTTATTTATCCTTGTAAAAGTGCATATGATGATTGCACTAACCCCACCTAGATTTTGGAGGAATAAAATATCAAATTCCTGATGGATAATGGATGAACAAATAGATCCTAAAGTCTAGGACTCACTTTATGTGAAAATTTGAATTTGAATTCAAAGCTTGGCTCCAACTTTAACTATAAAAATGGGTCAGAAACATGTGTGAATTAGAGCCCAATTTGGAGATCATTTGAGAGGGATTTCTTGTTATTAGAGAGCTCACTCTATAGCTCCATCACTAGCCTCACATTGTGCAATTATATATTGCCAATGTCTTTGTATTTATATGTGATTTAATATATACACATTGATCATATCTCTACTTCACTTCTGTGCTATGATCATCTCAAAACAGTGAACTTCTTAAATCTTTTTCTCAATGCATAGTTGATCATTTGATGTGATCTGAAGTGCTATAGATTCAGCTCATTGTCTATTTCATATCTACAAAGTTTCATTAGCATTACTTTTCTCCATATGGAGATATATTCACATTTGTGCTCACTATTCTACATAATATAACACCCTAAAAATGTCATGATAGTCCTTCAACTTGATAAGCATCACTCTCAATGTATAGTTAATCTTTTTTATTGAAATAGTTAATGTTGTAGCTATCTAAGTTAATTAGATACTCCGAAAAGGAATTTAGCTAATTGCTAGCAGGTTGAGAGCTTTGTTCATTTTACTCAACATGTGTAGAGACCAAAATAGCACGTCTAAGCTCTTGGTTGAACTTTCTACTCATCTATTCTCATCCATTGATTAGAGGATCATGCTCCAAAGCACATAGGTGATTATTTGTCATCATTAAGAAGTTCAAGGGATCTAGTACACTCTCCACAACTTGATCTTGGCTGATGTGAAGCAAGAATTTGAAGTGACACTTCATCTTTGGAATCTATCCCCCATCTCCTCCAACAATGGTACTAGAGCAACAACAAGCAAGATGGGAGATGGATTTCCATCATTCATTGACAAATTGGAAAAGACCAACTTTCCAGCATGGTTCGTAAGGATGTAAGCATATCTCCAATGAAGAAGCTTATATGGATACATCTTTGGACATGAGTAAATGCCAATATTCAGAAGCAAACATCAATCTACAAGAGAGGAGCAAGAAAGGCTAACTACATGGTGTGCAAAGGATGCTCTAGCTAGGTCTTATATACGTAACTCAATATCTAATTTCTTATTACCTCACATAAGGAATTGCAAGACCTCCCAAGAGACTTGGGAAGTACTTTCTTCATACTTCGCATAAAATACAAGGGCTAGGAAGAACTAGCTATGGATGGAGTTCACAACCTTGAAGAAGCAACCAAAGGAAAGTGTACCTGACTATGTAACCAAGATGAAAGATGTAGCTGACCAACTTGGGAGCATTGGAGAAGAGATAGAAGAGGAGTAGATAGTAAGGCAGATCATAAATGGCATCAAATTTGATGATAAGTGGGAGTCCTTCACCACAACAATGGACATATACATGGATATGCAAATACTTGAACTCAACACATTGATGGGGCAACTCTCACACATGAGACAAAGCTCAAAAAGAATGGAGACAACTCTAGAGGTAATCAATCCTCTAACCTTTACACTTATAGAACTAAAAATAAATAAGGGCAAAATTAAAAAGAATGAAGAAGAGGCTAGTACCTCTGAAGTGAACTTCATAGGAAGAGGAAGAGGTACTAGAGTAAGGGGCAGAGGAGGAATGCAAGGCAGGGGGAGATTATACAACACTTCACCTTGTAATATATGTGGCCTAACCAATCACACCATAGATGAGTGTTTCAAGAACACAAGGAATCATAGAGGAAGAGGCTTCCCTAGACGAATCTATGGACAATCTAGAGGTAGGTTCAACAATGGAGGAAGCAATTACCATCACAACTACAACCAAGGTTACAACAACGACTATCAATGAGGCTTTAGAAGTAGAAGAGATTATAAAAACTACACAGAGGACCAAGAGGAAACTCTACTGATCATGAACGTGATATCCAAGCAAGGTAAAGAAGATGAACATCTTTTTTATATTGATTTTGTTTGTTCCAATTATGTGGTTGGAAATGTAGCATTGCTATCGGATCTTGAAGAACCTAAAGGGAAGAATGAAGTGCAAACAAGTGATGAAACTAGACACTTTGTCAAGAAGATTCGGAATGTCAAGGCTTTTGATGGTAGCATGAACCTTTTAAGTAAGGTTTTATATGTTCCAACCATAAAAAAAATCTAATCAGTGTTGGATAGATTGTTGAGAAGGACTTACATTTTAGATTCACAAGGCCTGGAGCATATGTGGAAGACCCTCAACAAGGCTTCAAGAGGATTGTAAAAGGTGAGAAATCTATTAGAATCTTTATATTTGAGGTTGAAGATACTAGAAACATTACACTCTTCAATTACAAAGATCAAACCTTATCTAAACTAGAGATATAGCATAAAAGGCTAGGTCATATAGGTGAAAGAACAATAAAACAAATATGCAAGGATTAGAGTGTGCTTGGCCTTCCAAATGTCTCCAACAAACACATGATTTACAAATGTGGACCATGCCAATTTGGTAAATCTCACAAGCAACCATTCAATAGAAAAGGATACATGTATGAAGACTACTTGGAGCTTGTGCACACAGATGTATGGGGTCCTAACAGAGAACCTTCAATCTCAGGTTCAAGTTACTATGTTTCATTCATAGATGATTATAGTAGATAGACAATTCTTTACTTCATGAAGCATAAAGATGAAGTGCTCACTTGTTTTAAGAAATATTTGGCATTGGTTGAGAACCAAACAGGTAGAAGCCACATTTGATGGAGGTGGTGAGTATTTCTCACATGAATTTGAATCATTCTTACAGGATAGAGGTATAAAGAGAGAGGTCAAAACAAGATACACTCATGAACAAAATGGAGTGGCAGAGAGGAGGATTAGACTGATAGTAAAGACTACAAGATCAATGTTGAATAAAAAGAAACTACCAAATTATGTATGGGCAAAGGATGTTTTCACAACCACATACTTGGTTAATAGGCTTCGATCCGAATTCTTGGATGGAATGACACCTTATGAGGCATGGAATGGTAGGAGACCCTCACTAGACCATTGTAAAATCTTTGGGTGCATTGCTTATGCTCATATACCCTCACAAATTAGAGGGAAGCTTGATCCAAAAGCTATAAAGTGTATATTTATTGGCTATGACCAAAACTAGAAGGGATATAGGTTGTACAATCCCACTAACAAAGGATGACTGATTTGGAAAGTAAGGTAACTGATCATGTAGTTCAAAGAGGTGACAATACGAAGCACAATGTGAAGTCAATTGGATCAGTGAAGGCGAAGGATGGAAGTACTCTCTTAAGTAAGGTTTTGTATGTTCCTACAATTCCTAAGAATCTGATAAGTGTAGGACAAATTGTTGAAAAAGGTTATGAAGTTAGGTTCACTAATGAAGGAGTTTTTTTGGAAGACCCTAGCAATGGGTATAAAAAAATTGTTTCAGGGAAGAAAGAAGGAAGACTCTTCACACTGAAGATTCAAGGTAATGTTGGTCATGCCTTGTACACTTATGGAGGACATAAGATCTCTGATTTAGATCTTTGGCACAAAAGGCTTGGACATTTCAATGAAAGAGGTATTAAAGATATGGTTCACACTGGTTCCGTGCTTGGATTGCCTAATGTTGCAGGTCAACATATGACATACAAATGTGAGGCATGTCAATTAGGTAAGGCCCATAAGAAATCTTCATCCAAGCATGGTTTTATGTATTCAGAGAAGCTTGAGTTGGTACACACAGATGTGTGGGGACCATCAAAGGATTTCAATATTAATGGCTCAAGGTATTATGTGATTTATGTTGATGATGCTACCAGATGGATCACTATCTATGTGATCAAAGATAAGTCAGAGCTATTCAATACATTCAAACATTCTCATGTGTATGCAGAGAGAATTACAGGTCATAAGTTGAAGAGACTAAGATCAGATGGAGGGGGAGAGTATTTGTCTAATGAGTTTAGTGATTACTTGTGGAATGCAGGTATAAAGATAGAGGTTACTTGCAGATACTCTCCTCAACAAAATGGTGTAGCAGAAAGGGGGAATAGAACTCTTGTTGAGTTTGCAAGATCCATGATGAAGGAGAAAAATTGCCCAAATTATTTGCGGGCTGAGGCTGTAAACACAACTACATATTTGGTCAATAGATTACCATATAAAGCTTTATAGGGTATGACACCATATGAGGCATGGTGGGGTAAGAGACCTACTCTAGATCATTGCAAAGTATTTGGATGTTTCGCATATGCATATGTGCCATCTCAATTGAGGCATAAATTGGAACCTAAAGCAGAAAAATATGTGTTTATTGGATATGATGATAAGCAAATGGGATATAGGTTGTGGAGTCCATCCACAAAACAATTCCTTGTGTCTAAGGATGTTACATTTGATGAGCAAGGTACTTGGTATGCAGGTACACTTAATGTTCATGCAAGTGATGAAGAAATTGTGAATCAAAAGAAAGGTAAATCAAAGGTTCAGATATTTGATGAAGAGGAGAACAATGAAGTACAGGTTGAAGTTGAAGAATTGCCAAGGTTTGAGCCAGAATGTGATGAACCAGAAACCTCAAGGAGTGGAGAACTCAGAAAGTCAACAAGACAGAAAATGCAACCTACAAGGTATAGTTATGACACTTCTTTTTTGGCTACCAACGATTATGCTTATATGATAAAAACAGATGAAGACCCTTCTACATATGAAGAGGCAAAAGGTAAGGAAAATTGGGAGAAAGCTATGCAGGAAGAGTATGATGCATTGATGGAGAACCAGACTTGGGATTTGGTTCCTAAACCAAATAGTCAGAAGATCATTGGATGCAAATGGGTCTACAAGACAAAGAGGTTTGCAGATGGAAGTGTGTCTAGATATAAAGCTAGACTTGTTGTGAAAGGGTTTGCTCAGACATATGGTATAGATTATGATGAGACCTATAGTCCTGTGGCAAAGATGACAACTATCAGGACACTCATAGCTATTGCTGCATGTAAACGTTGGAAATTATGTCAACTAGATGTGAAGAATGCTTTTTTAAATGGGTATATTTCAGATGATGTTTTCATGGAGCAACCACAAGGATTCAGAGGTGAAAGGTATCCAGAGTATGTATGTAAGCTCAAGAGAGCTTTGTATGGTTTGAAGCAGGCCCCAAGGGCATGGAATTATAGACTTGTGAAGTTCTTGAAGGAACTTGGTTTCCAAGTATCTAAAGCAGATAGTAGCTTGCTTGTTAAAGCAAGTGATGATGGGTTCATTTACATGTGCATATATGTTGATGATATAATTCTTATAGGTACAGATGAGAAAGGCATTCAAAGCCTAAAGAAGCGAATGGAGAAAGAATTCAAGATTAGTGACTTGGGAGACTTGTCATACTTCTTGGGCATGGAGATCTCTTACACTAAACATGGAGTGTATGTAACTCAAGAAAGGTACTTGAAGAACTTGTTGATCAAGTTTAAAATGGATGATTGCAGGGTAGCACCTACTCCAATGGAGGTGAATTAAAAATTGAGCAGATATGGAGGAGAAGAGTTCAAGGATATGAAGCTATATCAAAGTTTGGTTGGTACTCTGATCTATGCTACATTAACTAGGCCTCATTTGTCATATGCAGTTGGAATATTATCTCAATTCATGCATTGTCCTAGGAAAGAACATTCAATTGCAGGACAGAGTGTTGAGGTACATTAAGGGTACACTCAAAGAAGGTTTGTATTATGGTTTTACATCAGATACAAACACCAAGATATATAGTGATGCAGATTGGGCAGGTAATTCTGATGATAGGAAATCAACTTATGGATTCTTGTGTTATGTGGGAGATAAGTTAATTTCATGGTGTTCAAAGAAGCAACACACAGTTGCTTTATCATCTACACAGGCTGAGTACAGAGGTATGGTGGAAGCTGCAAAGGAAGCGATATGGCTTAAGACTCTTATGAAGCGTTTTGATATCATCCAGAATACACCCACTATTCATGGAGATAACATGAGTTCATTGTATTTAGTTGCTAATCTTGTTTTTCATGCCAGGACTAAACACATTGAGATTCAGTATCACTTTCTAAGAGAGAAGGTGATGGATAAGGAGATTGAAGTAATACATACTTCAACAAAAGATCAGATAGCTGATATGCTAACCAAAAGCTGGGATGGACCAAAGCTACAGAGATTCAGAGACATGGCAGGCATAAAGAAAATAGAGAAAACCTCAATTGATGATTGAGGGGGAGCTGTTGGTACAGGGCAATCAACAATTGAAGTTTTGATGAAGGATTGAAGTCAAGGACTGAAAAAAAGATCAAATTATGAAGCATGAAGGGAGTGCATATTCAGAAGATGAAGATTTGTACACATATGTACATTAATTTCGAGTTAGCTCACTTATACTTTTGATTAGTTATGAGATTGTAAATATTTGATTATATATACAAGAAAAATGTCGGGGCAAATATGAGAGATTCTGTAAGAACAAGATTTGAGGAGAATTAGAATTCATTAGACATTTTAGAAGTGAGTAGGATCTCTCTCATCACTCAGATGTAAATTTCTCAGAAATGAAAAATGTTGCGCCTGATCTTTATGAGTATTCTCCTCCTGTGTTGAATCTTTTGTGAAATTCTTTTGTACAAGTCTAAGTCCACAGTTGATTGATCTCTGTACGAATTTTCAGCTTCTAATTGTGATCAGGCTGAGGGAATTGAGTGTAGGAACATTTACATGTGTAAATGAATAGAAGAGAAGTTGCAGGAGGTGCAACATTAGATGCTAATGTTTTGGTCAGTTCTCCTTCCACAGTGTAAAGTTTTGAGCAACCAAGCACTCATTCTTTAAGTTGGAAGGTAAGCTACCTATGACCAAAAGCATTTGATTAAACGAGTTCTAATTTGAGAGAACCAAGCTTAAGAAGTTACAGGTGTCAAAGTTGACTGTAAACAACTACAGTTTTAGACATAGGTGACTTGTTAAGATCATTTCTCAAGATCTACTGGATAATTTGCAATGATTTAACTTGGAGGAGGTGTGCAAACTATAGGTGCCATCTTGTGAAAAGTTTTATAAAAAACTTTACACATTTGATAAGTCAATGAGTGAGTTATGTGCAGCAAACTTTCTGTGTAGTCATCTTCTTCACAGTTTATCCAAAGTTTTGATAATTGATCATTGATTCTCTAAATTGGTGGAAGTTTTGAGTTACTCTTGATATAGAGGTGTTCTAACTTCAAGAGTAGCTTGTTGTTTTGGAGAATAACACTCTCCATTAGACGTGTGTTCTTCAAACACAACATCTCTACTTGTAGTGAATTGCTTGGTTGAAGGATTGAAGAACCTGTAACCCATTTGAGTTGAATCATATCCAATAAACACTAACTTTCTTTCCCTTTCATCTAGCTTACCTCTTATTTGTGATGGTACATAAACATAAGCTAAACAACCAAAAACCTTGCAATGTCCAAGACTAGGTTTTCTTCCATGCCATGCTTCATAAGGAGTCGTACCTTGAAGTGATTTGGATGGTAGTCTATTGACAAGGTACACAGCAGTTGAAATAGCTTTTTCCTATAGATAATGTGGCAATTTCTTCTTTTCAACCATTGTTCGGGCTGATCCAACCAGTGTCTTGTTTCTCCTCTCTACAATTCCATTTAGTTGAGGAGAGTACCTAGTAGTCACTTCCCTTTTGATACCTTTGTCCTACAAGAACTCATCAAACTCTTTGGAGAAGTATTCTCCCCCTCCATCATATCTGAGCTTCTTTAGTGATCTAGTTGTATGATTCTCCACATGTGCAAGATACTTCTTGAAGCAATCAAACACTTCATTCTTACTTTTGATAAAGTATAGAGCAATCTATCTACTATATTCATCAATAAATGAGACATAATACTTTGATCCTACCAACGAAGGTTCTTGACTTGGTCCCCATACATCTGTATGTACTAATTCCAATAAGTTGGTGTGGATGTAGCCTTTGTGGTTGAGTGGTTGTCTTTGTGCCTTCCCAATCTGACATGCATCACACCTATTGATCATGTGTTGCTTTGATATGTTTGATAGTCCTAGAACACTTTGATCCCTGCATATATCCTTCAAGGTTCTTTCATTCACACGAGCAAGTCTCTTATGCCACACTTTAATCTCACTTAGGGTTTGAGAACCAAAGTTGAATAGAGCTATGTTCCTGGTTTCTCCTACTTCAAAAGTAAAGAGCCTACCATGCTTCTCACCTCGGGCTATCTTTTTGAAGCCTTGACATGGATCTTCCACAAAAGCTCCATGTTGGGTGAACCTAACTTGCAAGCCTTTTTCAACTATTTGGCCTACACTTATAAGGTTTTTAGTGATAGTGGGTACATAGAGAACCTTACTTAGAATGTTTCTCCTGTCATTGGAAGCTTTGACATTACCAATCTTCTCCACATTGTGCTTTGTGTCATCCCCTGTTTGCACTTCATGTCTATGCTTTGGACTTTCCAAATCAGATAGAAGAGCAATGTTGCCTGCAACATGATTCGAACATCCTGAATCTATGTAGAACAAATGATCATCCTCTTTACCTTCTTTGTGGCTTACATTCATAAGAAGCAATGAGTCTTCATGTGGTTGATCTTCTGAATAATTGTTGTAGTCCCTTCTATTATAGCTTCTATTGTTATTGTCGAAGTTATGTCCACCTCTTCCTCTATTGCTACCATATCCACCTCTTCCACTTCCTTTTTGGGTCTTCCCATTGAGCCATCAATTCTGAGTGGTGTGGTTGGTCTTATCGCATATGGCACAAGGTTGAACATTCTGACCTTTGGCTTTCTCTTGCTTTGTTCCTTTGTTCTTCCCTTTCCACTTGCTCTTGCTTGCAAAGTTTGCTTGGGAAGTCTCTTCTTCATCTTCTTCCTTCTTCTTGCCTTTCTGCTTCTTATCCTTCTTATCTGCATATAGAGCACTAGTTCAATTACCATGATAAGAGTTACCTTCCTTTATGCTACTTTTGGCTTCTTGATTGAAGAGTTGTCCAAGAAAGATGTTGAAGTCTGGAGTTTGCACATCCATGATGAGATCATAAGCCGTCGTGAAGGATTGCCATTGCTTATCACTTCGAATGCCATTGAGAATTTGCCTTATGATGACCTCTTCTTCAATCAGGTCTCCAATGGATGCTAACTGATCGGCAACCTCCTTGACCTTGGTAAAAAACTTTGTGATGGTTTATTTAGGTGTCTTCTTCATTTGGTTGAACTCATTCCAAAGATGATTCTTTCTTGCTTTGGTACTAGCAGAAAGAAAGTCTCAAGGGCATCCCAAGTCTCTTGAGATGTCTTGCATCCTCTAATATGTGGTAATAGAAAGTCAGAGATAGAGTTTAGTATGTACAACCTTGCTTGAGCATCCCTTGCACACCAAAGTGTGAGCTTATCTGTCTCCTCTTGTGTAGGTCCTCCTTTGGATCTTGGAATAGCCATAGCTTCATCACCTGCTATAAGTGCATAAAGATTTCTACCTTGCAAATAGGCCTCCATCCTGATTTACCAAGATGCATAGTTGTGTCGATCAAGGTTCTTGATCATTGAGGGAAAGCCGTCACCCATCTTGATCTAGCTCTAATACCACTGAAAGAACTTGGAGAAGCTTGTAGAAGGTAGAAAAAGCGTTTTGAATGGTTGTTGGAGAGAATCAATTCACTTTGCTACAATCTAGGAAAAGTGAAGATCTAGTTTGATCTACTTTTAGGTGATTGATTGCTTGATTGAATGCAAATTCAACCACCACAAATTGGTGGGATTTGGGCTCTATCTTTCTACCTTTACATGTGTAAAGCTCAAGGCTTTTACAACGGTAAATGAACCATTAAAAATCTCGCAAAAAAATACAATAAACGAGCATAAGAAAAGGAACTCTCCAACGAATATTCTTTCGATGCGATAGCCTTTGATGTAGATCAAATCCACCTCAAGCATAGTGTAAGCTTGATGTTCCAACAAAAACCTTGTTGGGAGTCTCAATTATGCAACCCCAATGAGAGTGGACATGTGCTATGGAGTAAGTACATTAAGCTAATTTATGCATACACCAAGAAAACCTCACTTGGAAGCTGCCAAAGGGATCTTAAAGTATCTAAAGGGTACCATAAATCAAGTGTTTTTTTATCCATTCACTTTTGATTTGGATGTCAAGATGTATTTTGATGTAGATTGGGCTGGATCCAAGGATGATAGGAGGAGCACTTATGGCTAATTATATTTTTTAGGATCAAAGATAATATCATGGTCATCAAAGAAACAACCAACTATAGCATTTTCATCAATAGAAGCAGAATATAGAGGCTTAGCAAATGCAACAGAAGAGGGCATGTGGCTCAAGCTAATTTACACAGATTTGGGATTGCATTCTTATACTCCAATGATTTTTGGAGATAACACTAGTTCACTTCATTTGCCTGCTAATCCTATATATCATGCAAGGACTAAGCACATTGAAGTCCACTATCATTATGTAAGAGAGAAGTTACTTAGCAATGACATCCAATTATCCTATGTATCAACCAATTTGCAATGTATGGATATGCTCACAAAGTCTTTGGATGGAACTGAGATGAACAGGTTCAAGATGATGATTGGTTTGTAGCAAATCAGGGATGAATGAAGACCAAGCATGTTAGGCTTGGGGGAGGGGGTTTGTGGTGCAAATGAATCCAAGCCTACATACTAGGAAAATTAGCATGTGCAGTCACATATGACTATTCCCTTGTAAAAGTTAACTATTTGTTTATCCTTGTAAAAGTGCATATGATAATTGCACTAACCCCACGTAGAGTTAGGAGGAACCGAATCCCAGATTCTTGATGGATAATAGATGCGAGAATAAAGCCTAAAGTCAAGGACTCACTTTATGGTGAAAATCTAAATTTGAATTCAAAGCTTTGCTCCAACTTTAACTATAAAAGTGGGTCAAAAACTCGCATGAAGTAGAGCCCGATTATCATTTGAGAGGGATTCCTTTTGATTAGAGAGATCACTCTATAGCTCCATCACTACCCTCACATTGTTCAATTATACATTGCCAATGTCTTTGTATTTATATGTGATTTAATACATACACATTGATCATATCTCTACTTCACTTCTCTGCTATGATCATTTCATAACAATGAACTTCGCAAAGCTTGTTCTTACTACATAGTTGATCATTTGATGTGATTCAAAGGGCTATAGATTCAGCACACTATCTGTTTCGTAGCTATAAGGTTTGATTAGTATTGCTTTTCTCAATCTCGAGATATATTCACATTACTTCTCACTGGTCTGCATATTGTAGCACCCCAAAAATATGGGGATAGTCCTTCAACTTGCTAAGCATCATTCTCACTATAAAATTGATCTTTTTTATTGAAGTAAATCAATGATTGGGATCTATCCAAGTTAATTAGATACTCCCAAAAGGAATTAAGCTAATTGCTAGCAGGTTGAGAGCTCTGTTCATTTTGCTGAACATTCTTGGTTGAACTTTCTACTCATTTGTTTTGATCCATTGATTAGAGGATCATGCTTCAAAGCACATAGGTGATTATTTGTGATCATTAGGAAGCTCAAGGGGTCTAATAAACTCTCCACAACGTGAGGATGGTGTGAAGGAAAAGTTTGCAGCACCATCATCTTTGGAATCTATCCACCATCTCCTCCAAGAAAATGGAGGCTTGACTAGAACTCCCATCAATTAAGATACACGTTACTTGTAATCTAGGCCTTTCCTATTAGAAATAAAGAGTCCATTCTCTAATGGTTGATCCTTCATAGTGGAATTTGGATTGAAAGTAAATAAAAAAGCATTAATTTAAGTGATGGGTTGTGCCTTTTTTGTGACGGTGTGGAGGAGTTGTCCCATGTATTCTGTAATAAAGTAAGCACGTTGTCATAATGTTTCATTGGTATCAACGCTAGAGCTTCCATGGAGACATTGTAAAAGCTCATCATCTTCTTTAAGATCAAATGAAGATCTTGATAATACCTTTCATAATCTTTAGAGAATTTCTTTTCAGTAGCCATCTTGTAAGCTTGTAAAAGTAGGAAATTCCTACTTAGCTTTATAATTTTGCATATTTCTAGCACATGATGTGCTTAGATAAATTGGTAAAATGTATATTTGGTGCATATTGGTACCTTAGGGACATTATATATGCAGATGATTCATGCTCTTATAGCATTTATTATGCCCCAATGCTAAGTGGAAACATTAAATTTGCTTTCTACACAAGAAAGAGAACAGGTGAAGTAGATGCAAGTGCATCTCAAGGCATCAAGGACTCTAATAGATGGAACATTGTCTCCTACAACATGAAGAGCCAATGAATCATTGGATCATCATAGGGAAGATCCCTTTACTCTTTCTTTCTTGTTTTCTCATATTTTGATTGCATGATGCATAGTTTAGGGCATATGCATGGTTGTAAAGATGAATCATAGGAATTTTTAACTTCTCTGTATATAGGCATTCATCAAAGATGATAGATCTTCAGTTAAGGAAAGGAAGGAACAACATGCATATGGAGTTCAATGCATTTTGCAATGATATCCATGATATGCTAATTTAAGGAAGAAAGAAGAAGTAGCATACTGACTTGTTAAGTATATGTATTTAATCCTACTCATTTTCACTTGCAAGGAGAACATTGAATCTTCATTAGTCTCATGGATGGAGACTAAGGGGTTACATATGATAGGAGTCAAACGAGCGAGTAAGTTAAACTTTATAGTTAGTGAAGGTAATGAACATTCAAAGTAAGTCTTTTAGTACTCAGAACTATGGGATGTTGAGGGAAATACCCATATGGAGTCGTATTTTGGATTTCTTAGAAGTCAATGTAGTCAATTGAGGAATACCCAAAGAGTAACTAGTTTCACTCATCTACATCACTTGATTAAGTAATGTAGTAGTTTTGCTACACTACTAAGGAAATCAATAAGATGGGATCATAGAGATGGGTTTCATGAGAGAGCATCAATGCGTGCTATCTTGATTTGAGTGATGATTAGGAAGGCCATAGTCTTGGCACTAGCTCTATGATTAGAACATAGATCCCTCAGTAAGAAATATTTGGGGTACCCAATACATATATGTATGTTGGGATCTAGAAAGGGGTACTTAGACTCAATCTTGGTACCTAAGAACAAGTTAGTTTGGAATAGAAAGGGATATCCATTGTCACATGTTGACTAGAACCAAACTAAACTAGTTCGAGGATATCGAACTCATTAGAGTCCACCTACATATTCCATTATATATATATATATATATATATATATATATATATATATATATATATATATATATATATATATATATATATATATATATATATACACATATATATATATATATATATATATATATATATATATATATATATATATATATATATATATATATATATATATATATATATATATATATATATATATATATATATATGGAATATACATTTGGTTTAGTGTAGCTATGAAACCATGAATTGGAAGAAGGTTTCACTAGTATGGGATGGTGGAAAAAACTTCCCTTTGAGCACTCTTCTTCTATGGCTAGAGAGAAAAGGACTCATCATTCATGGGGGCATAACTCACTAGATCATAAGAGAGTTCTTAGTAGACATCTGCTTAGGATTTAGAATTATCCTTCATAGTTTGGGAAAGCTTTATTCTTCCCTTAGAGGATGTGATGGGTGATTTTACCACCATTGATATCACATGCTCACTTTATAGTTTTTAGGAATGATAATTCCATTAGTATGAATGGATCATATAGGTCCATGGACAAAGGATGGTTGGCAGAGATAGTTTCTTTAGTATGGATACACATCTATTTGCTATGGTATCATGTCATATCATTGCTGACCATTTTGCCAAAGGGCTTTGACCCTTAGAAGGAGTTTATTTTCTCCGCTCTTCACCACATAAACCTTCATTATTTATGGGATATTTTTCTCCATTTTCATAGGAATGCATATAAATGAGGGTTTTGCACTAGTTTATGGAAGAGAGGAGCAAAAAAAATCATAAAATCTCTCTTTTAGAGGAAGGAGAAAGTGGGAAATAGCTTGGAGATCGAGGAGAGATCTCACATCTCACTTTAACTCCTATTCTTTCAAAGAGAAAAGTGAAAGGAAAATTTAATTTCTTCTTAGGAGAAGAATAGAGTATGTTTTACTTTAGAGAGAAGAGGTGTTTAGAAACCATATCTTAGTCTGTAGTTTAGAAGGAATTCATTTAATCTACCTTTTAGTGTATTCCTTCACATGGGAGTTTGCTTCTCAACTATTTTTGAGGGAAAAAAATATGGGGAACTTATGTGTATGTTCTCAGCTAGATATGTAGAAATTGGATTCCACTATTAGAGCTGTTTTCTTAGATGAGATTAGAGAGAGAAAGATAGTTTCACTTTCTCATGTTTATATTGTCTAAATAGGAGTGGCACTCTTATATCAAAGGCAATAGGGAGATTAGTTAATCATGATGGTTCGATTGAGTCTCACCTACAAACTCTAGAGAGAAACAATAATGTTTATTTCTAGTGATGGTCTTTGACAAGATGAGATGATCTAGTTATTGACATAAGTGATACTAGGAGTAGAGTTTATGACTCTTCTTTTAGGGTCTCTAGGAGATAGGGATAGATCTACCTCATTGGATTACCAAAAGTGTAGGAATGCTTTTTTGCATTTATATGAAAAACTAGAGGGAAGAGAAAATTATAGAGTTTGCATTAGTTCCAATAAATGCTCTTCCAAGAGAGCTTATTCCTAAGGAAATGGATGAAAAACCAAAGACTTCTTGGTTAGTGGAATGTAGAGAATTCATTTCACTTCCAAGGAATTCTTGTATGAGAGCTAGAATGATGGATTTTCATGGATCACAAGGATGGTTTGGGTAAAAATATAACTTGCAAATACACTCAAGCATAGGAATACCTAGAGTGCAATGAGGGAAATTCTATCATCTTAGGTCTAGAAGGGTCTCGAGTCAATTTTCTTATGGAAATTTGTTCTATAACGAGAGGATTCTATGGTTTATTATCTGCAATGAGGTATGGTCAAGCTTGTATAGCTTGGCACTTGCACTTTTTTTTCATATTATTACTCCACTGAGGAGACATCTTAGGGACTTAGGTCATTTTGATGATGTTACATGTTATGGGAGTAATAATTTGACAACTAGGTATACATGGGAGATAGTAGACCCCACTCAGACAGTTTCCCACCTTTAAGATGATCTTTTATTAGACTTCTTAAGGGGAAGGATAGGTGGAAACAACAAACAGAGATGATCATGTACAATTTGTACATGAAGCTCAGGGGATGCCTAGAGTATCTATATAGCTTTATTTTTTAGGATGAAAATCTTTCCCATTGGGGAAGAATTGAAATAAAGTAAGTCTAGGGTCTAGGGGGTTTAGATAGATCTCAAATCGAACACGGTTTGGTCACTCATGTATACGACCAAAGATCTCAAGATTAGATGTGCTCTCTTAAACCAGTGATCCACATAGCCTAGTGGTTAAGTCTCAAGGTTGTGAAAAAAGAGGTCTTGGGTTCAATCCCCATCGAGAGCATGGGGAGAGAGTTTTACACCAATGAGTAGTGGACTGTATTGGAAGGTACTAAAATAATGGTCAAGATCACGTCAACCACTAGTAGACTCTAGTGGAAGATATTAAAGTAATGGTGGAGATTGCACATGAACTTGTGGAGTCTAGTTACATTTGTGGTACTCATTGATTAGAGTAGCTATATATAGACACATATTGTTGGGAGGAAAAAGAGACTCATCTCTTTGTGTACGTCATCGTAATGCTTCATATTCCATAAATTGTGGCAATCCCAAAAGATTCAAGGGAATTATTAGTAATGTCTTGGTGAATTTTAGGAGACCCAATCTTGATAATAGATATGCGCTGATAGGAGTGTCCAAAAACATGGACCGAGGCTTCTGGGAACTCTGGAGAGCTCATATGTTGTGACACATATGGATTAGTAGAAATCATAAAATTTCATGAATGGAAACAAGGATTTTTCATTCCCTTGTAACTATGGTCTTTCCAAGATTGGTCACCATAGCCTTTCCAAGATTATTGCGTCCCCTCCCTAGGGATTCATTGTGTTTGAATTTTTCTCCCATATTGAATCTTGTAAATAGAGGGAGTCCCTCCTTTCCCTATACTTTCCACTAACATGTGTGATGCTTTTTTTCCCTTAAATATTAGGGATCATCATTTTTCACTATTGTTGGTTCCCCTTATAACTTGACGTGGGGTCTTGCCAATAGTACTAAAGACTTATCAGACAAAAGCAATGGCATTGAGAGAGGATTAGAGCTCTCAAAAGCAAGGAGAGCCCAAAACTCATCTAATAACTTGTAATTCTTTCACAAGCTCTTAGGAAATGATATTTCATGGATGGATATAGTTTAATCAAAGTCTACTAATCTCAAAGTCATAGGTGATAAAAGCACATTGTAATTCCCCCTTCCCAAAAAGCTGTTGAAAGTTTTTCAAGCTCAAGAGTGTGGGAACATGCCCCAAATTGAACCTTCCACATCACCCACAATCAAAGGAGGCTGATTTCCACGAGTTGGAGGCATCAAATCATGCCCATAATGGAAAGAATTTGATTAGAGAAGATTTAGCTCACCTCTTGATGTGATTGGACCTCACTTTTGACATGTATATGCTTTTGATTGGTTAAAGAGGTTAGTATGAGGTCTTTAAAACCTCTAATGAGTTGTATTATGATTTAGAGTCGTGGAAATACGTGCCCAAGCTGCCCCCTTGCTTAAGCACACCCCCTACTAGCTGTTCTCTGCATATTTTGCAGAAATTTCACTTTTACACACTCTATCTATCTAGATGTTTTTGGCAGACCCCCCGGTCTTGTAATTGTTGTTTCTCCTTCATCCGGAATCCATTTGCAATGATTTTTGTCTTGTTGGAAAGCTTATAAGTTCTACTTTGTCTGGTATAAGTCTCAGGTTCAGTGCCTGCACATGTGCAGAGAAATGTCCAGAATAGTGTCTGTCTAGTTAGCTCATACTCTGTGAAGAGATCAAGTTATCTGTTTTGTTGCAGCTGGTTGAGGCATCATCCAGTGACCAAATGGAGTGATTTTACTCTCATTTGAAAGCTCTTAAAGTCTAGTTTATGCCTGCAAAATTTCATTTTCAGTCTCTGCATATACTCAGAGAAACTCAGAAAATACAGAACCTATGTCTGAAAAATTTCAGGATCCTAAGAGGGTTCATTTGCTTTTGTTGTGCACATAGGAGTGTTTATCCTCCAACAGTGGTATCAGAGCTATAAGTGGAGTATCAAAGAGAGAAGAAGGAGCTACTGAAGTGAAGTAAAGACTTCATCAAAGTTTGAAGGAAGGAAGCAAAGAACGGGCACGTCAACAACAAGGGGAAGCAAATACATCATCAAATCAAAGACGAAGCTTCATCAAGAGGAGTAGCTCTATTTTTTTAAGGTAAAAGCCATCCTTTTCAACTTCATTGCATCAAGGGGGAGGTTCAATAGAGTTAGGAGGCACCATGGCTGATCTCAATGCTCAGATTGAGAAGCTCGAAAAAGGAAACTACCAACTGTGGCGATTTAGAATAAGCAATTTTTTGATGGGGAAAGGTTTGTGGGGACTTGTGAGTGGTGGAGAGCCAAAACCCTACATAGATGAGGTAAATCCAACCAATGATCAGAGAAGAGCAGTAAGAGAGTGGGATGAAAGGGACAAAAGGGTCATTTTCATTTTATCTCAGCATATTAGCAACTCTATGGTAGGGCATATTCAAGATTTGGATACATCGAAGAAGGTGTGGGAGTGCTTGGAGAGATTGTATTCAACCTCCACAAAAGCTAGAAAAATTCAGCTCAAGAATGAGCTAAATAATCTTAGGAAAAGCCCCTCTCAAGGTGCTAATGATTACATATTAAAGGTTAAAGAGCTTGCAGATGCACTAGGGTCAATCGGTTGTGCCCTAGATGATGACGATCTTGTCGCCCACACCCTAAATGGACTTAGGGATGATGAAAAATGGAGGGCTTTCACAACTTCAGTGTATGTAAGGGACTCTCTTCCTGATTTTGATCAACTAATCACTCTCATGGTGACAGAGGAGATGAACCTTGGTGGTCATAACGCCAAGGATAGCCAAGGGCAATTGTTGTATGCAGGTAGAGGAAGACGAAGACACAACCGAGGTGCTTCAAGAAGAAGAGGAAGATATCAAAGCAACCAAGGAGGTCAAGGACAACAAGAAAATGCAGGTCAAAGAGGTGGAAGAGCCACAAATAGAGGAAGAGGTGCAAGATTTGGTGGAAGAGGACAAGCCACTTCAAATGGATGCTTTGTATGCGGTAAGCCCGGTCATTTTGCAAATGAATGCTATCATAGAGCTCAAAGACAAGGGAATCAAAGCAACAACAACAACAATTATAGAGGGCAAGGTAATTATGCAAACACATCATCCAGCCAAGGGAATGATTATTTACTTGCCATGAGGTATGGTGAAGATACAACTCAAGCTAGTGAAGATGTATGGTATGTAGACAGTGGATGTAGCAATCATATGTCATGTCGAAAGGAGTTTTTTAGTAATTTGCTGGTCCCAAAGCATCAAGGGCATGTGGAAACAGGTGATAACTCAGAGCATATCATTCAACATGTGGGAGATATCAGTTTGGAAGGAAATCAAAGAGCAAAGTGCTTATCAGAGGTATTACATGTCCCTACTATTACCAAAAACTTGATTTCGGTAGGCCAAATGGTAGAAAAAGGCTATCAAGTTAGGTTCAATGAAAGAGGATGTTTTGTTGAGGATCCAAGGGCAGGTTTCAAGCTCATAGCAAAAGGGAAAAAGCAAGGGGGAATGTTCACAATGGACATAAATCAGCCACACCATTCAATGTATGTCACATATGGAGACAAGAGGATAGCAGATTTGGATCTATGGCATAAACGAATAGGTCATATCAACCTACAAAAGCTCAAGGACATGCAAAGGAGGAGCTTGGTAAGAGGCCTACCAAATTTTACATCTAAAATGTTGCATGAAATTTGTGTAGCTTGCCAACAAGGAAAACAATCAAGGCTGCCCTTCAAGAAGAGTACCTATGTAAGTGCAAATGTTTTAGACCTCATTCACACGGATGTTTGGGGTCCAACAAGAGAAGCATCCCTTGCTGGAAATAGGTATTTTGTAACCTTCATTGATGACTTTTCAAGGAAAGTGTGGTTGTATTGCATTAGAAACAAATCAGATGTGTTCCACTACTTCAAGAAATTCAAAGCACAGGTGGAAAAGGAATCTGGCAAGTTTATCAAAACTTTGAGATCCGATGGAGGGGGAGAGTATTTCTCCCATGAATTTTCTGAATTTTTGCAGGTCAATGGCATCAAAAGACAATTTACATGCAGGTACACCCCTCAACAAAATAGGGTAGCAGAGAGAAAGAACAGACACATAGCAGAGGTAGCAAGGTGTATGCTCAATGAAATGAATATGCCGCATTGTTATTGGGGAGAGGTTACATATACAGCCACATACATCATGAATAGATGTCCTACATCAAATATACATCATCTAACCCCTGAGGAAGCATGGAGTGGAAGAAAACCTTGCATTTCACATCTTAGAATCTTTGGTTGTATATGCTATGTACATGTACCTCAAGAGTTGAGGTCAAAGTTAGATGCCAAATCTGAAAGGTGTATTTTTTTGGGATATTCTATGGAACAAAAGGGGTATAAATGCTATAATCCCATCACCAAGGAGCTGAAGGTAAGTAGGGATGTTGTCTTTGATGAGTTGAAGCCTTGGTATGCATGCACAAGTCCATTGCAGGTTGAAGACATAGGTGAGACAGATTTGAAGAATGATGATAGAGTTCAAGAAAGCATGGATTTGAGTGGTCCAAGCAACTCATGCAACACAAGGACACCCTCACCATGGAGTGGAAGGCTTAGGGGAAGAGAGACCAGCTCCGAAGAAAGCAAAGTCAAAGGCAAAGAGAAGATTTCAGTTGAAGAAGGAAGTTATGTGGACGAGAGCATGTTGGAAGATGAAGAGATAGAAGAAATTCAAACTCCAGGAGTGGCAAAACAAAGAAAGAAGATGGCAACCACACCTAAAGGAAGTGAAAGAAGGTCTTCAAGAGTAAGATATCCAGTACAAAGGTTAACATATGATAATTTCATTGCAAAGCATTATGCATACATGACTCAGGTAATCAAGGACAAAGAACCAACTAGTTATGAAGAAGCTAAGGATTGCAAGGAATGGCAAGAGGCAATGAAGGAAGAGCTCAAAGCACTTGATGAGAACCATACTTGGAGCTTGGTACCAGCTCAAGAAGGCATGAAGGTGATAGGTAATAAGTGGGTTTACAAAATTAAAAGAAATTCAGATGGTTCCATTGCTCGGTACAAAGCAAGGTTGGTGGCGAAAGGCTTCTCCCAAAGCTATGGGATAGATTATGATGAAACTTTCAGCCCCGTAGCCAAGATGCCAACAACTAGGACTTTGATTGCAGTGGCCACATCAAGGAAATGGAGCTTATATCAGTTTGGATGTGAAGAATGCCTTCCTTAATGGAGAGCTTGAAGAAGTAGTCTACATGAGCCAACCTCAAGGATTCGCTAGTATGAGGTACCCAAATCATGTTTGCAAGCTAAGGAAAGCACTATATGGACTAAAGCAAGCCCCAAGGGCCTGGAATCAGAGGTTAGTGGATTATTTATCAAGTTGTGGATACAAAGAAAGTGTTGCAGATCCATCACTTTACATGAAGAAGCAAGGAGACAAGACGGTATACATATGCATCTATGTGGACGATTTGATCATCACAGGAAGTGATATTGCAGGTATTAAAGATATCAAATCAAAGCTAAGAAAGGAGTTCAAGATATCTGATCTTGGAACACTAAAATACTTCTTGGGAATAGAGGTAATCTATGCACACAATGGCATCTTCTTGATTCAAAGAAAATACTTGTTGGATGTGCTATACAGGTTTGGTATGAGTGGTTGTAAGCCACTTTCTCAGCCCATGGAGCCCAATACAAAGTTGGTTGCAGGCCAAGGAGAGGCTATACAAGATATTACACTATATAGAAGCATAATTGGTTCATTAATTTATGCTACATTCACTAGACCTGATCTTGCATATGTAGTAGGTGTTCTCTCTCAATTTTTGCATACACCTACTCATGATCATCTTATGGCGGCAAGAAAGGTGCTTCGTTACATCAAGCACACCATCAACCAAGGTCTATTTTACTCATATGATGCTGATCTAAGTGTCAAAGGATATAGTGATGCTGATTGGGCAGGTAGCAAGGATGATCGAAGGAGTACATCGGGTTATGTTTTCATGATAGGTACAAAAGTGATCTCTTGGAGCTCTAAGAAGCAACCCACTGTTGCTCTTTCATCCACAGAGGCTGAGTACAGAGGTTTAGCATTGGCTACATGTGAGCTATTATGGCTTAAGAAGCTACTTAAGGACTTGGAAGTGGAAGTGCAAGAGTTTCCTCTTTATGGAGACAACATTTCAAGCATCTATCTAGCTAACAATCCCATGTTTCATGCAAGGAGCAAGCACATAGAGGTTCATTACCACTTCGTTAGAGAAAAGGTGATGGCAAAAGAGCTAGATATAAGGTATGTGAACACTAAAATGCAGGTTGCAGACATGATGACAAAGTTTCTTGAAGGTACAAAGCTTGGAGGATTCAAGGAAGCTATCAACATAAGAGACATAGGCTGAAGCAACAAAGGAAAAGACTTGAGCTTGAGGGGGAGTGTTGAAAGTTTTTCAAGTTCAAGAGTGTGGGAACATGCCCCAAATTGAACCTTCCACATCATCCACAATCAAAGGAGGCTGATTTCCACGAGTTGGAGGCATTAAATCATGCCCATAATGGAAAGAATTTGATTAGAGAAGATTTAGCTCACCTCTTGATGTGATTGGACCTCACTTTTGACATGTATATGCTTTTGATTGGTTAAAGAGGTTAGTATGAGGTCTTTAAAACCTCTAATGAATTGTATTATGATTTAGAGTCGTGAAAATACGTGCCCAAGCTGCCCCTTGCTTAAGCACACCCCCTACTATCTGTTCTCTGCATATTTTGCAGAAATTTCACTTTTACACACTATCTATCTAGATGTTTTTGGCAGACCCCCCGGTCTTGTAATTGTTGTTTCTCCTTCATCCGGAATCCATTTGCAATGATTTTTGTCTTGTTGGAAAGCTTATAAGTTCTACTTTGTCTGGTATAAGTCTCAAGTTCAGTGCCTGCACATGTGTAGAGAAATGTCCAGAATAGTGTCTGTCTAGTTAGCTCATACTCTGTGAAGAGATCAAGTTATCTGTTTTGTTGCAGCTGGTTGAGGCATCATCCAGTGACCAAATGGAGTGATTTTACTCTCATTTGAAAGCTCTTAAAGTCTAGTTTATGCCTGCAAAATTTCATTTTCAGTCTCTGCATATACTCAGAGAAACTCAGAAAATACAAAACCTATGTCTGAAAAATTTCAGGATCCTAAGAGGGTTCATTTGCTTTTGTTGTGCACATAGGAGGGTTTATCCTCCAACAAAAGCATAGGGTCTCCCTCAAGAAAGAGTAAGAAAGAACCCCACTAACCTATTGTGCCTAAGAGCTCTCTTAAAAAGAAATGGTTAATTCTGATGATAAGCTAGAAACCTCTATGGTGAGAGGTTATTGAAACTCCTACAAAAAACAGATTTTCATCTCATTAACATCACTTACAAGTGGCTAGCAACTTCGTGGAAGAGATGGCGCTTTTTTAAGGATCTAGAGCACTAACTCTCAAAAGATAGCTCCATGATGTATTTGATCCCCTTGAATTCTCTCTCTCTGTCTCTCTCTCTCTCTCTCTCTCTCTCTCTCTCTCCCCTCCCTCCTTCCTCCCCTATGTCCAATACTAGAATATTGGATATCCCTTTTAATTATTTGAGTCTTTAGCTCAACTAGACATGGTCCTTGAGATACAAAGTTGGTGGATTAGAAATGTCCCCTTGTTTTTTTTTAAGTGATACCCAATCTTCAACCCTCTTATGGATAAACCAAAAAGAAAAACTACCAATTTGAATAGAATTTTTTGAAAGAAGTTGGAGAGGTTTGGAGAAGCATGAAAAGTTGGATTGTTAGATGGTGAGGATGGTACAAAAAATCAGCATATGGCCTATCCTAGATCTCTGAATATATAAAATAGAACTTGTGGGCTTGTAAATAATGCAACGAAACTTAATGGGTACTTTGGAACATGAACAAGAAAAAGTTGATGCAAAATAGATAATGTGTACCTTGACTAGCTCTCGAAACCCTTCAATATTTGGATGGAAACTATGACTTCAAACACTCAGAGCTGGCAACATAGTAACAATTGAAAGAATTCCTTTTAGGGGAATATTGTACATAGGGTTCGATTGATATAACAGATAAAAGCACCAATTTATTTGAACAATGAATGAGAATTGAGTTAAATTTTTGTTAGGTGTATCCCCAACTTTTCAGGACTTTGCAAATGATGACCCTATAAGTCTACTAAACTAAATGACTTAAAATGTTCTACACAAAATCTAGAAATTTAAATATTTCTAATGATTCTTAAACCAAGGTATGCAATATGAATCAGTCTAAGGAAGGAGTAGAGAATTGATGTGGCACCAAGCAATGACCAAAATGTGTCTTTTTATTACATCAAACCATCACTCTCTCCATATACAAAGAATGTGTGGTCTTATATAGAAATTTTGTTGATTCTCCATGACTCAAATCGCATGGTTTTGAATTCAAGTAGGATCGTTTGTTGAAGATGCTTAGTAACTCTTCCTACATTATAGAGAAAGTGAAAGTTGACATTATATCAACCATTTCGTTGATTGATTGAGAATCAATCTCAACTGATTTCAGCTCATGAGTTTTGGGACTTTTACTTTCTTTTTTACAAAGGTAAATACCTTGAACATTACAAAATAAATAATCATAAGTGATCATACAATTGTGTTGGGGGATTCTTGGACAAGAAGGGATTTGAGTGTTTGTGGGAGAAAATGGAAAGACAAGGAGAGAGATACACACTGGAAGCCTCTATCACTTGATTATAATAAGACAAATACAATGGAGATGCATAATACAATCCAATGCTTTTGTGCAAAATCCCGCAGAGTGCTCAATTACAAAATACCAAATACCCAAGGTCTTGTTGTTGCCGGCCTCCTCTGCACCAGACCTCCACCTTCTCCAAGCCTGCACTTGTGCACATCTTGCACCAGGCTTCCAATAAGGGGGAGGGATTGGACAACTTCTGTCGGCATGCGCACACTGCAAGGTGACCTTGGGATCCTTGGGGGGAATAGCTTAACACTTCTCTGCTAACCATTTCTTGACACAAAAATCATGTGGTGGATTTGGTAACTTAGCCATTAGTGCCTTAGCCCTAGTTACAAACTCTAGAATTTTTTCACCTGGACCCAATCTCAATTTTTCTAATTCCTCTATGATGATCTCTGTAGTATTTCCATGCTGAAATTGATTTTTGAATGCATCTTTCATTAAGTCCCAAGTTGTAAAATGGTTCTCAGCAAATTGGCTGAACCATTTATCTGCTAATCCTTCTAAAGTGGCAGGGAAGAGTATAAAAAAGGCATCCCCTCTTCCCATTAAGCCTCTAGTTTTGCATAGTGCTAAAAACCTTCTAATATGCTCGTCTGGATCTTCATGAGCTAGGCCTTTGAAAGAAGGAAATTTTATATTTAATCTTGATAGTAGGGTTTCCAAGTCTACCTGACCAGCCATGTTCCTTACTGATGAAGTTGATGAAAGTGGACTAGATGATCTTCTAACAACCTTCCTTCTTGTTTGCTTGCAGGTGACCCTCAATGTTTGGGACTGAGTTGCAGTCATGAGCTATTCATTTTCCTCTTAGTATGAGACAATTGATAAGAATATGTACCTTTTAGTCCAATAAAGTAGTACTATCGGCACTTGAATAGTGCTTCTCCACACTGCAAGATGTGTTCTCCTATGCTCAAATCTCCTTGGAGAGCCAAATTTTGTTGGGGGATTCTTGGACAAGAAGGGATTTGAGTGTTTGTAGGAGAAAAGGGAAAGAGAAGGAGAGGGATACACACTGAAAGCCTCTATCACTTGATTATAATAAGACAAATAAAATGGAGATGCACAATACAATCCGATGCTTCTGTGGAAAATCCCATAGAGTGATCAATTACAAAATACCAAATACCCAAGGTCTTGTTGCTGCCGGCCTCCTCTGCACTAGACCTCCACCTTCTCCAAGCCTGCACTTGTGCACACCTTGCACCAAGATTCCAATAAGGGGGAGGGATTGGAAAACTTTTGACCTTGGGATCCTTGGGGGAAATAGCTTAACACTTCTCTGCACACTCCTTAGTCCTCTTCATGCACACCTTGCACTTCACTCCTCTGCGTCGCACACTGTGTGCCTCTTGCACTTCTCTCTCTTGCCTAACTTAGATTATGCTCACTCTTGCTTAGTCTTAGAATGGTCCAAGAATAGTCCTTGCCTTGATTTGAGTGTGGATTCACGTACGCTCCTAATTGCAAGAGTATCTTGGTGCTCACTTTGATGTCCCAAGATTGTCTCCAAAAGTGGGCAGCCAAGGAATCCCTGATTTGCCCTCTAGTGACTTTAGACTTAAAACAAAAAATTTAATTAGGGGGCCATACTTTACTTCTGCGTACACTGCCGCTTCACATACCTTCACATTTTGCCTTTTAATTCTTGACTTGTGCACATAAGGGAGGGTTCACCTGAACCTTTCAAAACACTTTAAAAACACTTTGAACCTTAGGGAAATTAGAGAAATACCTCTGCAGCCTGCAACCCACTTTCTCCAATTTACCCTTTGTGGACAATTAATTGTGCACTACTTGTGCACTTTGACACCTGCACTTCGACACTTTGACTTTGGCCTTGTTGACTTTGACCTTGACCTTATTGACTTTGACCAATTTGACTTTGACCCTTTGACTTTGACTATGATTGAGTTTAACTGTGGTTGACTTTGATCAATATGACTTTTATGGGCTCAACAAATTGATATAGAGAAAAGTGTGCACATAAGTGCTACCCACAAATTACATGTATATCACCATCTATATGATGGTTGATGTGAGAAAGAGATTCAACCATAGATTTGAATCTACATTCTCCCATAAAGTGCCTTTATCATCATGCCTACTATTTTCTTCTCAATAGGAACAAATGATAAGTCAATTAAAGTTTTCCATAAGCTTTTCTCGAACAAAGTGGTAATTTACTTCTATGTGCTTTGTCCTTGCATGGATAATTGCGTTTGCAACTAGATAGATGGAACTTATATTATCTCCAAGTATGTGAGGCTTGGAGCTTACAATTCCCAAATTTGAGTACAACTCTTTGATCCATATTGCTTCTTGAGTTGCAATAGTCACAACTCTATACTATACTTCAGTTGAAGATAAAGGAAATGTTGTTTTCTTCTTGGAACTCCAAGAAACCAGTTTTGAACCTACAAATGCTAAGTATCTAGAGGTACTTTTTCTATCATCCTTTGCTCTTGCCTAATCTGCATTTGAATAGCCTTTGATATCCAAATTAGGATAGAAGATACCTTCATTAAGTGTTCCTCTGAGGTACTTAAGTACTCTCTTTGCAACATCCATGTGTGGTCTTCTACATGAGTGCATGAACTAGCTAAGCACTCCCACAATATAGGATATATGTGGTCTTGTGTGAGTAGCATATATCCAGCTACGAACTAAGCTTTGATACTCTTTAGGATCATCAATCTACTCACCTTCATAAACACTTAGTTTATGATGCATTTCCAAAGCTGTAGCTACAAACTTGTTATTCTTCATTCTGAACTTGAGAGGAAGGTCTTGAATGTATCTTCTTTGAGTCAAATACATCCCTTCATCTATATAAATCAGTTGCATACCTAGGAAATATGTGAGCTCACCTAAGTTACTAATTTTGAACTCATCTTGCATATGTCTTTTGATTCTTTGAATGGCGTTTAAGTCATCACCTCCCACAATTATGTCATCTACATACACACATAGATAAATAACCTCATTCTGATCCCTTTTGATGAACAAAGAAGGATCTAAGAGTGTAGGTTTGAATACTTGATCTTGAAGATATGTAACCAGCCTCTAATTCCAAGCTCTAGGCTTGTGTCAATCCATACAATGCTTTCTTAAGTGTACAAACATAAGATGTATGATTACTGTTTTCAAAACATGGAGGTTTTGAGATGTATACCTCTTCACTTATGCAACCATTTAGAAATGCATTTTTCACATCAATTTGGAGGAATCTCTCATTTCTTGCAGTAGCTACACTTATCAATGTTCTAATTGTAGTCACCTTTGCTAGTGAGAATGTTTCCTCATAGTCTATACCATGAGTTTGTGAACATCCTGTGACAACTAATTTTGCCTTGTACTTGCAAATGTATTCATCTAGGTTCCTCTTAAATTTATATACTCATCTCCAACCAATTACCTTATGATTGGATGACATTGGAACCAACTCACAAATATCCATCTCCTTCAAAGCATGTATTTCTTTTTTCATAGCCTTTTCTCAATTAGTGTTTCCCTTTTCCTCTTCATAGGTTGATGATTCTTCTAAAATTGAGTCTTTTGACAAGTAGATTGAGTGCTTTGTAACAAATGTGGAATCATATCCATAGCTTCTGGTTGTCTCTTCTCCATTGTTAATCTTCTAGGCACTTGCTTGGAGCTTTCTCCACACTTTTGCACTTTTTCTTTGCCTCTTGACTTCCATAGCTCCTAATTCTTTTCCCTTTCATCTTGTTCATCATTTGTATCACTTCTTAGATCCTAGAATTTTTTATCGTGATTTCTTCGCAATTGATGAAAATCATAATCAAGATCATATGGTAGAGTTACCTTATGTTTGTCTTCATCATACCAAGACCTATGTTCTTCAAACACAACATCTCTACTTATAGTGAATTATTTGGTTAAAGGGTTGTAGAAGTTGTAACCCATATGAGTTGAATCATATCCAATAAATACTACCTTTATTGCCCTTTTATCTAGCTTACCTTTTAATTGTGAAGGTACACGAACATAAGCTAAAAAACCAAACATCTTGCAATGTCCTAGACTAGCTTTTCTTGAATGCCATGCTTCATAAGGAGTCATACCTTTAAGGGATTTGGATGGTTATCGATTGACAAGGTGCACAACATTTGAAATAGCCTCTTTCCATAAATAATGTGGCAACTTCTTCTCTTCAAGCATTGTTCTGGCTGATCCAACCAATGTCTTGTTTTGTCTCTTTGAAATTCCATTCAATTGAGGAGAATACCTAGTAGTCACGTCCCTTTTAATACATTTATCTTGCAAGAACGCATCAAATTTATTGGAGAGGTATTCTCCTCCTCCATCAAATTTGAGTTTCTTGAGTGATCAACCTGTATGGTTTTCCACATGTGCTAGATACTTAGTGAAGCAATCAAACACTTCATTCTTACTCTTGATAAAGTATATAATATGTTGGGAGAGATGGTTGGATGCACTCAGAAAATTGAGTTGGTACTGCTAATCCTGCTTTGCACCAGCCCTCTTTGATCCTTTTCTCTGATTCTACTTCTTGATGCCATGACGAAGACTGAGCCTTGCGAAAACCGCCACGCCAAGAAGAACTAAGTTATAGTGATTCAGAAATTCTCTGTAATCAATCAATAGCTTAGCAAAGTCTAGCGTTCAACATATAAGACTGTGCTCTAACTTTACTGGAAAAATTTCACCGGACAGCCACTGGACTGACACCGTAATCGTACCGGAATTGTACCGGAATGAACTTCAATTCTGTTTATAATTACTTCAAGTGAACATACATGAAGTAAGGAAGTGACGCGTGAACTTTCTTAACTTACTGAACTCTTTCTGAAGTTTAAGAAAAAAACTCCTCTAGTTCAGACAGCCTCTTTCCGGTCAGACTTTGTACTGTGTGTAGATATCTTTTTCATCGGAAAGATTGATCAACTAAAAGTAGAGATGTCTAGCTATAGAGTGAGCTATCTCTCATACAAAGCTTCGCATTACTCTGCGAGATCTACTTCGTTCTTCTACCGGAAATTACTCGTTTACTGTAAGAACTGCAACAGCGAGCACTTCGACCACGATTTCTTGAAATTGGCTGAACCAAGTTGCTTCAAACTTTGTATGCTTGTAGTATGCTTTGAGCTGAATCTATCAAGCTTTGAATCACTTGATTTGGTTTAGTAGGCACTGAGATATGTCTCTTTGAAGTTGACAGTAGTTGAAGTGGTACACTCAGAGAATAACAGAGATGATGAATGTAAATATTTGTATTAGATCATGTAAATGTACATTCCCATTGGCATGATAAACATAGCTCAATGGTACTCAGAGGTGTAGGCTATAGAGTAGACCTCACACACTCAATGATTGATACAGTAACGCCTCAGGATGAGTGGAGAACGACTGCGACTTTTGATTTGTAGTTTTTATAGGAGTTGAGTGAGAGCTTGAATTAGAATTCAAATCAATCTCCTAAAATTTTTCACCTAAAAAAGTTGATTGAGATATTCTCTCAATCAATCAACAACCTTTTTCGCGACTTTCAATCAATCAGGCGTGATTGCATAATGCGCCAAGTCACTAAGACTTTTACAAGAAGTAAAAATGGTAATAGTTCATAAGCATAAGTTCCTATGACTCTTGCTTCATGTAGAGATATCCTTCAAGGGTTCCAAGCCAAAGGTGAAGGCTTGAATTGCACCAACAACTCCCCCTCAAGCCAAACATTTTGGCTCAAGTCTTCAGCTTCATTCTTCAATCACATCCTGGAATCCAATCATGGATTTGAATCTCCATAACTTCTTTCCATCCAAAGCTTTAGTGAGTAAATCTGCACATTGCATGTTAGTAGACACATAAGTCAACTGAATGTCTTTGCTTAGCAACTTTTCTCTCACATAGTGGTAATGAACCTCTATGTGTTTTGTCCTAGCATGATATTGGATTAGCTGCAAGGTGAAGAGAACTTGTGTTGTCACCAAAGATAATTGGTGGCGTTGTATATAGGCCTAACTCTGTATACAAAAGCTTCAACCAGATAGCTTCTTGAGTGGCATTGGCTAGCCCTCTATACTCTGCTTCAGTAGATGACAAAGCTACTGTAGGTTGTTTCTTGGCTGACCAAGAAATAGGTTTATCACCTGCAAAACATATGTATCTTGATGTGCTTCTCCTATCATCCTTGCATCCTGCCCAATCTGCATCTGAATACACTTTAATATCAATGTCTGATGTATAAGGAAAGTACAAACCATGGTTCTGAGTTCCCTTTAGATACTTCAAGATCTTCTTTGCTGCCTCTAGGTGAGGTACCCTTGGTTTGTGCATGAATTGGCTTAGCACACTAACTCCATATGCTATGTCAATTCTAGTCAAGGTAGCATAATTCAAACTACCTACCATACTTTGATATCCTGTAATGTCTTGGACTTCATCACCTTCATGAGCACTAAGTTTTAGGTTGACTTCCATAGGAGTACTTGAGACTTTAGCTTCCTGCAAATTAAACTTCTTCAACATGTCTTGAATATACTTCTTCTGAGTAATGAAGATACCTCAATTTGTATAAATCAATTCAAGACTTAAGAAGTATTTTAATAATCCAAGATCATTGATCTTGAATTCCTTCATTATCTGTCCTTTGATGTGTCTAATCCCACTGACATCATTACTTGTAATGATGATGTCATCAACATAAACACACAAGTAGATTACTTCTGTACTACTCCTCTTTATGAATAGAGATGTGTCTGCCTTACTCATCACAAATCCTTGGTCTTGGAGATATGTTGTCAACCTGTAGTTCCATGCTCTAGGTGCCTGCTTCAATCCATATAGAGCCTTCTTCAATTTACAAACATAATTTACCTTCTTGGGATCTTCATAGCCAGGTGGTTGTGACATGTAGACTTCTTCAGATATCCATCCATTCAAGAATGCATTCTTGACATCTAATTGGTACATGTTCCAATTCTTGGATGCAGCTACACTCACCAAAATTCTGATTGTTGGCATCTTAGCCACAGGAGAGAATGTCTCTTCATAATCAATGCCTTGGGTTTGTGCAAAACCCTTGGCTACCAACCTAGATTTGTACCTCTTAATTGTTCCATCAGAGTTCCTCTTTAGCTTGTAGATCCATCTGGATCCTATCACCTTCATAGAGTCCTTCTTGGGTACCAAGTCCCAAGTGTCACTCTCCTTGAGAGCTTCTATTTCTTCATCCATAGCTCCTTTCCATTCTGGTTTGGTAATTGCTTCTTCATATGTACCTGGTTCTTCATTCAACAAATCCTTTGCAAGATATACAGAATGCTTAGTCACAAGAGAAGTGTCATACCCATATCTGATAGGCTTCTTACTTTCTCTCTGAGATCTCCTCATTGCTTGAGTTGAGGATTCTAGTATATCCTCTAGCCTCTTCATTTTCATCTTTCCTTTGGACTTCCATGCCTTGAATTCCTCAAGGTTAATTGTGTCATCATCATCTGAACTTGAGTCTTCTTTCTGGATTGGTTCCTCCTTGGTGAGCTTTGGGAAGTCTTCTTCTATGTCATAAGGTAGACTAACCTTCCTGCATTCATTTTCATACCATGAGTCATTCTCATCAAAGATGACATCTCTGCTTACCTTGAAACCTTTGTTTGAGGGGTTGTAGAATCTGTACCCTTTTTGGTTCAAGTCATAACCAATGAAGATACATTTTTCAGCTTTAGGGTCTAGCTTTCCCCTTACCTGTGAGGGAATATGCACATATGCAATACAACCAAAGATTTTGCAATGATCCAAAGATGGTCTCTTACCATGCCAAGCTTCATAAGGTGTCATTCCATCAAGTGTCTTTGATGGCAACCTGTTAATGAGATATGTGGCACTAGATACACTCTCTGCCCAAAGATAATTTGGCAACTTCTTTTCATTAAGCATAGACCTTGTTGTTTCTACAATGAGTCTATTTCTTCTTTCAGCTACCCCGTTTTGTTCAGGTGAGTACCTTGTGGTTATCTCCCTCTTGATGCCTCTTTCCTGCAAGAAGTCTTCAAACTCATTTGAGAAGTATTCTCCTCCTCCATCTGACCTTAGCCTTTTCAAGTTTCTTCCTGTTTGGTTTTCAACCAGTGCAAGATACTTCTTGAAACAATTAAACACTTCATCTTTATGTTTCATAAAGTATAAGACAGTCCATCTGCTATAGTCATCAATGAAGGACACATAATACCTTGATCCTGAAATGGAAGGGTCCTTGCTAGGTCCCCAAACATCTGTGTGCACCAAGTCAAGGTAGTCTCCATGCATAAAACCTTTCTTTGAATAGGGCAATCTGTGTGACTTACCAAACTGACAAGCTCCACACTTGTATATCATGTGTTGCTTGGATACATTAGGTATCCCAAGCACACATTGATCCCTGCACATTTGCTTTAAGGTCCTTTCACTAATGTGACCTAACCTCTTGTGCCATATTTCTAATTCTGAAAGTGTTTGATCCTTGTAATTGTATAAAGCAATGTTTTTGGTGTGTTCAAGCTCAAAAGTAAATAATCTACCTGATTTTTCTCCCTTGGCTATTCTTTTGAATCCATGTCTTGGGTCCTCCACATATGCTCCATGTTGATTGAACCTGACCTGTAAACCTTTCTCCACAATCTGACCAACACTCATTAGATTCTTGGTAATAGTTGGAACATAAAGTACTCTGCTCAATAAGTTCTGATTACCATCACTAGTCTTTACATTACCAACCTTTACAACAGAATGCTTAGTATCATCACCTGTCTGTACCTGATGTTTGCCCTTGGGTTCTTCCAAATCAGAGAGTAGTGCCACATTACCAGCTACATGGTTAGAACACCCTGAATCAATATAAAATAAATGATCATCATTTGTACCTTCCTTGGAGGTCATATTCATGATCAATAGGGAGTCATCTTGCTCCTCTGTGTAGTTGTTGTAATCCCTTCTATTTCTGAATCCACCTTGGTAGTTACTATTGTGGTTGTGGTTGTAATTGTTGTTGTACTGATTGTTGTATCCATTGTAGCCTTGGTGTTGGTTGAATCTGCCTCTACCTTGAGAGTATCCACCTCTTTGATAGCCTCTTCCTCTCTGATTCTTATAATTTCTGTAGCACTCATCTGTGGTATGGTTAGACAATCCACAAATGTTGCATGGTGATGAGTTGTAGGGTCTCCCCCTACCTTGCTTACTTCCTGTGCCTCTACCTCTTGAAGATCTACCTCTCCCTGCATAGTTTGCTTGGGAGGTAGAGACTTCTTCATCAACCTTCTTACTTTTACCTTTATCTTTAACCTTCTTATCAGTGTATAGAGCAGAGGGGTTGTTACCTTTTGATTGTTCTCCATTCTTTGTAAGCTTTGCTTCATGTGTGAAGAGTTGACCAATCAGGGTTGTTAGATCAGGAGCATGTATGTCCATGTATAGGTCCATTGCTGTGGTAAAGCTCTCCCATTTGTCATCAGCCTTTAGTCCATTGATTACCTGCCTTACTATTTGTTCCTCTTCAATCTCCTCTCCAATACTTGCCAGTTGGTCTGCAATGTCTTTGACCCTAGTGACAAAATCTGAAACTGATTGCTTTGATTGCTTCCTAAGAGTAGTGAATTCAATCCATAGTTGATTCTTTCTGGCCCTTGTACTTGATGAAAAATATGTTGACAAGGTTTCCCAAGTCTCTTGGGAAGTCTTGCAATTCCTTATGTGAGGTAAAAGGAAATCAGATATAGAGTTAAGAAGATAAGACCTTGCCAAAGCATCTTTTGCACACCATGTGTTGAGCCTTTCTTGTTCATCTTTGGTGGGTAGACCTCTAGCTTTGAATGAGGGCAATTCCTCATCTCCTGATATGAATCCAAATAAGCTTCTTCCTTGTAGATAGGTCTTCATCCTTAGAGACCAGGCTCGGTAATTGTTCCTGTCCAATTTATCAATGAATGAAGGAAAACCATCTCCCATGTTACCTTATTTGCTCTGATACCACTGTTGGGAGAGATGGTTGGATGCACTTAGAAAATTGAGTTGGTAGTGCTAATCCTGCTTTGCACCAGCCCTCTTTGATCCTTTTCTCTGATTCTACTTCTTGATGCCGTGACGAAGACTGAGCCTTGCGGAAACCGCCACGCCAAGAAGAACTAAGTTAGAGTGATTCAGAAATTCTCTGTAATCAATCAATAGCTTAGCAAAGTCTAGTGGTCAACATATAAGACTGTGCTCTAACTTTATTGGAAAAATTTCACCGAAATTTCACCGGACTGCCACTGGACTGACACCGTAATCGTACCGGAATTGTACCGGAATGAACTTCAATTCTGTTTATAATTACTTCAAGTGAACATACATGAAGTAAGGAAGTGACGCGTGAACTTTCTTAACTTACTGAACTCTTTCTGAAGTTTAAGAAAAAAACTCCTCTAGTTCAGACAGCCTCTTTCCGGTCAGACTTTGTACTGTGTGTAGATATCTTTTTCATCGAAAAGATTGATCAACTAAAAGTAGAGATGTCCAGCTCTAGAGTGAGCTATCTCTCATACGAAGCTTCGCATTACTCTGCGAGATCTACTTCGTTCTTCTACCGGAAATTACTCGTTTACTGTAAGAACTGCAACAGTGAGCACTTCGACCACGATTTCTTGAAATTGGCTGAACCAAGTTGCTTCAAACTTTGTATGCTTGTAGTATGCTTTGAGCTGAATCTATCAAGCTTTGAATCACTTGATTTGGTTTAGTAGGCACTGAGATATGTCTCTTTGAAGTTGACAGTAGTTGAAGTGGTACACTCAGAGAATAACAGAGATGATGAATAATATTTGTATTAGATCATGTAAATGTACATTCCCATTGGCATGATAAACATAGCTCAATGGTACTCAGAGGTGTAGGCTATAGAGTAGACCTCACACACTCAATGATTGATACAGTAACGCCTCAGGATGAGTGGAGAACGACTGCGACTTTTGATTTGTAGTTTTTATAGGAGTTGAGTGAGAGCTTGAATTAGAATTCAAATCAATCTCCTACAATTTTTCACCTAAAAAAGTTGATTGAGATATTCTCTCAATCAATCAACAACCTTTTCCGCGACTTTCAATCAATTAGGCGTGATTGCATAATGCGCCAAGTCACTAAGACTTTTACAAGAAGTAAAAATGGTAATAGTTCATAAGCATAAGTTCCTATGACTCTCGCTTCATGTAGAGATATCCTTCAAGGGTTCCAAGCCAAAGGTGAAGGCTTGAATTGCACCAACATAATATTCCATCTACTATGATCATCAGTAAATGAGACATAATACCTTAATCCTTCCAAAGAAGTTCCTTGGCTTGGTCTACACACATCAATGTGTAATAACTAAGTCCAAAAGGTTGTTGTGGATGTAGCCCTAGATATGTTTGGTAGCCCTAAAACACTTTTATCCTTGCATAAATCCTTCAAGTTTCTTTCGTTCACATGAGCTAGTCTCTTATGCCACACTTCAAGCTCACTTAGGGTTTGAGACCCAACATTGAGTAGATCTATGTTCTTGGTTTCTACTACTTCAAAAGTAAAGAGCCTACCATGCTTCTCACCTCTGGTTATCCTCTTGAAGCCTTGACATGGGTCTTCTACAAAAGCTCCATGTTGGGTGAACCTTACTTGCAAGAAACTCTAAACCATTTGGCCTACACTTATCATGTTTTCTGTAATAGTGGAAAATAGAGTAGCTTGCTCATAATTCTTGTCTTGCCATTGGAAGAATTGACATTAGCAATATTTTCCACATTATGCTTTGTGTCATCCCTTGTTTGTAATTCATGTCTATGCTTTGGACTTTTCAAGTTAGAAAACAGAGCCATGTTGCCTGCAATAGGATTTGAACATCCTAAATCTATGGAGATTAATTGATAATCTTCTTTACTTTCCTTATGGCTTAGATTCATTAGAAGGAAATAGTCTTCATGTTGTCTTCATAATAAAAATTGTAGTCACTTCTATTATGGCCTCTATTGTTATTGTTGAAGTTGTGTCAACCTCTGCCTCTATTGTTGCCATATCGACCTCTTCGACTTCCTTTCTACGTCTTTCCATTGAACCAATAGTTCTGAGTGTTGTGGTTCATCTTATCACAAATGGCACATGGTTGAAAATTTTGAGTTTTGGGTTTTTCATGGTTTGGTTCCTTCTTCTTCCCTTTGAGCTTGATCTTGCTTGCAAAGTTGGCTTAGGGAGTCTCTTGTTCATCCTCTCCTTCTTCTTGTCTTTTAGCTTTTTGTCTTTCTTATTTGCAGACAAAGCTCTAGTTGAATTTTTGATGATTTTCCACGAATCGAATCTCATGGTTTTGAATTCAAATCCTCATGGGATTGTTCATTGAAGATGATTAGGATCTCTTCCTACATTATAGGAAAAGTGAAAGTTGAAATTATATCAACCGTTTTGTTGATTGATTCAGAAATCAATATCAACTAATTTCAACTCATGAGTTTTGGGCCCTTTACTTATCTCTTTTGCAAAGGTAAATACCTTGAACCTTACAAAATAAATAATCATAAGTGATCATACAATAAATATAAAGGAAAGTGTGCACATAAGTGCTTACCCCAAAGTACATGTACAACACCATCTATATGATGGTTAAGTGAGAAAGACATTCATCTCAAGCATAGTGAAAGCTTGGTGATCCAACATCTTTGAACCTCCCTCTATATTAGCTCCATTGCCTTGAGTGATGGCAGATTTCTCAAGTTTGATTCTTTCAATATTAGAGCTGCCAAGCCACTAAGCCACCAAGATTAACAGGTTTTGGAACCCAAAAGTGCTTATAGAAATTCACATGGAACAACCTTTGGACACACAAATTGAGCTTCTAGATTATCTTGAAAACATAGACCATGTGAAAGACATTGTCATTTCTAATTTCGTAAGTAAGGAAATTTTGCTAGGGATGGCCCCTAGCAAAATTTCCTTGTTGAATGCATGACAAAATGCATGATGAAGGCTTCACCACTATGACAAGAAAAAATAGAAAATTTGAGAGGGATGACTCGATCTTTTGCACACCTCTAATGATTTAGATCAAGAGATAGTCAATGAGACCTTGCAAGTGAAGGGACATATTACTAAATATCTCAGATAATGATTTCAAAGTTGTGTGTGCAACTCACGTCCCATGTATTATATCCACTTGTAACCAAAATATATAGTGATCTAGAATTCCATAGTGTGAACATCTAGCGATCATGCAATGCTCATTCCCACTACCCATTAGATACCTTAGTATATCCCTCGACCTAGGCACCTTGGTAAACTAGGTCCTCTCCCATAGACACATGAATTGGTCTCAATAGGCTGATATCTAACACTCTCTCCTCCTAAAGATCATTATTTTCAATGATGAATGAGTGAAAATTCTTGCAAAAAAAGAGCTTCTTATTTCTAAGTAGATTCTATAAGCTAAAATCCTCTCCAAGATACTAGATACTCTTTGATGACATGGTTCCTTAACCATTTATGTCTCCTATCAAGTATCCAATCTAGAGAATGATCTATAGTTCCATTTTTGTAAAAAGAAACAATACCCTCTATTATATTATCTTGCTTGCAAACATAATTTCTAAATTGATTGAAAGGAAATACTAGACGGACTCTAAAAAATGGAGCAAGATCTGGTCGGTATGAAACATCATTAATTTGTTCAAATATCTTCCAATGTCCACAAAACCTTGGTAAGCAAGTTGACCTTGTTGGCATTTGAAGAAAGATTCTATCTCTTTCCTCAAGCACTCTAGGTGATCTCTTCTTTTCAAGGATTCTTTAGCACTACCAGTTGCTTGTTCGATCTTAGCATTGGCTATTTTTTCATTTGCTTGGATGTTTGTCAAGGATTCTATACTAATAGGATATTTGTTTGACATTCCTATGGTACTGGGAGTAGTGGGATTCATTCCATAATTCATCTCAAAAGGAGGCATCCCATTTATCATAGGAGGTCTAGTGTTATATGAAAACTTTACAAATGGCAAATAATTATCCCAATGTGTGCCTCTTAGATACATATACCCTCAACATGTCCTCTAATATTGAGTTGACCCTCTCGCTCTAGCCATGTGCCTCTGGATGGTCACCATTGCTTATTCTTTTAATGAGACTTTAGAAAATTTTCAAACTTTTCCTAGGGATCTCAAGTCCCTATCTAAAACTATGGATGTCAATAATCCATGCAATGTAAAGACATGCAAGCTAAATAGTTCCACCACCCTTGAAGTTTTTATTGTCTCTTGTGGTATGAAATGAGCCATCTTTCTAGATCTATGTTTCAATACTAGGATGTCATCTTGCTTCCTTTGGGTCCATGGTATTTGCACTATGAAGTCTGTTGATATACTATTTAAGTTCTTTGGAATATGTAAAGGATGTAGTGGACATAGTGTCTTAACCCTTTTCATCTCGTTGATATGAGACATAAATCACTATGAAATATACATGTAGACATATCTCACAAATCTAGGCCACCAAAATAATCTTATGAATAGTGGTATGGTCTTTTCAACACCGAGGTGTCCTACATAAGGAACATCATGGTTATCATGCATGAATTTTCTTCCAAATCTAAGGGATCTAGTATGCATAGATATCCTTTTTGTTTAACTAATCTGTTCTCCACATAGAAATCAAAATATGGAATTGCGTTATTTATTTTAAGAGAAAGGGTCTTCTCCATCTCCTATAAAAGAGCCACCAAAGATGTCTCTAATAATATGTAGAGAATATGGATCGTCAACATGTGATCCATCTATCTCTAGAAACAACAAGCATCTTAGAAGTGTAAATCTCATTTGATACATCCTTGAAGATTATGCATCATTTATTACATTCTCTTTGCATATCTCCGCCCATTATATGAATTACTAAAAAAATTCTCACTAGACTTCAAGAGCATGCACTAGTGCATACAAATCCTATTATATGAATTATATCTCCAACGTGCATATTTCCCCCAATTATATGAATTACTAAAAAATTACTCACTAGACTTCAAGAGCATGCACTAGTGCATACAAATCCTATTCATGCATTTGGTGATTGTAATGTGCACTACTTAATTTATTAATAACAAAAGTTATGGGTCTACCATCTTGGCTAAAAAATTCCTTTATGGCTATACCCCTAGCATTTGTCTCCAACTCAAATGGCTTCTCTTGATGTACGAGTTTGCTATCAATGAATAGGATGTGATGAACTTCTAATAGAAATAAAAAAATTACTAAAAATGACCAAAGATATCATTCATCCTAAGAAATTCGGCCTTTAAGTATAGCTAAGACCATCTTTGCATCCATCTTGAGCCCATTGATCGGAACTACATGCCTTAGTTACACTATTTCTAGTAAGAATAACTAAATCTTGTGTGGATTTACATACATTTGACTTTCATATAACTTAATTAATAGTAACGTGAGATGACTTTCATATTTATGCACTCTCTTACTATACACTAATCAATCATTCATAAATTTCTAAACAAAAAACCCATAAGAAGGATGCAAAATTTCATTCATTAATATCACAAAATTTGGAGGTGCATTGGTAACGCCAAATGGCATAACCAAATACTCATAATGATCAAACAAAGACCTAAAATCTAGCTTATATACATTAAGGTCTCTGTTTAGTGGTAGCCACTTTCTAAATCTATCTTAGTAAATATAATTACTCCACATACAACATCAAGTAGATTATCTATTCTAGGAATGTGATATCTCTCCCTAATGATAATCTCATTGAGTGCAAAGGACAAATGGTTATCTTATAAACATTATATTCCTAAAAGCTCTCTCATATACATTCTAGTCTCTAACTCTAATCTAGTGGTAGACACCTTCTAAATCTATCTTACTAAATCTAATGACCCCACATACAACATCAAGTAGATCATCTATTCTAGGCATGGGGTATCTATGCTTAACAATGATGTTATTGAGTTCTTCTTAACTAAAAGTGCTAGTGTTGCAAAGGGAAAATAGCTGGATTTCATTAGTTCTTTCTCTCCATAAACTCATGTAGACTAATCCAAAATGATGGTTGAGCAGTGAGACTTTCTCCTACTACCAACTCAATACTATGCTCAATATTCCTACAAGGAGGTAAACAAGAAGGTAGTTAACATAAAAACAAGTCTTAAATTTTTCTCATCTTCATTGAAAGTTCTTGAACATTGTAACTAGAACCTTCTTAAATGTGAGGATCCATCACAACAAAAGTTTAATGCACCAAATATGAAAATTAATGTACTTACAATCAACTATGAGCATATTAGTTGTGTTCACAAATATCATTTTTTGCAAAGCACGCTTGCTCTCCATGGATCATCAATTCCCTTGCGTCGTGATCAAATTCATAAATACATGATAAAAAATCTATGATTGGTTGTTTCGTAACATGTCAATGATTATGAAGGAATATGTTTAAAAAATCACTCTTTTGCAAGAGAGAATGAGAGGGATAATGACACATCTAATAGACAAAGATATCAATGCATATGATTGGTCATCTCTAGCATTTCAACAAAGCTACTCTATAGTAGGTGCAATTAGGAATTGTAGTAGGACTAGGAACATGAATTTTATCACCTTCAACACCACCTACATCACTTAATATCACAATATTTGTAGGTGTAGGAGGATGTATTTCAACATCCTAGACAATATTCAACAAGGCACTTGCTACCAATACATGAAGGATCATGTATGCCCATAATGGGTAGTTAGAACCATCCGAATTCTCCTGAATAACCAACATATAAAATACATCATTGCTTCGAACTATGGACAATAACTATACCTTGATGCATAAAGTTGACTTTTTATTAAAAAAAGATGAAGAAAAATATCCATTTGAGCTCAAAAAGACCTCTAACAAACTTTGAGGCATTTGTACTAGTGAACCAAAAAATTATATACATGTTCTTCACAAAAGGATGAAATTGCATGCAGAGTTGTTGAGATTGTGCATGTACAAGCCAAAAGGAGCTTAAATCAAATTTTTGTGTAGTTTTAAGATACTGCCTAGAGGGGTATCAATGATGCCCTATAGAAAGTGGAATCCTTTTCAGTTACCAATTTTGGAGTTTGAGGACTAAGGAAACACACAAAAGATAAAAGGAACAAGAAGAAGTTTGGAGCACTAATGTATCACTAAGTGAATGTAAAAATATAAGTAGCCTATTAGGGTTATATGTGTATATATAAACCAAGGGGGAAATCCTTAAAGAGGGAAAAAAGTGCTCTGGTGCCCCTAAGTATGTTAACTCACATGACTAACAAAAAATAAAAATATACTTGTGATTATTCTTGTTTTCGTAAGCTCATCTTGGAGTTCTGTGATTATTCATGGGAGCGGAATGTCTTGCACTCTTGTATCATCTAAGTTTTTGTGCAAATTGGCATGATGCCTTTGGAGAGCATATTATTAATAGTCCTTTAGAAAGATATTTATGCAAAATGTTGTTGATTCACTTTCATTTCAATGAGAAAATTGAATGGGGAAAAGGTGAGGTGGGTCATTCTATTGGAAGGGGGAATATGGTGAGAACTCATTAGAATCATCCACGAAGTGGTGCTTCACGAGGCTTAGATGTACAAGCTCGAGAGACATGTTTGCATGATGGCTTTTCAAATTGCTGGAGAGGATCTATATGAGTGACCCCAAGACTTATGGTCTGATTGGGACAGTTGGTTTGAGTGCATTGAATATGTGGATTTCAATTACTAGGTGGACTGGAGTGGTGGCTCTTGAACTTATAGTTGTCCTTCAGCTTGTACACAGTCAACTTCAGGTTGTTTTGTCTCCATGCACGAATGGAACAAGTTGATAACTTTTTAAAATTGGGTGTGGGAGTTATTGTTGTTTTATTGAAGCTCCAATACAAGGGTGAGAAGTAATTTCTAACTCAAAATCGACTGAGCATTTGAGTGGAAGCGAGATGATAGAGTGGATATGTCCTACTATGGTCTTCACATGTAGCTAGATGACAATCCAACTAATAAATACAAACTCCGGCAAGCCTCACTACCCTAGATGGGCTTGAATAGCATCAAGGAGGGCTTGCAAAAAGACAATAAACATATTTAGATAAGTAACCATGGTTTTGGGTATGGTGTAAGATCTATTCACAAATGCACTTAAAGCTCTTGCTCAAAAATTGCCGGGGGTAGAAAATAACCTTGAGATGCTCTAAAGGAATCATTTTGAACTCGAAAGGCCATGCAAGGAAATGAATGTCCGAATCATTAGATTACAAAATCCATTAATGGACAATATTGAGAAAGACTGTCATGAATCATGAAGATAAATTTATGAAGAGAAGCTTTCATAGCTATCTTCTTCCAAAGACCGCTGCGGGGGTGATTAACGCCAACACATAGATAACCTTCAAATATGCTGACTGAATCATACATGCGCCTCAATTCTTCTTTGATCTGTAAATCTTAGATCTCTGATATCAAACAAGTTTCTACAATTCACTTATAAGTTTGAACATTTCACCTTAGTGCCCTGTCGAGGATGTTCCGCATAAAGACCATATGGTCTTCAATCTCTTCTCCAAATATGCATAAAACGAATTCTGTAAGGTAAGAATACAGGATTCAACACGGTATAGAAGGCCGCTTATGCCTGTGTGACTCTTGTACATCATCTCCCACAAAGACATTCTGATGAATAAATTATGATCCTGTAATGACATCACAACTTCATGTTATGTTGTCTGCAATACTGTCGGATTAGATGTTCTCTCTAAAGCTGTTCTAGCCTACCATGTCAAGATTGCGCAGAATAGATATCTTAAAGCGATTCTGCCTTTTGTCATGCCATCGTATCTATCTTCACATATCGACCCCTTTGTTATGCTTTCCCAGGTGTCCAGCATTTTCGTATAATGTTTTCTTCCTTATTTTCGACCCAAAAATTCATGATATGACAAGTTTGATCCGAGCTCTTGCTAAATAAAAACCATCTCGTATCTCATAATTGGTATGAGCATGATTCGATGGTTCTTTTTTCATATTGTAATAATTTAAATCTTTTGCTCGTAGCTTAGCTGTAAACCTTATGTCATCAATGGCATTGTGGGCCGTATTCAATCATGGATCAACAAAGGATTCATTAAAGGAAGATCCATTCTTGAAGCGATCATTGACCTTTGGGGAGGGAATTGATTTGGTGAAGGACTCGACCCAAGAAATTCTCTTTCTCAAAATAGACTTTGACAAAGCATATGATAGAGTGGAGTGGTATTTCACCATGCACTCCCTCACGGAGTTGGCTTTAGCCCTAAGTTCTTGAAAATGGTTTCCCTGCTCATGGGGAATGCCTCTTCTTGGATTAACATTAACAAAAACCTCTCCATAACCTTTTATCTTTAGTGCTCCATCAGACAAGTGTTGCTCCCTAGGCTTGTTGTTGTTTGCTATTGTGGTGGCTCAGCTTCCTCATCAATAATAAAGTTCAGTTGGAGATTATTCATTGTCTCTCGATCCCCATAATTACAATCCTATGGTTCTTAGACTCTTTGGTGATGACACCAATGCATTTCTATAGAATAATATGGAGTGTGTGTCTACTTTCTAGAATCACCTTGATATTTTCTACTATGGTTCGATTTTCAGAATCAACCACTTGAAGATTGTGTACAGGTCCCTAGATGGTCCTTCCTTGAAATTTCTATAGGCTCAAGCTTGTTAGGAGCATTCCAAAGGTCAAGTCTTTCTACTATGGTTCGATTTTGAGAATCAACCACTTGAAGATCGTGTACAGGTCCCTAGATGGGCCTTCCTTGAAATTTCTATAGGCTCAAGCTTGTTAGGAGCATTCCAAAGATCAAGTCTTTCATCTCCTTGGCGTCTCAATTGGTTTTAAAATAAGCGTGGTTCAACATTGTGATTGATTTTGTTAACTTTTTTTTTTATATCCAATCCGACTAAGGAGCAGGACAAGTTGAGAGGGTTCTTGGGGTGGTAGAATCCAGTAATAACTAGATTCGTGTGTTTTTCGTAGACTACTTCACTGACTTGACTTACTAAATTATCAAACAGAGTAGCAACAATCTACTATGTTAACTTCATCGAATTACACTGAATAGAGTGGTAGACTATACTCTTCACAAAATTGCTTGACTGCCTACACTTAGTACCAATAGACAACTGACTTATTTCATCGGACACTTCACCAGGCCACATAGTACATAATAACTTCAAACGCTGCAACACAAAGCAATATATGGAAACGAATTATCTCAACGCGATAGGCCACATACAACCTAACATGTCCAGTGTGTGTCTTCTTACTTCATTATCTATTCTTAGCACATGCAAGATAGATTGGTGTTAATTAATGAAAAGATACATTTGGGAGTCTCTGACTCTTAGGTGAGTCATTTCAAGGATATATTACAAAGGTGTTTGATGGCTAACACTCGTACGCTAGGAGGACCTGAACCCAAAAAATATATAAGGATAACAAATTTATTCTACATCTTCTTGCTCATCCTTTAAAGGAGTAAATATATTAGATTTGAAGGGTTCTTGGGCTTCTACAAAATTATGCTCGATTTTCTTAGTAAGGGTCTTCAAAACTTTCTACACTTCCTTCGCTAGAAGAGTGATAGAACCATCTAGTATGTCGCATGTGGAAGCCTAGTTCAAAATTGATCGGCTCTGTGCTTCATCAAGGTGCAAACCAAACTCTTCCTATAAGTAAAAATCATGCTTGGCCAGATGCTTCCGACATTTAGTTTCCACTTGAGAAAACAAGATAGCCTGCTCCTTCAACATCTTCTCTTGAGCCACTCACTTTTGCACGTCTGACACCTATTGTTGGGCTGCCAGTATTAGTTGTTCTTGATGTACTCTCAGAGCAGATAGTTGCTCATTATTCTCCTTCAATGTGGTGGCAGTTTGTTGTACTAAGTCATAATATTTTGCTTGTTCTTGGAGTTGAAAGCACACCTTATTGGTTCTTGCTTGCACCATACTCTCCTATTTGAGTTCTTCCATGCGTAGGAGATGGTAGGCATTGGTATCTTGCAGGTTGGTGACCTCCTTCTGGCATTTCTCAGTTTTGCACTTTGACTCTTCAAAAAAACTTTTAAAATACCATGTTTGTTTTGATTCTTGATATAAGGTGTCACCCAAATGCTGGTTGGTGAACACTTGGTGCTCTAAGTCTCCCTGTAGTTGCTGGTTGTGGATTTGAAGCCAGTCGTAGTGCTATCTGAACTGTTTGGCTTGCTCTTGGTCGTGGTCTATGTCTCTAGCAATGATGCTTTGCATATGGAGAAGGTAGTTGTTAAGCCTACCAAACTCCTGCAAGCCACATCATTCACTTTGAATTGCTAGTACTGCTCATGTGCAACAAGTAGTGGTGCAATCTCTAGAATTTCTTGGTCATTGTCAAGGGTGAAAGGAGTGGAATTCCATGGAGAAGCGAGTAGGAAAGGGGAAGATCATCCAGCACTGGGGGTGTATCGGGTGGTGAGTAGGAGGGTGACGAGGGAGGAGATGGTCTAGGTGATGCATGGTTTGGAGAAGGTGTCATTGCTTTATCTGCCAATTTCCAAGAAGGCAAAAGGGATGAAGAAGGTTCCTTGATTGGTGAGGGGGATGGGGAAAGAGGGGCAACATCTTACATATTTGTATCTACTGGTGGGGAGGGAGGTAGAGGAGGCGGTGGGATCAAAGAGGATGAAGAAACTTCATTGTTGGCTGTAGAAGAGGGTGAAGGTGAAGGAGGGTTATCCATTTGATTCTGATTGACCTACTCAACAGTGGAGGAGGAGGAGGAGGGGACAATGGTTCAAGTACAGTGAGGATGGTGCAAAATTAGGTTGAAGTTCTTTTGTCTTCTTCTTTTTCGAGGGTGGATGTAGTATATGCAAAGCACCATAGGATCAACAAGACATGGGTGGTAATTGGAAACTCTGTAGGAAACAAAATGGAAAGAATGTAGGGGAGGCAAGTTTTTGGGTGGTTATCCTATGTAACTGACAAACAATGTGTTGGCTTTCCTCATGAATGCCATAAAAGAGAATGATTGACACATTGATCATTCATTGTGTGACAGTAGCGAGGTCAGAATAGAACTATCCGGATATGCCATGTGGGAAATGTTGCAAATTAAGGGCGGTTACAGAAAGTGTAAAATAGAGTGCTCTGGCTCAGGTCTGCAGCTAATGGCATACTCCTTTGAGCTATGCCTAGGGAACAATTTTTTCATAACTGCTCAAGAAATAGAGGGCACTGACGCCGAACCATTGGTGGGTAGGAAGAACCTCTGACCCACTTCAATCGGAGTTGTGTGGAGCTCCTATCCACTAAGGGGGACAATCTAGAATGTAGATCAAGTGGGTTCTTTTACGATGGTGTGGATAATGCTTTCTATAGTAGGATGTGCCGCAACAGCTTCCCACTACAGAAGGTAGAAACACCCTAAATGGTGTGGGGTAACGAACGCATTAGTCTCATTAGAGACTACAGGTGAGAGAGGCTCAAATGGTGCAAGCACTTCCATAGCTGTATGTTTCCACAAGGAGATTAGGATGCAATGCACACTAGTCACAAGCAAACACTAAGAAAACATGTTGACCGGCCCTTGCAAATGCACGTATGTAGAGATAATACAGAAATAAAATCTCACAAATGTACTCATAAAATAGAGAGAGATAAGAGATTGAACACAAGATCGGGTACAATTTCCCCCTCCCCCCCACATACTCTGATGGACGATTCTATCAAAGTATGTGTATTTATAAGTATTTTTTCATTACATCCTGAATAGAAGATACGTGAGGGTGGCACTTCAAAAAGCGTACGTTTATGAAAATCTGATTTATTTACAAAATCATTACTTTCTAAGTGATCTACTATTTTTATAAAGAATATCTAAAATACTATCTTTTAACTGTCTTCAAAAATATATGAATAAGTCCACACATGTTCATGCCCTCATGATTCTTCACCTGTTAAATCAAAACACAATCACATTAAAAACCTCAAGGCATTAAAATCCATTTAACATTCCATTAAAAAAGAAAGTGAATTGACAAACACAAACCTAGACTCGACAAGATTTAACAAACCAAAATAGATGCTGGATCATGAATGGTCGCCACAAATCACGAATACATACTGAGAAATTCACTTCCATAGATGCACACAAGCTCTGATACCACTATTGAGTGGCCCTTATAGACACACGTACACAAAGATTGTACAAAAATAAAACCTCACAAATGTACTCACAAAATTGAGAGAGATAAGAGACTTAACACAAGATTGGGTATAATCTCCTCCCACATACTTTGATGGATGAGTCTATTAGAGTATGAGTATTTAGAGGTATTTTTTCATTACATACTGAATACAAAATACATAAGGATGGTGCTTTAAAAAGTGTGTGTTTATGAAAATCTTCTTTATTTACAAAATCATCACTTTCTAAGTAATGTACTATTTTAACAATATCTAAAATACTTTCTTTTAACTATATTAAAAAATATCTAAATAAGCCCATGCATGTTCACGCCCTCATGGTTCTTCACGTGCTAAATAAAAAAAAAATCACATTAAAAACCTCAAGGCATTTAAATCCATTTAACATTCCATTATTCCATAAAGTATAACAAAACAATGATAGATGATCACAAAACAGATAGATTTTAAACAACCATGGTGGCATGTTGTCATGATGGAAGAACATGATGATCGTAATAATGAACACACATTGAGGAACATACACCATCAAAATCATGCAAGCCATGCAAAACATGCATGGAAAACAAATGATTGAGCACATGGAAGGTGATTGAAAAGTATGCAGCTTTGACCCCTTGACTAAATTTTTAACTAGAGCTCTAGCGAGGGTTTCCAACGAGAATGTTTCTCGACTAATTTGTGCTGAAATTTGATATGGACCGAGTCACCGAACTTTGAATTTTTCTATGGCATGATCAAATTCGGAGTTGTAGAATAGGATGCATTAGCCCACTTCAAAAATTAGAGTCCTTAAGAAAGGATCATGCATCGGGGCTTGTCTCAACTATACTTCATGCATGAGTAGAAAACTTTCAAACCTTTACTCCTCAAGTGCCCACACATCATCAATACAAGTATACAGTGACTCAGATGGCAAGAATTTATGCTCAAGTGCCACTCTCAAACTAGGGACAACCACTTTCCATAGGAGCAATGGCTTCAATTCCATAGGCATTTTTAAAGGGGGTATATCCTGTAGTAACTTTGTACATAGTGCGATATGCCCAGAGAACGGAAGGTAGGATTTGATCCCAACAATCAAAAAAGTTAGCAACAAACTTTTTGAGCAAAGTCAATAGTGTTTTTTTTTTGTTCTTTTTACAAGAACATTAGGAGAGGGATAATATAAAGTACTAAAATTATGTGTAATATTAAAGAAGGTTGTCAATGTGTCAATTAATTAATTTTCAAAATGAGTGCCTCTCTTTGACACTATTTCAAGGGGAATATCAAATCGTGGAAAAAGATCTTGATTTAAAAACTTAGCAACTATCGTAGGAGTGGTAGAGCAAACTCCCCAGGCCTCAGCCCAATGTATAGCATAGCCGGTGCATGTCAAAATATAATGGTTAGTAGTGAGGGCAGCTAGGGGAGTAATTGGACCAATGAAATCCAAGGCCCATTCTAGAAATGGCTCAAGAGGAAGAATAGGTTTTAGAGGGAAGTGATGTCATGCCAAGGGTTGAGCTGGCATGGATCACATTGGTGGACATACTCGTGCACATCGTCTTTCATGGTTGGCCAACATAAACTACTTTGTAAGATATTTTTGTGTGTTAATTCCATCGAAAAAATGACCAGCTAAAGGTGTAGAGTGATCAAGGCTAAAGTAATGGTTTTTCATACATTGGGACACATAGGAGCCAAGATCCCAAGGGTTCATCATGGTACAGTTGTCCTACAATGATACATAAATGTCTACTATACAAAGCTAGTTTCTCCCTTGTTGTTGCAAATAAGGAATCTCGTGGACAATCATTCATTAGAAAATTCATAAAATGTCATAATAGGATTCAAAAAGATTTTGTTGAACCATCAAGGAGCTAGGTTTTAATCATGTAGATAGCTAGGGAGGAATTGTATATGCTCGACGGAGCTTCACTAGAATCTAATTGGGATAGAAGGTTGGCAATTGCATGGGAAGACCTAGAGTGATGCACCACATCATAGTAAAATTCTTGCAAAAGAAGAACCTATCATGCAATTTTGCCACCCAAATTCTACTAGAGAACCAAATGAGTGTAGAGTGGTCTACATGGAAGGTAAATTTTTGGCCAAGTAGGCAGTGCCAAAATTTTTTCACATTAAATAAGTCCCAAACACGTGCTCTGTAACTGAGTAATTATGTTCCATAGGATCTAACCATCGAGTAGCATAATAGACCGGATGATACCACTTATCCTAAAGTTGCATGAGGAAACTCCTTATAGCAATGTTAGATGCATCCACAAGAACATGGAAGGGGAGGTCCCAATTAGGAGCTTGCAGGATTGGAGCTTCGATAAGTAGCTTTTTAAGACGGATAAAATTTTCTTGACATTTGGTAGTCCACTAAAAGTCGTAAGAACCACTCTAATTAATGGAGTAACTGGAATGGTGAAGTGATCCAACCATCGTAAATGGCAGCCATGCCAGTGGATTTGTTTGAGGAATCCTAAAACATTTTTAGTTGATTTTTGTGGTGGGGCATGTAAGATAACCTATGCTTTATCAGGATCGATTGGAATTCCTTAATGCGAGATAATATGACCTAATGGTTTACGAGAGGACATAGTAAAGATAGATTTATTGGGATTTAGGAATAGATGATAATTTTTGAACTTAATGAAACATAATCGAAGATGCAGCAAATGTGCATTGGTGGCACCACATACTGAGAAATCATCCAAGTAGACTTGCATAAAACTTATGAGGTAAGGAGAAAAAATATCATGCATGTGCACTCAAACATACTAGGGGCATTCTAGAGCCCGAACCACATGACTATGCATGCATAAACTCTCCAACTAGTAATAAAAGTTGTCTTAGGGATATCTGCCTCAGCCATATGAGCTTGATTATAGCCACTATATCTATCGAAAAAAGACTACATTTCCTATCCAACGGCTTCATCAAGCATACTATCGAGGAATGGTAGGGGGAAGGGATCAAGAATAGTGGCACCCTAAAATTTTCGATAGTCTACATAGATGTGTAGTTTTTTATTCTTATTGGGAACAATAACAATTGGAGATATCCACTCTGCATGCTCAATGGGAACTATAAACCCAACCCAAAGCAAAGGATCTAATTCCTCTTTAACTTTCTTAGCATAGTGTAGGTTCATGCGGTGAATCTAGCTGGATAAGCGTCTAATTTCAAGACCACTTTCTGTGGATATATCCTAGGATCTAACCATTTCATATCTTTATTCTCCCAAAAAAATACATCAATGAACTCAGTTAGTAATGCCAGCAAATCCCTTTTGAAAGATTCTTCCAACCCTATTGTAATCTTAACAGGTCACGAGTTTACATCATCTCCTAAGTTACAACTAATTAACTGATCTTCAAGAACATAAGTTGGCTGGCTAAAAGTATCCTCCATCCCTTGATGTATGTGTTTTCATAGGTCTGCTAGGTTCATTAAGTTGTTTCATAACATTTTGGTTGCTTCCTTAGTAGGATGAACAATGCAAGAAGTCGAGGATGAGTGATCTAGTACATGTGGTAGATCAGCTATACCTAAGGAAAGTAAATCTTGATAAGCAAAAAGAAAGTCATTTTTCTCATCATCGGAAAGACCATCTGACATATAGACTAGTTTGGCAACGTAGGGTCTAGCATGCAATTCGCATTGTTTAATGTCCTCAAGGGTTATATTTTATTTGATTACATTTCAAAATTAGGTCATGAGATGACTTGTCTTGTAGGAATTTGGCCTTCTTTAATAATGGATGGCCAAACAATAAGTTATAGTCTAAGCTTCACTCATCCAAGTCCAAAAAAAAAACATCATATGGAAAACTGCACCCTACAATGTGATGGGAGTATTTCTGACTAAGCCCAGCAGGTGGACTCTAGAATGATCTACCATCTTGACAAAGAGTTTAATGGGTTCAATCTTGTTCCAACCCAATTTCTTGTAGAGAGCTACAATGGCAATATTAACATTAGAACCACCATCAATAAGTACTTGTGTAGTTTTATGATTCTTATACCAGTGACAACCATGATCCATCCACAACTGGATATAACTATGGACCATGTGGTCCCCTTAATCACAATGTGGTATGGGAATCGGATCCACATCAATTTGCTACTCAAATTGTTGTTTGATGCCAGGAAAAAGAAACAAAAATTGCCCTAAAGCTAGAGTAATTCGTGCTTTGGACAATAGATCCCAAGTTGTGCAGCTCGGAGGTGGCCCTTCTAGTGATGTTCTTGATGATTCAAGTAAATCCACTACTATAAGTTTTGGCATAGAAGATGGTACTTAATGTAGATTGATTGGTACTCGATCAAGAAAGACAAAGACTTTGGCTTGTGCCCACTTGGCTACCTTAAAGAATGTTCTTTGCTGCTCCTTGAACCCTAGTTCAAAGATTTCAACAATTAGTTGCAGGATCTTACCAAAACAAATCTAGATGGTAGATTTTTGTGCCTCAACTGGTGAGATTACTACCATATTTATTATGGGATTTTGTCAATCCTTCTTACATTTGTCATAATCTTGAACATCTTTTCAATACCGAGGGATGTGACCCAATTCGCCACATAAATGACATCTTGGCTGGAATGCACGATTAGTTGTATTTGTAGCTCCTTGACTCCAATGTTGTGGATTGTAATTTCCATTTCATCATGATTTGAAATTTGTGTATGAAGAATAGGTCGTGTTCCACATTGGAGGAGGAACATAGTTCATTGCAGGTTCACGAAGTTCCTATATAACTATGTTCACTACAAGTCGATTTTGTGCCTTAGCATTGTATGGGCACATATCTATAGAATGGCTCCCATTTTTGCAAATCACACAAAAGACCTAATTTAAAGCACAATTTGTAGCCACACACCCTAGATTTTTGCACTTTACAAAGAAAACTTGTTTTAACACATCTTTGGCTTTGATTTTACCAAGCCTTATCCATTCCAGGTCTTCAACAAATCCACCTACTTTATGCTCTAATTGTAGATCCATTCTGTTTATTGCATCCAATGTCATTCCATTGATACACTGGATGATCATTACCTTTCACACTTGTTGGTTTAGTCCATTTATGAACTATTTTTTTATGACATCATTTGCCAAATTTGAATTTTCTTGTGGCAGATATCTAAGATGGATGTGGAAAATGATAGCTTATTCTTGCACTCCTTGATTCATTTTCTACTTGTCCTTGTGTGAAAAATCAAAGATTTTGGCAGCATTCTTCTTTAGCCTGAATCATTGTAGAGATGCATTCCAAACATTGTTATAACACCAAAAATGGTTAAGATCAAATTTTCTTAACCATCTAGTAGCTTCATTAACCAAGGTGGATCGGAAAATATGGCTTTATACTCATGATTTTCTGAATTGCCTAGTACATTGTAATTAATTTCAAATGTTCTTACATGTGCATTAGGATCGTCTCCTAGAAATCCTCCAAATTTTGCATAAGTGACAATGGCTAGAAATTGCCTTCTCTGTCCTCCCTGTTGAAACTTTTGTTGACCCCCTTGTAGGTCTCCCATTGCCTTGGGATTGAAATACTCATAGGCATGTACTACTTTGTCAAAATCGGATGTTGTGGGTCAAGCTTGATCAATTATGATAGGTACTCCTTAAGAGAGTTGCAAATTAAGTGGTTGAATAGGATCTAAGTCTTTTGTCAAGGGCAATTTCTTAATACTCTAGAATAATGTGAATTGTGCATCATGTCTTTCAATTGGCATTCTCCAACCTTCTCTCATAATAATCGGCTTCTTGAATGGCTCTTTTGTGATCTTCGTGATATCCACCACAACTTCAAAGGTAGATTTAACCTATGCAAACCATGTATGTTGCATCTTTTTGTTTGATATTAGATCTTTGATAGCATCTAAAACACTATTGACAAGTGAACTCTTATTGGAAACTGAACTTTCACCAAACTCTAGGTTGTTATCGGATAGCAAAATTTCACCGAATGTCGTTGAATATTTCTCCAGCATTTCTTGTAGATTGGAAATGAGAAAATATTGCGATAGACTTCCACTTACGACACTCTTTCCTTCCAAAGTTGTGCCTTCACTATCTTTACGCTATCGGATCCCTAACACACTGCTTACTCACATGGGGTTTTTATCACTTTGATATTTTCGATAAGTCTCACCAAAGTGTGTTACCTGCATGTAGTTGACAAAAACCACTCCCCAGTAGGATCCCCAGTGTTAACCTCTATTTATCTAGTTTGGTTAAGGAGTACTATAGGTTGATAGGGTTCTTGGGGTGGTAGAATCTAGTAGTAATTGGATTCCTATGTTTCTCCTAGACTACTTCATCGAATTCACTTATTGAATTATCAAACATAGTAGCAACAATCTACTATGCCAACTTCACCAAATTACACCGAAGAGATTGAGAGATTGTACTCTTCACATAATTACTTGATTGCCTATACTTAGTATCAACAAACAACTAACTTACTTCACTAGAGCAAATAGTATAGAATAACTTCAAAGACTGCAATATAAAGCAATATATGGAAGCGAACTATCTCGATGTGGTACAACACAAACAACCCGGGATGTCTAGTGCCTGTCTCTTACTTCATTTTCTACTCTTCACGCAAGCAAGACAAAATTATGTTAATTAATAAAAATTTACATTTGGGTGTCTCTGCCTCTTTTGTGAGTCATTTCTGGGATATATTAGAAAGGTGTCTGGCAGCTAACAATTTCTTGAAAAATTAACAACAAGTAGTAATACTAGAAGGGAATGCAACTTACTGTGCTTGGGTGAGAAATGGAGATCATTATGTTCCTTATCACCTCTTCCATCTACTTCTTGGCATGTGGGAGGACATGTAACAAGAAGATATTGATGTTGGAAAGGATCTACAAAAACTTCCATTGGATGGGGGATCCCAAGAGAGGAGGTTTTTTGAAGAGAAAATGGGAAATATGTACTAGTGCAAAGGAGAGCGAGCATTCTGGGAATTCTAGATGTGGAATCTTTGGCCAACAAAATGGTGTCCAAATGGATGATTAAAACTTGGAACAAAAGAAAAAATTTTGGGCAAAGCTCGGCTTGAGAAATAGTGAATCCCTTTCTCTCTCTCAAATCCCTCAGTGCAAAGGGCTTGGCTGAATTACTCTCTTGTTCTCCCCACTTCTGGTATCCGTAGGGGTTGAGATTTTATTAAGGTTGTAGTATCTTCAAACTACAACTTCCTTTCATCATTTATATTCTTCTTTTCTTCTTCTCTAGATTGACTTCTAGTTACTCTTTGATCACCCTTGTCAACTTTGTCATGCATATCATCATGTATCCTTTTGTCTTCAACATTAGCTATATGAGAATATACAAAAAGCTGATCAACAAGTGATTTCCATGCAGTTTTTTGCATTATTTCATCTCTAGCTTTTACAAATTTTTCAAGAAAATACATCACAGGATGCATTGATGAAACCACATTAGCTTGTCTAACTCCACTACTACTTGCTCTAGGATCATGCAATCCCATGGAGAAATCCTTATTATTTCAGTTAGCAACCTCCTTGGAAAGAGATGCTTGCATACTCATTACATTTTCCATCTGCTTGCATAGAATTTCAAGTTGAAACTTCATAGGAGTTTCAGGAGCAGCTTCAACATTGGCCATGGCGAGAGTCACAGTCACATGCATATTTGAATGTCCCATAGTAGGTATCTCCCTAGGCTACTTAGAAACTCGTATTTCATATAGTACACAATAATGCTACCTCATGAGAGCAATGGCCTCAACTTCACTTCTTATTGTTTGCTAGTTTTTCATCAAACGGTATCATTTTCTAGACTCTTCATCCTTCATTCTACCTCGATCTTATCTTTTGGGCTTAATATTTTTAAGAAATGAATGAAAAGGTCAGGATTCAGAGCATTTCTATCAGCTTTAGGTAGCTCAGCAAATCATCTCATAAACTCTCCATGTAGATTAGTTAGAGACACTGTTGAGAGCAGTATGGGCACCCAAGGACTGACTAGACAAGGAAGCCAGCGGAGAGAGTTAGAGCGAGGTGAAGGAGTAAGTAGACAAAGCAGTCGACGCAAATCTAGCAGATAGGCCCTGCAAATTTTTCCAAATCAACATCTTTATAACAGTGATTCTTATCACTAACAATCATTGTAAATACCATTTCATATTTTTGTAGCTCCATTTTGTGCAAGCCAAGGAGTCCTTGAGCTTGAGGAGCCTTAGAAGTACCTACATATCAATTTTCGTATTTTTTAGACTCCGTTTAAGCCCTCAAATTGGCCCTGGAACCTAATTTTTAACTAGGCCGGACACTAGGTCTGGACAGGGCCAAAACCTAGTCAAAAACTATAAAAAGAGCTAGAGAGCTCATTTTTGAGGTTAGCTTGTAATTGAAATGAACTTGTAAGAGCTTTTTGAAGGAATCTAAGAACTCCATTGCTTCTCACTCTTTGTCTTGCTGTATGTGCGCGTGTGTGTGTATGTGTGTGCATGCTTGTGTGCTTCTCACTCACGCACTTGTGCCTCCACTTGCTCGTGGTCTTCATACCATCCTCACGTCTTCCCAGATTGACATTAAAGGAGGTGCTACTCATCACTGAGCTAGACCAAATTTTGGCGCCGTTGCCGGGGATCGAGCTTTGAGGACGAGCGTGTGATAGTAAGACGTAGATTGGAGACGTTGGCGTTGTAGGTAATCTCTTTACTTTTCCTATTTTTCTCTTTCTTACCTTACCACCATCATCACCATCATCATCATCCCCATCTTCCACCTCCACTTCCATCATCGTGAAAATTTCAGTTTTTTTTTACTATATCCTCTTCCTCCTTTCATTTCCTTCATTTCACTTGTGACAGAGAGCGAGAGAGCGAACTGTTGTGTGCTATTTTCTGCATGCTTTTGGAGTTTCTTGCAGGTTTCAGCTTCATCATCCCCTCCAGCACGCCGCGCAGGTACGAAAATGTGCAGAACTGTCTCGCAGTCGCCGACTCTTGTCGATCGCGATTGACAGAAATTTTCATCTTTTGGTAAATCTGAGTGCACCACAGTGGACTAGAGACCCTGCACACCACATTTCCACAAAAATTTTTGAAAATCTTGCAAAATTTCAGTCCATCGCGATTGACAGCTCTGTCCATTGCGACCGACTGCCTGTCCATCGCGACCGACTGCCTGTCCATCGCGATTGATAGCCTGTCCATCGCGATTGATAGCCTGTCCATCGCGATTGATAGCCTGTCCATCGCGACTGACAGCCTGCCTGTCCATCGCGATCGACTGCCGGTCCATCGCGACTGATAGCCTGCCTGTCCATCGCGATTGATAGCCTGTCCATCGCGACTGGCAGCCTGCCTGTCCATCGCGACCGACTGCCGGTCCATCGCGATTGATTGCCTGCCCGTCCATCGCGACCAACTGCCGGTCCATCGCGATTGATTGCCTGCCTGTCCATCGCGATTGATACTCTATCCATCGCGATTGACAGCCCTGTCGATCGCGATTGACAGCCAATTTTAGCCAATTTTTTAGGGTTTTTTAATTGAAGAGTTGGGCTAATTTTGGGCATAAACATTTTACTCTAGAGCACATAAGGGGGCCTTAGGAAAACAACTTTGGGAAAACCTGTTGCACAGTGCTCCTGTTTGAACCCTGTCTTAACCCTAGAACCCTGAACGGTCATAACTTTTTCATACGAAATCCATTTTTTGAGCTCTAGGGCTTGTTGGAAAGCTCGTGGCATATACTACACACCCTCAACTGTTTTTTATAAAGATAATGCGTTGATTTTTAGCTAGGGTATTTTGAAATTGACCATACCTAGGGGGATCAAAGTCAGGGGTCTTAAGAATTGTTTTCCTAAAATTCACTATGCAAATTAGTATTTGTGCTGCAGGAATGCGAATCATTGGTTCTGTCTTTGGAATTTAAATATTAAAGCTAACTTTGGAACTCTACAGATCTATTGAGAGCATCGAAAGGCGTTCTAAGCAAGTGTAAGTGCAAGCTTGGGAACACACTTCCTGGGCATTCAAGGGCAACCAAGCAGGAAACAAAAGGTTGGAAACTTTCAACCCCCTCTGTCAATTCCTAGCTTAGGCTAAGAACGACTAGAGGTAGGAGTAAGTCAGGGCGACGATAGGCAATTATCAAGTTGAAGAATACCTAAACTTTCAAGTTCAAGCTAAGAACATAATCTTCGTACTGTCGAGAACTTTAAAGGAAAAGAACTTAACGTGGAATGATCAACTGTAAGTGCGGAACTACACTCAAATATACCTTGCGACGTGATATCAGACAAGAATTTTAACACAGGAACCAACTAAAAAGAATCAAGTAACTGATACAAAAGGACTCTGCAACGAGGTTGTACTTGGGCAAATTCGGGTTATTCAATGAGGCTTATGAACCTTAGATCAGGGCGACATCTAGTAAGGGATAGCCAAAGCCTTAGGTCTTCAGAGGCTAGTGTCAACCACACTGCTAGGTCGTGGGCCCAGCAGTTGAGCCACCACTCATACTACCCAAGTTCTGAGACTAGTGAATCTGAGATGTCTCAAGGTATGGAGAGACCTACAGGCAGTTCAGGAGTGCCATACCTGCAGAGGGTAGAAGGCCCTTACAAAACGCAGTTGGAATACCTTAGGACCAACCGATTAGGTGCCAGCATCTATGAGGACGGCCTAGGAAGATCTGTGGTACAGATTAAGAATCCTGATCAATCCATTGGATTAGAGCACCCAGCTGTCAAGATTGAAAATGGAGCATACTTGGACAAAGAAGGAACCATATACGTAGTCACCGGTCACCCAGATAGGACGGACGAATTTGGAAATGTGATCCCCGAAGCAGACTTAGGTGACCTGGAGCAAGGAAACATGGGTGCAGAACCTAGAACCCCTCGAGGTAAATCGGTTCTCACTAGGATTATCACACCGGAGTGGATTCCCCAGGATAATAAGAGCATAGATTTGCTCCTCAATCGGGAGACTGACGAAGCCTTTTGGAGGTACAAACCTGATCGGCCAATTGATATAGGAACGATCATGATCTATGAGTTTAAGGATCCTGATAGCCCAGGTAGAGTGACCTACTTAGATCACGCTTCGGAGAGGATCTTTGTGGTGACAGAAAATGATATGCATGCTTACACATGGAAAGGTGAATTCGTTTTCCCCCAACCAAGATCGAATGTATCCTATGGTCACCCTGAAGCTGGAACATCCCAAGCTCATGGAATGCAAAGAGACAGAAGTAGAGATAGACCAGAAGTAAGCTTTGCCAACCCAGTGGGCAGAGAAAGAACGAGGACGGAAACAAATAGAGTAGAACTTGAGATACTTAGAGCTCACAGGAATCAAAGAAATGCGGATGAGTTCCCTCTACCACGACCTAGAGAACACACAAGGACTTTGAGACCGACTCAGCTAGTTAAGTCCATGAAGAACTACTTCGATGGCACTGGAGATCCATACGATCATGTGGCTGAGTTTAGGCAAGTCCTGAGAGCTGAACAAGTAGAGGATCTATTCACTCAGTACAATGCCTTTGGTCTGACCCTTAGGAACACTGCCCTGACATGGTTTCAGCCACTAAATGAGAGGCAGTTCAGGAGCATAGACCAACTCCTAGAGGCTTTCATTATTGAATTCTCTAAGAGTGGCATAAGGCATAATACCTCCTCGCTGATTCACAGCTTCAAGCAAACCCCTCAAGAAACCGTGAGACTTGCAGGAAGAAGATTTAGGCAATACTTAGAAAGATGCCCTGTTTCGGAGCTACCCACACCAGCTAAGCAAGTGGCTTTATTCTTGGATGGATTGCTAAGTACTAATCTTATGTGTACTTGAAGGACCCTAGGACCATAGAAGAGTGTGTGCGCATGTGCATTGACATCGAGGATAACCTAGGGGAGGATTTAGAGCTTTCCAAGATATACAAAGATTCAGATAGTGCCTCTAACCTCTCTTCCACGCAATCCACATCAATTGAGGAACTTGCAGAGAAAGTAGCTCAGAAATTAGGTGTCACTAACAAACAAATCCCAAGGTTTGCCCCTGTGAAAAGGTGCTATACTTGTGGTGGCGACCACATGGCAAATGTATGTCCCATTATGGCTCAACCCCAAGTTAATCCTAGTAGCCAGTACTGCACCATAGAACGAAGATACACCAATCACACCGCGCAAGATTGCCCCTACAATAAGCAAACCGTTAGGCAGACGTACCCACAGCCATACCCTCAACAAGGAAGATACCAAAACCAGTACCCACCTCAGCAGTATGCTAGGCCTCAACAAACCTACCAACCCTACCAAAACCAACAAAGGCCTCAGCTTGTGCTAGCACAATAACCCCTAGCTCCAGCTAATGTGATTCCGGTAAAGTATGCTGCTGTAGAAGAAAACCTGAATAGAGCTATAGTCCCTGTAACACCAGTGCTTTCAGAAAGTGATCCCAGTGACCATAGCTTCGATTCTACACATGTTGATAGCCCCCAGGCTTACTACATGCAATCTCCTGAACATGGTGAGTCCTACTATAGTGAAGAGCCAAATGAACCTAGTTGGGAGGCAGATTACACAAACGTCATGTATGCAAACCCCAACCCTAGACCTCAACCTAGGCAAGTAAGACCCCCTTTCCCTAGAGGACCATGCTACAGATGTCAGGGGGATCACCTCATTCGTGATTGTCCCTTGCCTCCACCTACACAACCCCAGTCAATGACGATTCAGGGTTTTTGCCAAGAGTGTGGAAAGGATCATCTCTTACGAGACTACCCCAAGAATCCTAATAATATGCCAAAAATTACTCCTATTAACGTTATTGGGTTAGTGGTAGATTCCACAGGAAGTGTCACTTCCACTACACCCGTGCAAGTGATCACTAGAGCTCAAGCATTGCAGCAAAACCCAGAGGTAAACCAGGAGAAGAGCCCAGATGTTAGTGAAACAGAGAGCATGACAAAAAAGAGGACTAGAGCTTGGAGAGATAGCCGTGAAAGAATGAAACGACAATGGGCAAAAAAGATGAGTGAACTCGAGGAAAGCCTCAGAGAAACAAAGGCCAGGATAACTGAACTCACATCTCAAACTCCCTCTCACATTACCCCACTTCCACCATTCCCAACTCCATCCGACCCGCCACCTTCCGACCCGCCTCAACTAATTCCACCACCCCCTATAGTAGGATCAGTCCTAGCAGATCCCACTCCCGAAGACCTTAATATGATGCTTAAAGCATATCAGGCCAGAATCCAAGAAGGGCCAAACGTAACTGATCATGAAAAGTGTTACCCAAGAGCAGAACTAGAGTTAGAACGAACCAAAATTTGTGCTAAGATGGTGGAATTGGCTCAGACCATGTTTGAGGCCAGTCGCCTATTTAACATCTCTAGTTCAGCGAAGACACAGTTGCACTTTGATGGACTGTTAGAAAGAATAGAGAAGCTGATTGCACAATCAGAAAAGGAACCCGCCTCTCAACACAAGGACAAGGCAAGTGAAAGATTAAGCATTCCTGCTCAGGAAGCCTATGTGCCTGAAGCCTATGTGCCTAACTCTACGGAGCCAGACACATCATCTTCTATGAATCGGTTCACACCAGAATTCCTACGCAAGATTCAAGAAGACAAATGGGCTAAAGAGAGTGAAGTCCCTCCTCCTATTGAACTTGTGGATGATGCACGTGACCAATTCCCACAAGACATCCCATCCATTTATGAGGAGCAAGAGAGCACCCACTCTCAGGACATACTAGACTTTGAGTCTAACTCTCTACAAGAATTACCCCACTTCACAGGCCCATGGGAAGCTAAGTCTACTTGTATGAGAGCACCCACGGTCATGGTACGAAATGAGGACTCAGTCTTACCTAGGAACACAGAGGTAGTGAAAAACACTAAAGTGGAGTGCAATCTCAAGTTAGAAGAGCTACTCAAGGTTAGACCTGAATTATGGAAACATGTCGCCAAACAAGTACCAGAGATAGCAAAACCTCGTTCCCAGGTAGGATCCCAAAGGACAGTGCCAGAAATACCCTTGGATAAGATAGGAGATATGTGTGAAGGTGAAGAAGAGAACACCTATCTTCCCATTACCTACCAGGAGTACACCACCAAGGCAATTTTGGACTCAGGTGCAGGAGTTGCAATTGCCACCACTTCCCTATGGAACCGTTGGGGCAAGCCAGCACTCAGGCCAACGAGAATGAAATTGCAGATGACCGATGGTCATATTGAGAGACCCTTAGGATTGCTAGAAGGAATAACTCTCACCACCTGTGGTGTCGAGTTTGAGCACACATTTGCCATATGTGACTTCAGCAAAAATCATGCCTATGAGATGATCTTGGGACGACCTTTTATGCGACAGTTGCAAGTGGTACAGGATTGGGGAACCAATTCTTTGTACCTGCAGCACTTAGGTGTGACGACCAAAGTCAATCTCAAGGATTAATCTCATAGAGATGTCCCTCCTATTCAATGGAATCCCATCCATAGAGCCAAAGATGAGACTGAGTCTGTGCATTCCATAGAATCCGGATCCTCGTGGATGCATGAAGACACCCACTTATGGATGTGTAAGGTAGCAGTAGAAGAAGAGAAGAGAGAGAAAGCCAGAGAGGTAGGTGCAAAAGAAAACCATAGATCAATTCAAGACCCAGCCTATGCACCTGTAGTCTTTCCTGATGAGGAATTTGAACCCCATGGTTGGGCAGAAATCCTAGCAACAATGGATGTAGCCATCAATGAGGAACAATGGACACCTCACTGTGATGAGGATGGCTATGACATTTCAGTCTTCTCCATAGAGCCAATCATGGGAGATGCAGTTCTAGAAGAATGCGAACCTAGCCCTGATGCATTTGAGGATGCAAGTGACTCCGATCTAGAGTCAATCATTATGGACCCACCTTTTGCATCAAATGAAGAATACTTCCATGAAGTAGAATTTCAACCCCAGAGGCATGGAGAGCTTACAAATGATGTAAGATTAGCAACACATGTGACCCCGAAGGAAGAAGGAAAGAAACGAAAGAAGAGAGAAGTCTCACCAGAAGAGGAAGAATCTTTGTTTGAGGTCCCAGAAAATTTTAAGAAGTATGAGATAGACGACAGGAGAGTCATGATAAGAATGCCTAAACGAGAGGCACAATTAGGAGAGGCCTATGACAACAAAGAAACCACCAAGAAAATAGTAGTGGCCCTAGAAGAAGGAGAGGAGAGATGCACATACATAGGCCATGACCTAACAGAGGAAGAAGAGCATGCGTTAATAGCCTTGCTAAGAGAATACAGAGATGTATTCGCTTGGAGTTACAAGGATTTGAAAGGTGTTGACCCTGACATATGCTCACACACTATCCCCATGACCTCATATGCTAAACCCTCTAAGCAAAAGCCCTATACATATAACGATAATTACGCTGCCAAGATCAAAGAGGAGATAGATAGACTGGTTGAAGCTGGATTTATCTATGAAATTGAGCACACTGAGTGGGTATCCCCCATCGTAGTGGTGCCCAAGAAGAATGGCAAGCTGCGTGTATGCATTAATTTGAAGAAGGTTAATGCAGCCACAATTCGAGATAACTATCCGCTTCCTATCACAGAACATCTCTTAGAAAGAGTAGCAGGCAAGGAAGTGTACAGCTTCCTTGATGGATTTTCGGGCTACAATCAAGTAGCCATAGCTCCTGAAGATCAGCATAAGACGGCTTTTGCCACGGAATGGGGCATATTTGCCTTTCGGGTAATGCCATTCGGGCTTACTAATGCACCTGCTACCTTTCAACGATTGATGTGTCACGTATTTAAAGAGTTCCTGAGGAAGAACTTGGAAGTCTATGTTGATGATCTTTGTGCTCATTCCAACATTAGACAAACTCATATTCCTGAACTCAGACAGATCTTTGACAAATGTAGAGAATATCAAGTCTGCCTGAACCCAGAAAAGTGCGTTTTTATGGTCAGGCAAGGCAAGATTCTAGGACAGATAGTGTCAAAGAATGGCATATCCACTGATGAAGAGAAAGTGAGAGCCATAGCTGAGCTTCCAAGACCAAGGAATGTCAAGGAAGTACAAGCTTTCATGGGACATTGTGGTTACTACCACCGGTTCATTCACATGTATGCTGTCATTGCAAAGCCCATGTACGGACTTCTGACAAACTTTGAGTGGACTGAGGAATGTGAGAGTTCCTTCAATGAGCTTAAACGAAGATTATGCTCAGCACCAATCTTGACCACACCAGATTGGAACAAGCCATTCCATGTTCACGTGGATGCATCCAATTATGCTATTGGATGTGTGCTTGCACAACCTACTGGTGAAGGTAATATGGATCTTCCAATTGCCTATGCTAGTCGACAATTGAATGCAGCTGAACGAAATTACACTACTGAAAGAGAAGGCTTAGGCATGGTGTATGCGGTTAAAAAGTTTAGACATTATCTGCTTGCAAATAAGTTTAAATTTTTTACTGACCACCAAGCATTGTTATATCTCGTGAACAAGCCATGCAATACAGGAAGGTTAGTAAGATGGTTTCTCTTGCTAATGGAATATGATTTTGAGGTTGTGGTAAGGAAAGGGAGGACCCATTTGAGAGCGGATCATCTCTCTAGGCTCACATCTGGAGAAGCCCCACAAGGAGTGTCAGATGACCTCCCTGATGCTTACTTGTTTAATTTGGAAGTGGTGCCGCAGTGGGCTAAGCCATTGGTACCAGTGTTAACATATGGACCTAACCACCCAGTAATAGCCACACAGAATAGAGAGGTAGTAAAAGCCCAAAAGTATCACATCATGGTTGGAAGTATGTACAAGCACACAGATCAAGGGATCTTGGCTTGTTGTGTAGAAGAGGACGAGTATGCGAAGTGGTTGCAATTAGCACATGTAGGTGCATTAGAGCAACACTACTCAAAACAACGAACCCTACAGACACTAAGGAGACTCGGAGTGCATTGGCCAACTATGGAAGCGGATGTCCAACGGTTGTGCAAAGAATGCCCAATCTGTCGCACTAAACCACCGGTGGAACATGCCACTCTTTATCAAGTGTCCATAGTGCCAGATTGGAGTGAACCACTAGTATCCTTCCTGAGGACGAAAACATTCCCTCCAGACATGACTCTGGCTAGGAAAAGGAGTTTAGAACAAGAAGCCCAGGATTACTCTCTCATTGGTGATAATCTATACAAACGTGGTAAAGATGGTTACTTGAGACTATGTGTCCATGAAAGTGAATATCTCAAGATCCTGGAAACTGCTCACCAAGGTGTAGCAGGAGGACACTTTGGACCAGATCGGGTGATCAAGGCAATACTATTTGCGGGCTTCTGGTGGCCGACCCTTCACATGGATGCACATACCTATGTGAAATGGTGTGATGTCTGTCAACGAACTCAGTATCCTATACGCAAAGATGAGATGCCACTGAAACCTATGATGGGTGGACGTGCATTCTCTAAGTGGGGAATAGACTTTGTAGGCCCTATTAATCCCCCAGCTAAGGGTTCACATGCTAAATATATCATTGTGGCCACGGATTATCTCACCAAGTGGGTGGAGGTAAAAGCTACGACAAAGAACGACGCTCAGACAACTGCTAAATTCTTGTTTGAGAATGTATTCACAAGATATGGGCTACCTATAGAGCTAATAAGTGATAGAGGCACTCACTTCTTGAACGAAGTGATTGAAAATCTACTCCAAGAATTCTTGGTAGTTCATAAGAAGTCTTCCCCCTATCACCCTCAACCTAATGGACAAGCCGAAAGCACCAACAAGATCTTATGCAATGTACTGACAAAATTAGTGAACACTAAACGCTCTGATTGGGACAAACAGCTACACCATGCTGTTTGGGCATACCGAGTCGCCTACAAAACGGTACTCCAAGCCACCCCCTTTCAGATGGTATTTTGCCAAAACGCGGTGCTACCCTTGGACTTCTTAATACCTACATTGAAAGTAGCACAAGAGCACGAATGGACGGGTCATGAACTCTCCTCTAGACTTTTTGACCTTGAACGATTAGGAGAAACAAGACTGAGAGCAGCTGCAGGGATATATGCAGCTAAGAAGAGACAGAAGGCATACTTTGATGCCCATGTGAAGGATAAGGGCTTGAAAGCAGGAGATCTAGTTTTAGTCTACACATTGAAACAACACGCAAGGAAGCTAGAAAAGAGAGGCCACGGACCTATGATCATCAATAGGATCTCCACGAGTGGAGCAGTACAACTAGCCACTTTAGAGGGTGATGCTCTCCCAAACTATATTAGCGGATGCAGAGTCAAGTTGTATCAGGAACCCCTCACGGAGGAAATGCTAAGTCGACTCAATACTGCTAAGCAACGTAAAGAGGAGGAAAAACGAATTCGAGAAGAAGCTCAAGCAGAAGCCCTAGAGCGCATACGGAGGATGAAATTAAGAAGACAAGGTAGAGAGCAACCTGTGCCAGATGCATATGCAAATCCAGGATATCACGTGGCTATGTGTGAAGTTTCAGGTGTTAGCTCACATAGGATAACTGATCGACGTCCTTTCATAACCTTGGATATAGGGCAAGGAAAGAGTGCAAGGACTGTAAGAGCCTTGATTGACTCAGGTGCAGCCACTAGTGCTGTTAAATTGTCTTACTGTCAAGAGTTGCAATTAACTGTCAATCCTGTGGAAGCATATCTCATAGGATTGGGAGGCGTGGAAACCCCTTGCATGGGTGAGGTGGAACTTCCCCTCTATATTCATGATGAGGCAATGACAGTTAAAGTACTAGTATGTCAAGATGAGGATCTCACTGAACCCCTTGTCTTGGGTCAAGACTGGATCTATGACCAAGCAGTCAACTTAAACCTAAGAAGTGGACTTCTTCAGGTATGGGTGAATCAGACTAGAATCACAATTGAGTTAAATAATGGAGCACTCAAGGAACTAGAAAAGACACGGACTCCAGGTCCCTCCAGGGGTACACATGAAGTTGACCATGTTGTTCTTGTCCAAGGCTATGTGATACAGAAGAACGAAGATCTCAAAGAAGGAGTCAGAACCACAATGGAACTCCCTTCTTTTCCACAGGCCAGAAGGAGGCAGCGACTAAGGGCAGATCAATCACTGAAGATTCTCCAGGCGAGAGACCAAAAGAACGCGCGAAGCGGAACAACTCAGCCGATGAAACAAATGTGGGTGCGGAAAGACGAGCTGCCGACCGTAACTAAGTCGCAACAACGGTCTCAACTTCCTATTAGTAATCAACGACTTGATACTAATAAGAGGACTCCTAAAACCTCTGTTGACAAAGAGAAATCCATTTGGGTACCCAAGAAGTCGATGAAGGCTGACCCACAATCAAGACAAATTTGGGTGCCTAAGGCTTGCATGCGGGCTCAACTAACCCCACACAATTCCCATCATACACGACAGGGTTCACTCGCTCAAGCAGCCGCCACCCACTCTTGTCTGATACACTCGAACACACAGCCACCTAGAAACATGCACAGACTCACTCGTAAATGGGTCCCAATGACACAACAACTCCCAGCAGAATTACTCAGGCAACCCTCCCGAATCTCCACAAAACCAAGACCAAAAGCCATCCATGGCATTTGGCAACCTAAAACTTGTAATAAACCCCAGGACCCCAATTGTAAATCCATTTCCACCTACTAACTACTTCACTCTCACACCACATCATTCCGCTTAGCTCTTAGGTCTACCCAATTCCTAACTACACACACAAGCATCGAGCACTTATTAACCCCTAACCTCTCCCGCACCTTAGGTTAATGTTGTAACAGGGGACACCGTGTCATTTTGTGTCCATTGCGATGTTAACATTTATTCATATTTTCTCACAGAACCAGCTGCGAAGTTTTCAACATGGCTGAGGCAGCAGGAACTAGCTCTCAAACAGAAACAAGCCAGCAAGTGGTGGACTTAGACAGTTTACCCGTTTTGCCTGAGACAAATGAAAGGCCAGAAGAATTGCGGGCCATCAAAATCATACCTATTGCGGACCCTCCACGTGGCCACACCATGCCCATAGGAAAGACTTCCCACTGGTTTACTGAAGTGGCAGGACCCTTGGGTGAGGGAACGTACCTATGGGAATCAGAGTTGGACTTCAATGGAAAGCAAGGCAGATACCATTTCTTTACAAGAGAATTCGAGAAGTTACAAAATGCAGAAGGTCTACGTTTGATATGGGAAAAGGCAGGAAGTCAAGCTCCCAAAGCCAGGCTTCATGTGATGCTACTATCTCATCAACACCTTGACTCCAAACCAGAACCCAAAAGGTGCAAGCTCATTTGTGATTCCATCTCTGACAAAGGGGAATGAGCTCAAGAGGTTCAGGCTATCAAACAACTGTTGGATGTGATGGCTGGGTACAATCAGAAGATCAAGTTGGTGCTGCTAGACCTGCTTCACACCTGCCCTATTTTCTTTTCAGATATGGTTAGGAGTCTCCTTGAGCTTCCAAATGACACCAAGAAACTATATATGTTCTTTACAAAATGATTGAGTAATGACCAAATCAAAACAGATGATTTTGAACCTTCACAACTCCAAAAACTTTCTATTCCTGTATTGATACCTGCTCAGTCCTAAGCTCAGTGTGACCAGCACACTTGCAATTGGTTTAATTCCTTCTGGGAGTATTAAATTAACTTAACAAGCTACCATTAGCAAGTTAAATCACTCCAATTAACAAACTATACACTGAGCATGATCTTTAGCAAAATCAGAGACACCCCCGACTTTTTAGGAACAACACAGAAATATACCAGTGACTGCTTCGATAGTGATTTCTCCCAATTGGCTGAATAGAATGACTTGAAATTTTTTAGTGTTGTAGAATGCTTTGAGCTGGTTCCAATGAGCCCTGGATTATCCAATTTGGTTCAGTAGAACTTGAGATATGCCCTGTTGAAGTTGACAGACTTTGAGGTGAATGACTCAGAGAACACAGAGTTAAGAACTATGAGTATTTGTATTGACACTATCAAATGTACATTCCCATTGGCATGTAGAATGATGCCCAATGGTACTCAGAGGTGTAGGCTAAGTAGTAGCTCTCACACACTCTATGATCTGCTTGGATTAGCCTCGGAAAGAGTGTAACATCCCCGCGACTTTTTCATAGTCTTTTATAGGAGTTTGAAGAAGATTTGAATTTCAAATTCAAATGTAGGCTCCCTCAAATCTCTCATCTAATCACATGGAGATATTCTCTCCATTCATACCTTTCACAATCCACGACTTTTGAAGGTAGGTATGATTACAAGAGGTGAGTTAAGTCACATTGACTTTTACATTGGATAAAAGATAATAAAGCATAGGCATGTGTTCCTATGGTATATGGTTCACATGAATACATCCTTCAGGGGTCCAAACTTTTATGCTTTCCAAGGGACCAATAGTCCAAGCTTTATATTGAATCTTCAAGGCACACAACAAAGCCAAGTGTTAAGGCTTGTTTGCACCAACAGCTCCCCCTCAAGCCAAACACTTGCTTGAGTCTTCATCTTTAGTCTTCAATGATATCTTGCAATCCTATCATGGATTTGAACCTGCATAGCTTGCTCCCATCCAAAGCTTTTGTAAGCAAATCTGCACATTGAATATTAGTGGACACATATGATAATTGGATTTCCTTGCTAAGTAATTTCTCCCTCACATAGTGGTAATGAACCTCTATGTGTTTTGTCCTAGCATGATAGACAGGGTTAGCAACTAGGTGAAGTGAACTTGTGTTATCACCAAATATGATTGGTGGCCTTGTGTATAGGCCCAATTCTGAATAGAGTAACTTCAACCATATTGCTTCTTGAGTAGCATTGGCTAGCCCTCTGTACTCTGCCTCAGTAGATGATAGGGCTACTATGGGTTGTTTCTTGGATGACCAAGAAATTGGTTTATCACCTGCAAAGCATATGTAACCAGATGTACTCCTCCTGTCATCTTTGCAACCTGCCCAATCTGCATCTGAGTATACCTTGATGTCAATGTCTGATGAATATGGATAATATAAACCATGATTTTGTGTTCCCTTTAGGTACTTTACTATCTTCTTAGCTGCCTCCAAATGTGGTACTCTTGGCTTATGCATAAATTGGCTAAGTACACTAACACCATATGAGATATCAATCCTAGTTAAGGTAGCATAATTAAGACTACCTACCAAACTTTGGTAACCTGTAATATCCTTGAGTTCTTCTCCTTCATGTGCACTGAGTTTGTGGTTGACCTCCATAGGAATGTTTGAGACTTTAGCTTCCTGCAAATTAAACTTCTTGACCATGTCCTGAATGTACTTCTTCTGAGTAATGAATATACCTGAATTTGTGTAGACCAATTCAAGCCCTAGGAAGTACTTTAATAATCCAAGATCATTGATCTTGAATTCCTTCATCATTTGACCTTTGATGTGTCTAATTCCTTGAACATCATTTCCTGTAATAATGATGTCATCAACATAGACACACAAGTATATTACCTCTGAATTGTTCTTCTTTATAAACAATGAAGTATCTGCTTTACTCATCACAAATCCTTGATCCAAGAGATAGGTTGTCAACCTGTAATTCCATGCTCTAGGTGCCTGCTTCAATCCATACAGAGCCTTCTTCAATTTGCAAACATGATTTACCTTATTGGGATCCTCATAGCCAGGTGGTTGTGACATGTAGACCTCTTCAGATATCCATCCATTCAAGAATGCATTCTTCACATCCAATTGGTACATGTTCCAATTCTTGGATGCAGCTACACTCACCATGATTCTGATAGTTGGCATCTTTGCCACAGGAGAAAAAGTCTCCTCATAATCAATGCCTTGGGTTTGTGCAAAACCTTTGGCTACCAACCTAGCTTTATATCTGTTTATTGTCCCATCTGAGTTCCTCTTGAGTTTATAGATCCATCTGGATCCTATCACCTTCATGGAGTCCTTCTTGGGTACCAAGTCCCAAGTATCACTCTCCTTGAGAGCCTCCATTTCTTCATCCATTGCTTCCTTCCATTCTGGTTTAGTAATAGCTTCCTCAAATGTACCTGGTTCTTCACTTAAGATATCCTTTGCAAGATATACAGAGTGCTTGGTTACAAGTGAAGTATCATAACCATACCTAATAGGTTTCTTCTTTTCCCTTGAAGATCTCCTCATAGCTTGAGTTGAGGATTCTGGATTGTCTTCAAGTTGCTTCATCTTCATCTTCCCTTTGGATTTCCAAGCTTTGAATTCTTCAATGTTGATGGTGTCTTCATCATCTGAGCTTGTGTCCTCCTTGTGAGTTGGTTCTTGCCTAGCAAGCTTTGGAAAGTCTTCTTCCATATCATAAGGTAGGCTAACTTTCCTGCACTCATTATCATACCATGAATCATTTTCATCAAAGATGACATCTCTGCTTACCTTGAAGCCTTTGTTTGAGGGGTTATAGAACCTGTATCCTTTCTGATTCAAATCATAACCAATAAAGATACACTTTTCAGCCTTAGGGTCTAGCTTTCCCCTTACCTGTGAGGGAATATGCACATATGCAACACACCCAAAGATCTTGCAATGATCCAGAGATGGTCTCTTACCATGCCAAGCCTCATAGGGTGTCATTCCATCAAATGTCTTTGATGGCAACCTGTTGATTAAGTATGTGGCAGTAGATACACTCTCTGCCCAAAGATAATTTGGTAGTTTTTTCTCATTAAGCATAGACCTAGCTGTCTCCACAATAAGTCTATTCCTTCTTTCAGCTACCCCATTTTGTTCAGGTGAGTACCTTGTGGTAATCTCCCTCTTGATGCCTCTTTCCTGCAAGAAGTCTTCAAAGTCATTGGAGAAGTATTCTCCACCACCATCAGACCTTAACCTCTTCAAATGTCTACCTGTTTGATTCTCTACTAATGCAAGATACCTTTTGAAACAATTAAATACTTCATCTTTATGTTTCATGAAGTACAAAACAGTCCATCTGCTATAGTCATCAATAAAAGATACATAGTACCTTGATCCTGATATGGATGGCTCTTTGCTTGGTCCCCAAACATCTGTATGCACCAATTCCAAGTAGTCTTCATGCATAAAACCTTTTTTGGTATATGGCAATCTGTGTGACTTACCAAACTGACAAGCCCCACACTTGTATATCATGTGTTGCTTGGATACATTAGGTATCCCAAGCACACATTGATCTCTACTCATTTGCTTTATGGTCCTTTCTCCAATGTGACCCAATCTCTTGTGCCACATCTCCAATTCTGATAGGGTTTGGTCCTTATAGTTGTACAAGGCAATGTTCTTAGTATCTTCAAGTTCAAAGGTAAATAGTCTACCTGATTTCTCTCCCTTGGCTATCCTTCTGAATCCATGTCTTGGATCCTCCACATAAGCACCATGTTGAGTGAACCTGACCTGTAGACCTTTTTCAACAATCTGACCTACACTCATCAGATTCTTGGTGATTGTTGGAACATACAATACTCTGCTTAGCAAATTCTGATTACCATCACTTGTTTTGACATTACCTACTTTAACCACTGAGTGTTTAGTGTCATCACCTGTCTGCACTTGGTGCTTGCCTTTAGGTTCTTCCAAATCAGAGAGTAAGGCAACATTCCCAGCTACATGATTAGAACAACCTGAGTCAATATAGAACAAATGATCATCATTGATACCTGATTTAGATGTCATGTTCATAATCAACAAGGAATCATCTTGATCCTCTGCATAATTGTTGTAATCCTTTCTGTTCCTGTATCCTCCTTGATAATTGCCATTGTGATTGTAGCTATTGTTGTAGTTATTGTTGTAATTATTGTTGTAGCCATGGTAGCCTTGAGATTGATTAAATCTGCCTCTGCCTTGGGAGTATCCTCCTCTTTGGTGACCTCTTCCTCTTTGATTCTTGTAGTTCTTGTAGCATTCATCTGTAGTATGGTTAGACAAGCCACAAATATTGCATGGAGATTGATTATAGGGTCTCCCCCTACCTGACTTACCTCCTCTGCCCCTACCTCTAGATGATCTACCTCTCCCTGCATAGTTTGCTTGGGAGGTGGATCCTTCTTCATCAACTTTCTTACTTTTACCCTTGTCTTTAGACTTCTTATCTGTATATAGGGCAGAGGGATTGTTACCTTTTGATTGCTCTCCATTCTTTGTGATCTTTGCTTCATGTGTGAATAGTTGTCCAATCAGAGTTGTTAGATCAGGTGCTTGGATGTCCATGTACAAGTCCATTGCAGTGGTAAAGCTTTCCCACTTGTCATCTGCTTTGAGTCCATTGATCACTTGTCTGACTATTTGCTCTTCTTCAATTTCTTCTCCAACACTTGCAAGTTGATCTGCAATGTCTTTGACTTTGGTGACAAAATCTGAGACACATTGTTTTGATTGCTTCCTGAGAGTCGTAAACTCAATCCATAGCTGATTCTTTCTGGCCCTTGTGCTTGATGAGAAGTATGTTGACAAGGTCTCCCAAGTCTCTTGGGAAGTCTTACAGTTCCTAACATGAGGTAGAAGGAAATCAGAGATAGAGTTTAGAAGATATGACCTTGCCAAAGCATCTTTAGCACACCATTGATTAAGTCTCTCATGCTCATCCTTTGTAGGTAGGCCTCTGGTTTTGAATGAGGGCAACTCCTCATCTCCTGATATGTATCCATACAAGCTTCTCCCTTGTAGATAGGTCTTCATTCTTAATGACCATGCCTGGTAGTTATTTCTATCCAATTTTTCAATGAAGGAAGGAAAACCATCACCCATGATTACCTTGTTTGCTCTGATACCACTGTTGGATGTGATGGCTGGGTACAATCAGAAGATCAAGTTGGTGCTGCTAGACCTGCTTCACACCTGCCCTCTTTTCTTTTCAGATATGGTTAGGAGACTCCTTGAGCTTCCAAATGACACCAAGAAACTATATATGTGCTTTACAAAATGATTGAGTAATGACCAAATCAAAACAGATGATTTTGAACCTTCACAACTCCAAAAACTTTCTATTCCTGTATTGATACCTGCTCAGTCCTAAGCTCAGTGTGACCAGCACACTTGCAATTGGTTTAATTCCTTCTGGGAGTATTAAATTAACTTAACAAGCTACCATTAGCAAGTTAAATCACTCCAATTAACAAACTATACACTGAGCATGATCTTTAGCAAAATCAGAGACACCCCCGACTTTTTAGGAACAACACAGAAATATACCAGTGACTGCTTCGATAGTGATTTCTCCCAATTGGCTGAATAGAATGACTTGAAATTTTGTAGTGTTGTAGAATGCTTTGAGCTGGTTCCAATGAGCCCTGGATCATCCAATTTGGTTCAGTAGATCTTGAGATATGCCCTGTTGAAGTTGACAGACTTTGAGGTGAATGACTCAGAGAACACAGAGTTAAGAACTATGAGTATTTGTATTGACACTATCAAATGTACATTCCCATTGGCATGTAGAATGATGCCCAATGGTACTCAGAGGTGTAGGCTAAGTAGTAGCTCTCACACACTCTATGATCTGCTTGGATTAGCCTCGGAAAGAGTGTAACATCCCCGCGACTTTTTCATAGTCTTTTATAGGAGTTTGAAGAAGATTTGAATTTCAAATTCAAATGTAGGCTCCCTCAAATCTCTCATCTAATCACATGGAGATATTCTCTCCATTCATACCTTTCACAATCCACGACTTTTGAAGGTAGGTATGATTACAAGAGGTGAGTTAAGTCACATTGACTTTTACATTGGATAAAAGATAATAAAGCATAGGCATGTGTTCCTATGGTATATGGTTCACATGAATACATCCTTCAGGGGTCCAAACTTTTATGCTTTCCAAGGGACCAATAGTCCAAGCTTTATATTGAATCTTCAAGGCACACAACAAAGCCAAGTGTTAAGGCTTGTTTGCACCAACAACAACTTGGTGAGAGAGGCTCTAGATATGCGAGGAATGCATATTCCTACAGAGAAGGAAACCCTAGTACCGGATTACATGAAGAATCGAAGCCTCACCAAACTCAAGGACATGGTGTCCATGATGCCTAATATTGCAATACACCTTCGCATGTGCATGCAACACTTTGCTTTTCCTGCTCAAGATAGATTCACCATGCCGCCCAAAAAGATTTGGTTTAGTTTGTATCTGGCAGAGACACAGAGCCTCACCATCAACTTACCCCACTAGATAATTGATCAGATACACCTAGCTCACAAACGATGGCCGCGGAAACAGGTTTTATATGGTTGTTGTGCTCTGACGAGAATCATTTATAGGTGTTTGGCTTATGACATCCCTATTCAACGGGCCTTAATGTGGAATCGTGTAGAGCAGTTTAGAGGCAGGACATCCATAGGACCCCCTTCTAAGAAAATGAGAGGCATTGTCCAAGTCCCATGTGCTCAACCACGTGGAGCCACCCTAACACCAGACGTCACCCCTCCACCCCGAAGAGTCCGACCATTCACACTCCGACTTCCAAGACGCAGCACCGATGGTTCCACCTTGATATTCCCTCCTATCCCAACCGATCTTGAATTTCCCAGTGGTGCACCTTTGGAAGAACTCACTAATGAAGATTTCGAACAATTATTACAAGATGTAGAGCTGGAGGCAGAAGAGGCACAACAAGTGGAGAACGTGCAAACGCAGGCCACAACCTCCCAAGCACCTGTCACAACAGTTGAAGTGGATGAAGAGGTTGATGGAGATGAAGAACAGGAGGAAGATGAGGAGGATTATAATCAAGAGCATCAAGAGGAGCAACAAGAAGTGCCAGAACTTGTAGGTGCACCAGCATATACAGCTCAACTACAAAGATTATACGACACAATCAAAGCAGTACAAGAAAGGCATCAACTCTCTCTTGTATCAGGTCAAGCTTTGATGCAAGAAATGCTATCAGATGAGGGGGTGGACCAACATTTCATTGACACCCTCAAATTAGTGTCAGAATCTTTAGGAGTTCCGGAGGCTGTCCACACTGCAGTCCGCCAGTCTGCGAGGTATGACAAACGCAGAGTTGACACATTACCACGAGCACGTAAGACTATCAGGATACCAGTCACAGAACAAGAAGTACCCATTGAAACCACAGCTACTCCCACAACCACCACTGACCTCTCTGCTGAAACATTTGTTCAGACATCACCCATCTCACCCCAGCATCCTCCATCACCACCTTCTCCACCCCCACCACCACCTCCCACCATGGAAGAAACGACAGTCATCACCTCTACCTTCACTTATAACCCATCCTCATTCACATCATTCTCATTTCGAGAACCCACCTCACAAGACACCCTCTTCTCCTTCGTCACCAATCCCTTGTACACTTCACCCCTTCTATCCTCCGAACCCATAACTGGCCATCCCATAATTCCAAGTGTGGTTGGAAACCCGACACCCACTGAAGGCACCCTGTGTTTTCCAGCCTATTCCCCACTACGGGTACCTCCATTCCATGACCCTCACTTCCCATCTGGCCCCTACACCTCTTTCAACCTGACCTCACCACCCCAATACCCGTCCTTGGTGGAGCAGTTCATCCGCTCTCCAATGTTTCAGAGGCACATTTCCCCGATGTTAGCAACGACATCAATTTACACGAACACCACACTCACTTCACCTACCATACCCACCTACATGGTAGCCCCTGTACACACCTCCTTGTCTGACCCAATGGACATTTCACCAACCACAGCACCTCTCCCCACGATTCCACCATCTCCCCCTCCCTTACCCCCCACCTCACCACTCACATCATTGGCACACACAGCATTCACTACCCCCCTACCCAATCCCACCTCCCCTGCATTTCAAATTTTCCCCCTTGCATCTCATAATGTAAATAGCACGTTCAACACATTACTTCAGTGTGCACATCAACTACAACAAGAATACCATCAATTGGAAGAACGCACTACGACCCTCCGGGCAAAATCTCAACGTCTGCAAGCTAGAGTCACCACTCTTGAAGCTGACTACCAAACGCTCCTAACCGAGCATACCACCTTACAGCAGGCTCACTCCGAACTGGAATCAAAGACATCAACAGTGGATGACCAAGCAGTCAAGGAATTAGAAACAGTGCTCCAAGCGCAAATGATATCTAATGCTACACTCAGACGCAACCTTGGGCTATTAAGGAAGCATATGGCGGAAGCACTAGAAGAGAACAAGCGGCTTCAACAACAAAACCAAGACAACTTTGAAGCGGCTATGGAAGGAACTGCAGGAGCAACCATTAGCCCTACCAAGTATAGAGTTGTACCATCGAAAGACATTCGCATCTTACTTGAGGAGCATGCAAATTTCTTGGAGTCATATGAAAAGTTAGAGACTGAATGTGCAGACCTAAAGAAATAGATAGCCAGTGCCCCCACAGCTCAACAGGAGCCGGTAGTCTTGCAACACTCTCCAAAAGAATTAGAGACCCTCCGAAAATAGGTGACCGAACTCCAAGCGCGTCTCTTACCATATGAAAGGCCACCCTCGCCAACTGAAGAACCAGAACCTGAAACAGTGGTGGAAATCCCCATCGATGACAGCTATACCATATGAGCCGATGCCGACACCCGGTGGTCGAACTACAGAGGAAGGACAAGACACTTTAGAAATTCAAGTTCCAGATTGGGTCAAAAGGGTCGAGAAAGTGGGTAAGACACATGATGATCGTGTGGCTGTGCAAATGCAATCTCTCACAAATCTAGAAGAAACTGTCCTTAGGTCTTCTTACTTTCAAAATCTATCCCATCAACGGTTAATCACAACATCAGAGTCGCAATACATGCCTTATTTTGTCTTGCTACATGATTATAATGCAGAAGTCAAAAGACATACAGGGAAGGAGCCCACATTCGCCACTCAATTTGAGCTAGGGGATTTACCGACAGATGCACGTGCTGGCTCGATCTTCCAACCTAATTGGCGTGCACGTCTACTAACCGATTACCCAGAGATGATGAGCACCTAGGCAACCATGCCACTATATATCAAGTATAATCCATGCTATTGCCGAGTGGTACGTCGCAGATCCTGGCAAGCATTTGCAATCAAGGTACGCAACAATAAAGAATGCTCGGCTTGGGTTAACTATCCATATTTTGCTCCACCTCGAGGGACCTCAACCGTAGCCTACATGATATCAACAATTCGGCATTGGTCTACACGTCTAAATAATGTACCCGACATAGCAGCGAAAATGTGTATGAAGATATTCGAGCTCATGACCATTGTCTTCAAAACCTTTCGGAATGTACAAGCTCCATACATCTCTGCCCCTGGATTCTCTCAAGGTAACAAGGATTTAGTCTACGACATGAGCCAGACCCCCTCGGTCACTATAATCTTTGCTTGGCATGCACGAATAAAGTACTTACCCGCATGCTTCAAGCAGACATTTGAGGAAATGTTCTCTACGGGATTCTGGGAATATCATTCGGAAATTTTCATTCCCAGACCCACACATTTGCTACACCTATTCGCAGTAGAACAAGCGATCCATGCAGATCAGTTACGTCTGCCACATCCGGACATTCCAGGACCAATTGACTGGGATCGTATGATGACAGACTTGGCCAGAGGACTACGCCTACAAGAACATCAGCTTGGCACTCAGGTTGTGGAATATTATATCCAACACTCTCAGCAACAAGGGTCTGTTAGGGACGACAGACGCGAGAGAGGGGGGGGGTGTTGAGAGCAGTATGGGCACCCAAGGACTGACTAGACAAGGAAGCCAACGGAGAGATTCAGAGCGAGGTGAAGGAGTAAGTAGACAAAGCAGTCGACGCAAATCTAGTAGATAGGCCCTGCAAATTTTTCCAAATCAACATCTTTATAACAGTGATTCTTATCACTAACAATCATTGTAAATACCATTTCATATTTTTGTAGCTCCATTTTGTGCAAGCCAAGGAGTCCTTGAGCTTGAGGAGCCTTAGAAGTACCTACATATCAATTTTCGTATTTTTTAGACTCCGTTTAAGCCCTCAAATCGGCCCTGGAACCTAATTTTTAACTAGGCCGGACACTAGGTCTGGACAGGGCCAAAACCTAGTCAAAAACTATAAAAAGAGCTAGAGAGCTCATTTTTGAGGTTAGCTTGTAATTGAAATGAACTTGTAAGAGCTTTTTGAAGGAATCTAAGAACTCCATTGCTTCTCACTCTTTGTCTTGCCGTATGTGCACGTGTGTGTGTATGTGTGTGCATGCTTGTGTGCTTCTCACTCATGCACTTGTGCCTCCACTTGCTCGTGGTCTTCATACCATCCTCACGTCTTCCTGGATTGACATTAAAGGAGGTGCTACTCATCACTGAGCTACAGACACATTAGACTTTGGAAAATTTATCCGTCTTTAAAATCCTTCTCTATTATGTTGACTAAAGTCTTCAAGAAAGAATTTTATGGAGTTCTTTTCAGATGTTATCCCATTTTTTAGTTGATTGAACATCGATGGCATCTTGAATTGACCCAGAGACTATCCTTTTGAAGTACAGAACGAGTACATCTTCAGGTAACCCTTGGATCTGTGCTTATTCTTCAAATACACTCAAGTACTCAATCATGTTCATTCTAGTGAGCTTCCCTTTCTCTCGTAAAGTTGCTTGCACTGTATGTGCACCTTGTTTTCTATAATCATGCCCCTTAAAACCTCCTTCATTCTTCTTTGTGAGTGGCTTTTGAATGAACAAGAGGTCTAACGTCTGTAGCCCCCACTGTCCGCAAACACTTGATCTCTTCTCGTAAGCTTCATAATGTTTAGTAAAGTCTCATAAAATCTTGAAATGTTCCACAAGACAAGTCATAAGAAAAAAGCTATAAGTACATTTATAACTAATAAAAAACACACATTTATAAGTACATTTATAACTAATAAAAAACACACATTTATATACTAAATCACTTCTTTTCTGCCTTTTTCTCTCTCTCTTACTCTCTCTCTCGATCTCTCTCTTTCTCTTAACATGAGCTTTGCTAAAATGCTCTTCTTTCTGACATCTTCTTTGTTGGAATATTTGCCTCAGATTGGTTGTGAATTGAGATATTCAGTGACCTGTTACACTCTTGAAGCTTCAGTTTGAAACAAAAAATAGTTACCAGAATTAATTGCACCTATATTTGATTTGATCTTTGCACGTCTCTCGACAACGTGTAGTAATGAAATCAGCTAAAATAAATGAAGCATGCGGAAATGATAAAATCAAAGTCTAGTTAAACATGAGAAAAAAACATACACAAACACATATGATTGCACACACTGTAGTGTTCACATGCTCACACATAATAATTTACATATCTACACAAATTAAGAGACACACATGCTAGATATCTGTGAGCACACACACTTGTATGTGCACACACTCACACTCCCACACATGTAAATACAATGAGACATACATAAAAAAGTATTTATACATTCATGTGCAAACATGGGCATCATCCGCCAAGCACGAATATCTCATACATAAATATACGAAGGAGAAAAAGAGACGAGCTCGAAAGGGATCATTGAGAGGAAAATATGGATCTAAAAAATGAGGCGACTGATGGGAAAAATAAATCTCCAGTGAGATGATATCAGAGTAGGAAAAAGCTGAATTTATATTTGATAAGCCAAAAAATAAAAAACAAACGCAAACAATTCCAACATAGATGCGTAGCAAAACAAGTAGTAATCTAAGGTAGATGTGCATCCAAAATGAACAAGTACAAGGTCTTCTTCAAAAGTTTCTTCCAATAACGTACAACTACATCGAGGAATGATTCTATAAGCATCACATGCTTTTACAACTAGAAATAAGCATGCTTATTAAGTTGATCGCTTTATCTTAAGGTATAAATTAAAACTTCAGTGTTGATCACAACAAAGAAGTATTGACAATTGAAGCGGCAGATCCTTCTTGCTATCATACAAACAGAAATCCAGAAGTCTTACTACTCTGAGCAATACACATTCCTTAACAAATTGTCTCTTACTCTCTCTCTCTCTATATATATATCTATCTTCAGTGGTTTGTCCACCTCTCGTGCACTATCTATTTCTATCGCCAAGAGATTCGATAGAGGAGATGCCTACAAAAATTCACCCTCACTTTCTTTCTTTTCCTATGCTACTACGGAAGCATTCTTTTATCTCTCTCTTTCTCTCTCTCTCTCTCCCCTACATGCCTCCTGCGATCAAGTGTGCTCGGCTCTACCCATGAAAATCTTTCCTTCTCTCTTGTACCTCTCTCTAGAGCTACGCGTGCCATTAGAGTTTGCCCGAGACCATCTTTCTCTCTCTCTCTCTCTCTAACTCTCTCTTTCTCTATGTGCACATGCAATTTTGCAGAAAACTCTCTCTCTCTCTCTCTCTTTGTGACTCGGATATACTTGCAAGAAAAGTCATTAGAAAATACGACACACAAAAGCATACATATATATAGACATACAAGCATGCACACACATACATGACACTCACCCTTTCTCATGCATACTAACACACAAATATCGCTTCACTCACATAACACATTCACATGCACATGCAAACCGTACACGACTCATGCATGTATAGGACGCTCAACACACACAAACATATTCGTGCACAATGCCCACGACTAACACACATCACGCATAGTTATTTAAACACACACTCACACATATGTATTTTTTTCTTTTCATTAGCATTTCAATTCTAATTTATTTTTATAAATCAGAATAAAAATTATAATAAATATTTATTATTTAAATACATCATTTGAGAATACACATTAGGTTTTAGTCGATTGCTTATTAAACCAAATGCACCTCACTTAGCATATTATCCACACATCGGAGTTTGTATTCACATATCCACATACACATATAACATATTAACCATAGTTATTGACAATGACCATAGAAATATAGGCACAAGCAAACATAGGCATTCACATACCCACATTAATACACATACATTTAGGGATTGCTTCAAACTCATAGGGGTATTATACACATATACAAGCACAAAGACATTCTAGGTTAATATTAACTCACATACACTTAAGGTAACTCACATGTAGGGCTGCACATCTTTTGTTGGAACATCAAGCTTACACTACATTTGAGGTGGATTTGATCTACATCAAAAAGCTATTTTTTGGATTACACCGAAAGAATATCCATTGGAGAGTTATTTTACTTATGATCATTTATTGTATTTTTTAAAAAGATTTTTTATGGATCATTTACCATTGTAAAAGCCTAGAGCTTTACACATGTAAAATGAGAAAAAGTGAGCTCAAATTCCACGAATTTGAGGTGTTTGAGTTGCAATCAATGAATCAAGCAATCACCTAAAAGTACATCAAATTAGATCTTCACTTTTCCTAGATTGTAGGAAAGTGAATTGATTCTCTTCAACAACATGTACGGCCTTCATTTGAATTCAAAATCCACTTGTAGAAGTCGTGGAGCACTTCACAATTCTACATAAAGAATTCAAATCACTTGTACATTAAATGGAAGTAGTATACATACAATTGTGGCTATCATTGTCTTGCTCCATTTTTCTCCATCATCTTCTTCAACAATGGTAAGAGAGCAGAGGCTATTGCTCTCTCTAAAGAGCTTCAAATTAGATGAATAAACTCTCATTGGAAAGATAATAGTATCTAGTTTATGTGTATAAAGTCACAAAGCATTTGATTCAGGAGATTGGGAGAAATGTTAGTTTTTCTGTCTCGGGGTCTATCTCTATACATTTTTGAAAAATAGGAGGTACTACTACTGAGTGTTAGGTTCATTTCAAAAGCATATTTTACTTATTCCTTGTACTCTTGCACATTCTATACACTCAACTCTATGTGCATCACTCCTCCAAAATCATTTCTCCAATTGTAATAATGTTGGCTTCTATGAGTATTTCAAATTGATTATCTTATCCAAAGATAGTAAGTTTTTAAGCTACTCAATGCACAAACCTATCTGTTTTGTATCGACTCTTTCTCCTTGATGCTCCAAAGTGCATAATTCATTTTATTGCACTTACCACATGCTTATAAGATCTATTTGGGTCTCCATAAGCTCAAGGGCTAGTCCTGTGCAAGTTAGCTAGACCAAACTTTGTCACTTCACAACTCACTTTTCTACCTACTACAAGCTTCTCCAAGTTCTTTCGGTGGTATCACAACTAGATCAAGATGGATGATGGCTTTTGCTCAATAATTGAGAAGCTTGATTGACACAACTACAAGGCTTGGAAAATTAGAATGGAGGCCTATTTGCAAGGTAGAAATCTTTATGGAATCAAACTAGGTGATGAAGTTATGCCTATTCCAAGATCCAAAAGGAGGACCTATACAAGAGAATATAAATAAGCTCACACTTTGGTGTACAAGGGATGCTCAAGCAAGGTCGTATATACTAAACTCTATCTCTGACTTTCTATTACCACATATTAGAGGATGAAAGACATATCAAGAGAGTTGGGATGCCCTAAAGACTTTCTTTTTTGCTAATACCAAAGCAAGAAAGAATCATCTTTGGAAAAAACTTTAACCAAATGAAGAAAACACCTAAACAAACCATCATAGAGTTTGTTACCAAGTTCAAGGAGGTTGCAGATTAGTTAGCATCCATTGGAGAGCTAATTGCAGAAGAGGCTATCATGAGGAAAACTCTCAATGGGATTCAAAGTGATAAGCAATAGAAATCCTTCATCGAAGCTTATGATCTCATCATGGATGTGCAAACTCTAAACTTCAACATCTTTCTTCGACAACTCTTCAATCCAGAGGCTAACAATAGCATAAAGGAAGTTAACTCCTATCATGGTAGTTCAACTAGTGCTCTATATGCACATAAGAAGAACAAGAAGTTGAAAGGCAAGAAGAAGGAAGAAGATGAAGAGGAGACTTCCCAAGCCAACTTTGGAAGCAAGAGCAAGCGAAAAGGGAAGAAGAAAGGACCAAAGCATGCCAAAGACAAAGGTCAAAATGTTCAACTTGTGCCATTTGTGATAAGACCAACCACACCACTGAAAATTGATGGATCAATGGGAAGACCTAGAAAGGAAGTGGAAGAGGTGGATATGGCAGCAATAGAGGCAGAGGTGGAAAAAACTTCAACAATAACAATAGAGGCCATAATAGAAGAGACTATAACAATTATTCTGAAGATCAAGCACATGAAGACTCATTGCATCTAATGAATCTAATCCACAAAAGCGTTAAAGAAGATGATTCGTTTGTTCTACATGGATTCATGATTTTCAAATCATGTTGCAGGCAACATTGCTCTTCTATATGACGGAAAGTGGAAAGCATAGACATGAAGTACAAACAAGGGATGATTCTAAGCACAATGGGGAAAAGTTTGGTAATTTCAAAGCTTCCAATGGTAGGACAAATATTCTGAGTAAGCTTTTCTATGTACTCACTATCACTAAAAACCTAATAAGTGTAGACCAAATAGTTCAAAAAGGCTTCCAAGTTATGTTCACCCAACATGAAGCTTTTGTGGAAGATCCATGTGAAGGCTTCAAGAAGATAGACAGAGGTGAGAAGCATTGTAGGCTCTTTACTTTTGAAGTACAAGAAACCAGGAACATAGCTTTATTCACATTTGGGTCCTAAAACCTAAGTGAGCTTGAAGTGTGGCATAAGAGACTTGTTCATGTGAATGAGAGAACCTTGAAGGATTTACGTAGGGATCAAAGTGTTCTAGGACTCCCAAACATATCAAAGCATGATATGATCAATAGATGTGATGCATGTCAAGTTGGGAAGGCACAAATACAACGATTCAACCATAAAGCCTATATCCACAACAACTTATGGGACTTAGTACATAGAGATGTATGTGGAAAAAGTCAAGAACCTTCATTGGCAGGATCAAGGTATTATGTCTCATTCATTGATGACCATAGTAGATGGACTATCCTATACTTTATCAAAAGCAAGAATGAAGTGTTTGATTGCTTCAAAAACTATCTAGCACATGTGGATAACCATACAGGTAGATCACTCGAGAAGCTCATATCTGATGGATGGGGAGAATACTTCTCCAAAGAGTTTGATGCATTGTTGTAGGATAAAGGTATCAAAAGGGAAGTGACTACTAGGTACTCTCCTCAATTGAATGGAATTGTAGAGAGGAGAAATAAGACATTGGTTGGATCAGTCAAAACAATGCTTGAAGAGAAGAGTGTGCCACATTATCTATGGGCAAAGGCTATTTCAATTGTTGTGTACCTTGTCAATAGACTACCATCCAAATCACTTTAAGGTATGACTACTTAGGAAGCATGGCATGGAAGAAAAACTAGTCTTGGACATTGCAAGGTGTTTAGTTGTCTAACTTATGTTCATGTACCATCACAAATAAGAGGTAAGCAAGATGAAGTGGCAACAAAGGTAGTGTTTATTGGGTATGACTCAACTCATATGGATTACAGGTTCTATAATCCTTCAACCAAGAAATTCAGTACAAGTATAGATGTTGTGTTTGAGGAACATTGGTCTTCGTATTATGAACACAAACAAAAGGTAACTCTACCATATGGTCTTGACTCTTATTCTCATCATTTAGGAAGTAATCATGATACATAGGTGTTGGTGCAATTCAAGCCTTCACACTTGGCTTGGAACCTTGGAAATTTGGAGTTGAAACCTTGGAAGCTTAATTCACTTGAAGAAAGGACCATGTGAACTTATGCTTATAAGTTCTTACTTCTTTACCCATTGTAAAAGTCTATATGACTTGGCATCTTATGTAATCACACCTACTTGATTAAGTCGTGGAAAAATTGATTGATTGATTGAGGGAATATCTCAATCAACTTTTAGGTGAAAGATTCTAGGAGTTTTGAATTTTGAATTCAACTCAAATCTATAAAAACTACAAGGAAAAAAGTCGCGAGAGTACTTCACTCATCCCGAGGCTAATTTCATCTATCATTGAGTGTGCGAGCTCTACTCCATAGCCTACACCTCTGAGTACCATTTGGCAATGTTTATTATGTCAATGGGAATGTACATCAATGTGAATTAATACATATCTTTACATTCATCATCTCTGTTATTCTCTGAGTGTACTACTTCAAGTCTGTCAACTTCAGAGAGGCATATCTCAGTACCTACTGCACCAAATCAAGTGATTCAAAGCTTGTTAGAACCAGCTCAAAGCATTCTACAAGACTACAAACTTTGAAGAAGTTTGGTTCAACCATTTTTGAGAAATCGTCTTCGAAGCAATCTCTGGTATTTGTCTGCACATCTCCTAAAAAGTCGGGAGTGACCATAAACTTGCTAAAGTTATTTCTCTGTGCATAGTTTATCAATTTGAATGATTCCACTTGCAAATGGTAGCTTGTTAAGCTAATTGAATAACTCTAAGAGGAATTTTTCCAATTGTAAATGTGCTGGTCATACTGAGTGAAAGACTGAGCAGGTATCAAGATCAAAATAGAAAGTTTTCAAGTCTAGTGAAGTGCAAATTCATCTGTTTTGATCTAATCATTATTCAAATCATTTCCAAAGTACATATAGCATATTTTGGTATCATTTGGAAGCTCAAGGAGTCTACTAAGCATATCTGGAGTCAAAGAGGGCTGGTGTGAAGCAGGTTTAGCAGCACCTACTCAATCTCTGAGTGCATCCAACCATCCTCTCCCAACAGTGGTATCAGAGCAAATAAGGTAACATGGGAGATGGTTTTCCTTCATTCATTGACAAATTGGATAGGAAAAATTACCAAGCTTGGTCTCTGAGGATGAAGACCTATCTACAAGGAAGAAGCTTATTTGGATTCATATCAGGAGATGAGGAATTGCCCTCATTCAAAGCTAGAGGACTACCCACCAAGGATGAACAAGAGAGGCTCAACACATGGTGTGCAAAAGATGCATTAGCAAGGTCTTATCTTCTTAACTCTATATCTGATTTCCTTTTACCTCACATCAAGAATTGTAAGACTTCCCAAGAGACTTGGGAAACCTTGTCATCATACTTTTCTTCTAACACAAGGGCCAGAAAGAATCAATTGTGGATTGAATTCACAACCCTTAGGAAGCAACCAAAGCAATCAGTCTCAGAATTTGTGACCAAGATCAAGGATGTGGCAGACCAATTAGCAAGCATTGGAGAGGAGATTAAAGAGGAAAAAATAGTAAGGCAAGTAACCAATGGACTAAAGGCAGATGATAAGTGGGAGAGCTTCACCACTGCAATGGATCTCTACATGGACATGCATACCCCAGATCTCACAACTCTCATGGGCCAACTATTCTGATTTGGAAGAACCAAAGGGCAAACATGAGGTACAGACAGGTGATGATACTAAACATTCTGTTGTAAAGATTGGAAATGTGAAAACTTGTGATGGGAACAGAATCTATTGAGCAGGGTACTTTATGTACCAACCATTACCAAGAACCTAATGAGTGTTGGTCAGATTATGGAGAAAGGTTTGCAAGTCAGGTTCAATCAACATGGAGCATATGTGGAAGATCCAAGACATGGATTCAAAAGGATAGCCAAGGGAGAGAAATCAGGTAGATTATTTACTTTTGAGCTAGAAGACACCAAAAACATTGCTTTATACAATTACAAGGATCAAACACTTTCAGAGTTAGAAATATGGCACAAAAGGTTAGGTCACATAGGTGAAAGAACCCTAAAGAAAATGTGCAGGGATCAATGTGTGCTTGGGATACCTAATGTATCCAAGCAACATATGATCTACAAGTGTAGTGCTTGTCAATTTGGTAAGTCTCACAGGTTGCCCTATTCAAAGAAAGGTTTCATGCATGAAGACTACCTAGACTTGGTACACACAGATGTTTGGGGACCTAGCAAGGATCCCTCCATTTCAGGATCAAGGTACTATGTGTCTTTCATTGATGATTATAGCAGATGGACTATCTTATACTTTATGAAGCATAAAGATGAAGTGTTTAATTGTTTCAAGAGGTATCTTGCACTTGTTGAAAACCAAACAGGAAGAAACTTGAAGAGGCTAAGGTCAGATGGAGGAGGAGAATACTTCTCCAATGAGTTTGAAGATTTCTTGCAGGAAAGAGGCATCAAAAGGGAGATAACTACAAGGTACTTACCTGAACAAAATGGGGTAGCTGAAAGAAGGAATAGACTCATTGTAGAAACAGCTAGGTCTATGCTTAATGAGAAGAAGTTGCCAAATTATCTTTGGGCAGAGAGTGTATCTACTGCCACCTATCTTATTAACAGGTTGCCATCAAAGACACTTGATGGAATGACACCTTATGAAGCTTGGCATGGTAAGAGACCATCATTAGATCATTGCAAAATCTTTGGTTGTATTGCATATGTGCATATTCCCTCACAGGTAAGGGGAAAGCTAGACCCTAAAGCTGAAAAATGTATCTTCATTGGTTATGATTTGAACCAAAAAGGGTACAGATTCTACAACCCAACAAACAAAGGCTTCAAGGTAAGCAGAGATGTCATCTTTGATGAAAATGACTCATGGTATGAGAATGAATGCAGGAAGGTTAGTCTACCCTATGATATGGAAGAAGATTTCCCAAAGCTCACCAAGGAGGAACCAATCCAGAAAGAAGACTCAAGTTCAGATGATGATGACACAATTAACCTTGAGGAATTCAAGGCATGGAAGTCCAAAGGGAAGATGAAAATGAAAAAGCTAGAGGATATACCAGAATCCTCAACTCAAGCAATGAGGAGATCTCAGAGAGAAAGTAAGAAGCCTATCAGATATGGGTATGACACTTCTCTTGTAACTAAGCATTCTGTATATCTTGCAAAGGATTTGTTGAATGAAGAACCAGGTACATATGAAGAGGCAGTCACCAAACCAGAATGGAAAGGAGCTATGGATGAAGAAATAGAAGCTCTCAAGGAGAGTGACACATGGGACTTGGTACCCAAGAAGGACTCTATGAAGGTGATAGGATCCAGATGGATCTACAAACTAAAGAGAAACTCAGATGGAACAATCAACAGGTACAAAGCTAGGTTGGTAGCCAAGGGTTTTGCACAAACCCAAGGCATTGATTATGAGGAGACATTTTCTCCTGTGGCTAAGATGCCAACAATCAGAGTATTGGTGAGTATAGCTGCATCCAAGAATTGGAACATGTACCAATTAGATGTCAAGAATGCTTTCTTGAATGGATGGATATCTGAAGAAGTCTACATGTCACAACCACCTGGCTATGAAGATCCCAAGAAGGTAAATTATGTTTGTAAATTGAAGAAGGCTCTATATGGATTGAAGCAGGCACCTAGAGCATGGAATTACAGGTTGACAACATATCTCCAAGACCAAGGATTTGTGATGAGTAAAGCAGACACTTCTCTATTCATAAAAAGGAGTAGTACAGAGGTAATCTACTTGTGTGTTTATGTTGATGATATCATCATTGCAGGCAATGATATCAATGGTATTAGACACATCAAAGGACAGATGATGAAGGAGTTCAAGATCAATGATCTTGGATTATTGAAATACTTCTTAGGTCTTGAGTTAGTCTACACTAATTCAGGTATATATATCACTCAAAAGAAGTATGTACAGGACATTGTGAAGAAGTTTAACTTGCAGGATGCTAAAGTCTCAAGTACTCCAATGGAGGTCAACTTAAAGCTTAGTGCTCATGAAGGTGATGAAGTCCAAGACATTACAGGATATCAAAGTATGGTAGGTAGTTTGAATTATGCTACCTTAACAAGAATTGACATAGCATGTGGAGTAAGTGTGCTAAGCCAATTCATGCACAAACCAAGGGTACCTCACCTAGACGCAGCAAAGAAGATCTTGAAGTATCTAAAGGGAACTCAGAACCATGGTTTGTACTTTCCTTATACATCAGATATTGACATTAAAGTATATTCAGATGCAGATTGGGCAGGATGCAAGGATGATAGGAGGAGCACATCAGGATACATATGTTTTGCAGGTGATAAACCTATTTCTTGGTCAGCCAAGAAACAACCTACAGTAGCTCTGTCATCTACTGAAGCAGAGTATAGAGGGCTAGCCAATGCCACTCAAGAAGCTATCTGGTTGAAGCTTTTGTATACAGAATTAGGTCTATACACTAGACCTCCAATTATCTTTGGGGATAACACAAGCTCTCTTCACCTTGCAGCTAATCCAATATATCATGCTAGAACCAAACACATAGAGGTTCATTACCACTATGTGAGAGAAAAATTGCTAAGCAAAGACATTCAGTTGACTTATGTGTCCACTAATATGCAATGTGCAGATTTACTTACAAAAGCTCTAGATGGAAACAAGTTATGCAGATTTAAATCCATGATTGGATTGCAGGATGTGATTGAAGATTGAAGATGAAGACTTAAGCCAAAGTGTTTGGCTTGAGGGGGAGCTATTGGTGCAATTCAAGCCTTCACACTTGGCTTGGAACCTTGGAAATTTGGAGTTGAAACCTTGGAAGCTTAATTCACTTGAAGAAAGGACCATGTGAACTTATGCTTATAAGTTCTTACTTCTTTACCCATTGTAAAAGTCTATATGACTTGGCATCTTATGTAATCACACGTACTTGATTAAGTCGTGGAAAAATTGATTGATTGATTGAGGAAATATCTCAATCAACTTTTAGGTGAAAGATTCTAGGAGTTTTGAATTTTGAATTCAACTCAAATCTATAAAAACTACAAGGAAAAAAGTCGCGAGAGTACTTCACTCATCCCGAGGCTAATTTCATCTATCATTGAGTGTGTGAGCTCTACTCCATAGCCTACACCTCTGAGTACCATTTGGCAATGTTTATTATGTCAATGGGAATGTACATCAATGTGAATTAATACATATCTTTACATTCATCATCTCTGTTATTCTCTGAGTGTACTACTTCAAGTCTGTCAACTTCAGAGAGGCATATCTCAGTACCTACTGCACCAACTCAAGTGATTCAAAGCTTGTTGGAACCAGCTCAAAGCATTCTAAAAGACTACAAAGTTTGAAGAAGTTTGGTTCAGCCATTTTCGAGAAATCGTCTTCGAAGCAGTCTCTGGTATTTGTCTGCACATCTCCTAAAAAGTCGGGAGTGACCATAAACTTGCTAAAGTTATTTCTCTGTGCATAGTTTATCAATTTGAATGATTCCACTTGCAAATGGTAGCTTGTTAAGCTAATTGAATAACTCTAAGAGGAATTTTTCCAATTGTAAGTGTGCTGGTCATACTGAGTGAAAGACTAAGCAGGTATCAAGATCAAAATAGAAAGTTTTCAAGTCTAGTGAAGTGCAAATTCATCTGTTTTGATCTAATCATTATTCGAATCATTTCCAAAGTACATATAGCATATTTTGGTATCATTTGGAAGCTCAAGGAGTCTACTAAGCATATCTAGAGTCAAAGAGGGCTGGTGTGAAGCAGGTTTAGCAGCACCTACTCAATCTCTGAGTGCATCCAACCATCCTCTCCCAACAATAGGTCCACGATACATGAAGTGATACAAATGATGACCAAAATGAAAGGGAAAAGGTTTACAAGCTATGGAAGTGAAGAGGCAAAGCAAAGATGCAAAAGTGTGGAGAATGCTCTGAGCAAACTCCTAGAAGATAAAAAAGAGAGAAGAAACAGCTAGAAAGGAATGGATATGATTCCACATTTTTTACAAAGCATTCAATCTACTTGGCAAATGAATCAATTTCAGAAGAACCCTCAACCTATGAGGAGGCGAAGGGAAACCCTAATCTGGAAAATGCCATGACAGAAGAAATAGATGTGTTGAAGAAGATGGACACTTGGGATTTGGTTCCAATGTCATCCAATCAAAAGGTAATTCGTTGCATATGGGTATATAAAGTTAAAAGAAACTCAGATGGATTAGTTTGCAGGTACAAGGCAAGATTAGTTCCCAAAGGATTCTCAGAAAGTGATGGTACAGACTATGAGGAAACATTTTCACAAGCTACAAAGATGACTACAATCAGAACATTGATAAGTATAGCTGTTGAATGAAATTGGAGACTCCTCGAACTTGGTGTAAAAAATGCATCTCCAAATGGTTGGATAAGTGAAGAAGTATACATGTCATTACCTCCAGGTTTTGAAAACCCAAATCATGAATCTTATGTTTGTAGACTTAAGAAAGCATCATATGGATTGAAACAAGATCCTAAAGCTTGGATTTACGGGTTGGTTACATACCTTCAAGATCAAGGGTTTAGACCTAGCAACTCAGATCCTTCTCTATTCATCAAAAGGGATCACAATGAGGTTATCTATCTATGTGTATATGTAGATGACATAATTGTAACAAGTCATGATCTGAAATGGCATTCAAAGGATCAAGAGACACATTCAAGAGATACATTCTTCCTAGGTACGCAGGTCATATACACAGATGAAGGGATATATCTAACTTAGAGAAGATACATTCAAGATCTACCTCTTAACTTCAAAATGGGCAACACTAAACATGTAGGTACACATTTGGAGATGAATCACAAACTTAGTCTTTATGAAGGTGAGAAAATTGAAGACATTAAAGAATATCAAAGCTTGGTAGGTAGCTTGATATATGCTATGCATACAAGGGCAGACATCTCATATCGCATAGGAGTGCTAAGCCAATTCATGCACTCGCCAAAAAGATCACACATGGATGCAGCTAAGAGATTACTTAAGTATCTCAAAGGTACAATCAATGAAGCTCTATCCTTAGTCTTCACATTTGGATATCAAAATCTATTCAGATGTAGATTGGGCAAGAGCTAAGGATGATAGAAGAAGTACCTTTGGTTACTTAGCATTTGTAGGTTTAGAGCTAGTGTCATGGAGTTCCAAGAAGCAACCAACAGTTGCTTTATCCTCAACTGAAGTAGAGTATAGAGGTTTGACCATAGTAAGCAAAGAAGCAATATGGCTAAATGCATTGTATATAGATTTGGGACTTGTCAGTTTCAAACCTCACATGTTTGGAGATAATGTAAGTTCCATGCATCTAGCAGCAAACCCTATTTTCCATGCAAGAACCAAACACATAGATGTTCATTACAACTTCATCAAGGAGAAGCTCATTGAAAAGGAGATTCAAATTTCTTTTGTTCCAACTAAAAAGCAAGTAGCAGATATGATGACTAAGGAACTTGATGGAATAATGCTTTACAGATTTAAAGCAATGGCAGGTATTCAACCTATTAGAGCATAAAGACTCAAGCATACTTTAGCTTGAGGGGGAGCTGTTTGAACATCAAGCTTACCTTATTATTGAGGTGGATTTGATCTACATAAAAAAGATATCATTTGGATTACATCAAAAGAATATCCGTTGGAGAGTTCTTTTACTTATGCTCATTTATTGTTATTTTTTGAAGACTTTTTATGGATCATTTACGATTATAAAAGCCCAAAGTGTTACACACATAAAAGGAGAAAAAGTGAGCTCAAATTCCACAAATTTGAGGTGGTTGAGTCGAAATAAATGAATCAATCAATCAATCACCTAAAAGTAGATCAAACTAGGTCTTCACTTTTCCTAGATTATAGGAAAGTGGATTGATTCTCTTCAACAACCTTTACCGCCTTCATTTGAATTCAAAATCCACTTGTAGACATCATGGAGTCTTTCAAGATTCTATATAAAGACTTCAAATCACTTGTACATTAAGTGGAAGCAATATACATATACTTATGTCCATGATTGTCTTCCTCCTTCATCTTTTGCATCATCTTCTTCAACAAGAAAAGCTTGCAAAGGCTACTGCTCTCTCTATAGAGCTCCAAATTGGATGAATGAGCACTCATTGGAAAGTTATTATTGTCTAGTTTATGTTTGTAAATTTTCAAAGAATTTGGTTAAGTAAAAAAAATCTCAATTCTTCTATCTCGAGGTCTATCTCTTTGCATTCTTGAAAAATAGGACCTACCTCTATTGAGTGTCAGGTTCATTCCAAAACCATATTTTGCTTATTTCTTGTAATCTTTGGAATCCTACACACTCAAACCTATGTGTATGATGCCTCCAAAAAGAGTTTTTCCAATTGTAATCATGTTGGCTGTTATGAGCATTTAAATTTGATTGTCTCATCCAAAGATAGTAAGTTTTTGAGCTAGTCAATGTGCAAACCTATCTCTTTTGTATCGACTCTTTCTCCTTGATGATCCAAAGTGCATAGTGCATTTTATTGCAATTATTGTAACCTACAAGGTCTATTTGAGTCTTCATAAGCTCAAGGATTGGTCTTGTGCCGATTGGCTGAACCGAACTTCATCGCTTCACAGCTCACTTTTCTACCTCCTACAAGTTTCTCCAAGTTCTTTGATCTTTAAGTGACACAAAACACAGAGGATGAAACACATTTTCCTAGGGTTTTAATACGCACATAGGGTTCTACATTTAGGGTTTTATATTTAGGGTTGCAAGAGTAGTTAGGGTTTTTCCAAATGTTACAATTAGGTTTAAGCACATAGAGTTGTACACACACAAGGTGTTTCCAAATGGGGTTTATTCTCATAGGTCTATATTTATAAACACATACACATTAGTATTTAGGTAGAAAACACAAACACATTTAGGGTTTCACATCATATATAGGGTATTTACATGAAAAGTCTTTAGGTTTTTATCATGCATCCACTAGCCAATAATAGTTGCTCTTGAAGGATCACAAAACCCTCTAACATTGAACAAAACAATTTTCATTATTGAAGGTTAGGTTCTTTGCAGGGAGGGGCCTTGTCCCTTTTTTCTTGTTTTCTCATCATCTTGTTTCTTCAATGTGGAAGGGTCCTCACATAGGATTCTACCATTAAGGGAGCTTTTCAACGGTATCTCAGCCGGTTGTTTACCTTTATGAGAAGTCTTCTTCACAAAAAAGTTTGGTATCCTTTCAAGAATCATAAATCCAATGATCGATCCTTAAATGTCCTAGTTATCTTTGTTATTGGTGGTGAATCCATTTTGTTTGCTAGTGATGTATCCTTCTTAGTTGTCTTCCTTGAAAATGTAATCCTTTGGAGTTTTCACATCATTGTGATAGTCATAGTGATTCACTCCCCCTAGGTAATCCAAGTTATTGATCTCCTTCTCCAAGTTGCAAGAAAATGTTTATTTCTAGAGTTGTGCGAGAGAGAGTCCTCTTCCGGCTTCTTCTCCTTCTTTTTCTCATTTCCATGAAGCCTTCAAGGTTCATCTCCATGATTTGTGTTTCCTTCCCTTTCTTTGTGTTCAGAGGATGACCTTATAAAATTGCTTTTTGTAGCAAATAATCCTAGGATAAAAAACCATTTTTAAAGAACTTGTGATATTTTATGTGCAAAATGAAGGTATTCCATCTAGAGATCAATCCAATTGACATTGATTCATGTAAAATGAAGGAAAAGTTAGAACTGAAGCCAAGATTAGGAACATAGGTCTTCTTAACCTACTTCGAGGAATGCCATTTTGTACATATAAGAGGACTTCCAATAGGCTTGAAAACAAAGGTGAAGTAATGATATTCTAGAGAGTATCATTATGCTATGACTTGTAGTTGGACACAAAAAAAAGATTAGATTTTCTATGGATAAGTAGAGCCCAAAAATTATTAGAATCAAGAGACCTAAGAACCCATTTAGCAAACAAATTGGTGGAAATCTTAATAGACACAAGACCCCAAAGAGGCCTTCATGTTTAGGCAGATGATAGGTATCCCAAGCCACTTTAGGGATCTTATTATGATGTGAATTTCCATCCGAAAGGAATCTACAAACAAGGGATTTCATGTGCAATACATGTTTCGTATTGGGCATCCAACAAGACAAAAGTAAACCAGAGAAGGGAGGAATAGTGATTAAGAAAAAAAACTTATGGCCAAGGGAGCTTTGCATAGTATAATATGTGATGATTTTATCCTTGAACATGTTGAAAACCCATTCCAATCTTTGATAGCTAGAGAATACATTGGTAAAGAAGTTGACGGCCTCCTCTAAGTTCTCCTGAATGCTTTTGGCATAACCACATGTAATCTTCTTAAGTAAGGGAACAAAACCTTCTGCTTTCTTCTTTTTGAAGAGATCAAACATTTCCTTATTGGGTTTGTAAATTTTTCCACTCCAATATTCTCTTGATGCTACAAGGGAGCTAGTAACAAAATGATATTCGTCATATACTAAACTTTCTTTAAATTTCATTTATTGTATGGTCCAAAACACCATTCCTAATTTGAGACCTTTCCAAGCTTTGTAACTCCAAGATGATATCTCTTCTCCTCTAAGATATAAGGATTTTGGAGACTTTATAGTGGATGAAGAGGGTCTGAATACTACAGACAACCTTCTCCAAGGCCACAAAAGGAGAGGAGTAATACATAAATGTCCTTGAATAAAACTATTGGAGTGTTCCACAATGATAGGGATCTTTAAAAGCCACGTGTCTAGATGAGGCCATCCAACCCTAAAGAAGGGGAGGTCTTGGCTAAAGGAGATCTTGAGGGTTTTGTGATAAAAAAGAGAGAAAGAATTGTCAAGATCATAAACAACATTACAAATCCTTCCAGTTTTGTAAGGTTAATGTAACAAGGATCAATCCTAGCAGCATGGTTGGCCTCATCTTTTTTCATGTTATTTCAAGGAAACCCGATACTGTAAGCAACATGTGCGTCTAGGATTTCTTTTGAGCTCTAGCCCTGGCAACTGTGTGCGAGCTTTTCACCATGCTTATGGGTGTTTCACTCTTTGAGCCTACAATACCTTTCTTCTGAGAGCATCTCCCACCTTCTATCCTCCCCTTACTAGAGGAGGGATGGCCCTCCAAGAAGCTCTTCGCAATGGTTTCACGGCTCAAGGCAATAGTTCCAGTTTGGCTCTAGGGATTTGGACTACTAGCTTGTCTGCTTTGGAGCATCAAATGTTTCATTTGGAAAATGAGATGCTCAAAGTGCATGCAAGCTCTCCTCTAGGATGGAAGCCCGCTGCTGGTTGTCCTTTAGGGGATGGGAAGTCATATTCACAGGCAGTTCAGTCTCCTCCTTGCACTCCCGCTTCTGAGTTTGATGTTCAGATTCCATCAAGTAACCCTAACCCCCTCATAATAATAACGGTAAGCAAAAGGCCTCTGTTGAGAATAATACCGAAAGAGTTCACCAAGAAAGTTGTCATGCAAACTTTCTCAATGTCAATAGTGAAGAGGAGGATGAAAAGAAGCTTCTCATAGAAAGGAATATGCTCAATAACTGGCATAACCATCTCTATGAAAAGGTGCTTCTAGGGCTTTGCCATGGGCCCAGGCCTACGTAAGAAGTTCTAAAGAACTAGATCAAGATTAATTGGGAGAGCAAAGGTTTGCATGTTAACCATGTTCAATATCTACCAAACAATTTCTTTTTATTTTTCTTTGATGATGCCAAAAAAGCCATCCAAGTCCTTTCTGAAGGACAATGTGTTATTAGAAGCTCCTCCCTTACCATTTTTAAGTGGCAACCGGGTTTCAACCCTAGGGGGCCCAAACCCACAAAGATTTTGATCTGGATTGAGTTTTCGGACCTTCCCATTGAGTATTACCCTTGGATAGAACAACTAGGAAAAATCCTTGGGAGATTTATAGGGCAAAAGAATAGGAACACCTTCAATCCTAAATGGGACCTGCAAATTTTAGTTGAAATAGACATAGCTAAGGAATTAAAATCTTCCATTACTATAGAAGATGAAGATGGTACTAAATTGCATGTCCAAAAGCTCTTATTAAAAAATCTTCCAAATGCCTATTTTAACTGTTTCAAGCAAGGAAATTTAATAAAGGACTATCCCCTTTTGACTTCCAGAAGTGATCCTAATAGTGATACTATTAAAAACCAAGAGAACACTCATAGGGAAATAGTATGGATAATCTAGAGAATAATTTTAAGAAAGTTTTTTACAGAAATAAAAAGAAACTTTCTTATGGTTTGAACAAAAATAATGCCTGTTACATAATATCAGTAACCCCTCATGGGAGCATTCATAAAGAGCTTTAAAACAAGGGGGAAATGGTCAGATATGATGAGGGACCTATCTGTAGTTCAGGAGTGATTCCATAATTCTTGAAATCTATGAACACACATATACCATCTGTCAAGTCTAGCAGATAAGGAATTATCAACAATCCTATTATACCATGTATGCCCTGTCAAGGGAGATCAGTGAATGAGATTAAGAGAGGGAGTCATATTAAACTAGCAACTTTTTTCTCTGCCTTGAAGCACATTGTCAGGGTTACCACTCCTTCCAGTAGATTCTAAAACCATATTGAAATCACCAATCAGAATAACTTCACCAGGCAAAGAAGACAGCTCAGTCCAACAAATACATATGTCGTTAGCATTGTTGGCAGCATACACACTAAAAATGGTATAATTCAAAGGAAACTTGCATTTAATAGCAATCCACTGGCTAGTATCACTCATTAACACCTCTTCAACTATGTGAGCAAGGTCATGTAGAATCTTATTGAGGTACCACCCTTACACTTCGTGTGGTTGGTAGAAAACCACTTATGCTTGTTGGAAGCAATATTTAAAATTGTTTATAAGTTGAATTCGTTGATTTTGACTTCTTGCAAGCAAATGATGTCAGGGAGCAAAGAAGAGTCTTTGAGCCAATTATTAAAATCTTACCTCTAACTGGGTCTGTAATGCGTTTGATAGTGAAAGAGACAATTTTTAGAACATCCGTAAGAAAAAAATGGAAAGAAAAGAAAAGCCAAAAACATAATCAGGACAAGATAGACCACACCTCAATCATTTCCTAAGGTTTTTGGGAGGCTTAAAAGCTGAGCTAGAGACTCTAGAAGCCTCTTTCCTCTTACTCTTGCTTTTGACATTGTTTTTAGGTTTGGGGTCATATTCAATGACTCATTTCCACATCTGTAGTATTATTCTGTTGTAGTTGAGACTATTTATAATTTTCCATGTCTATATGATGGAGCTGAGAAGCTAAAATCATCTCTTCCTAATTGTCAAATCAGACTTGTCTTCTGCTAAAGAGGAAGGATGAGAAGTGTTACCTAGGTGGATAGCTTGGACTAGGGAACCATTGCTAGGAGGAGGGTCTTCACCTAGTGACTTGAAAAATCCATGGTTAGATGACTCAATTCTCGAGCCTATCATATTTGCATCCTGCCTAATCTGCATCTGAATATATCTTGATGTCCAAGTCTGATGTATAAGGGAAATACAATCCATGATGAGTACCCTTAAGGTACTTCAAGATCCTTTTGTGAGCCTCCAAGTGAGGTGCCCTAGGCTTGTGCATAAACTGACTTACAACACTTAATCCATAAGCAATATCAATCCTTGTCAAAGTAGCATAGTTCAAGCTTCCCTCTATGCTTTGATAACGTGCAATGTTCCCAAGTACATCACCTTCATGAGCACTTAATTTTAGGTTTACCTCCATTGGAGTACTTGCAACTTTGGCATCCTCCAAGTGAAACTTATTTATCATATCTTGTATATATTTTCTCTGAGTAATGTAAATTCCAGAGTTAGTATAGACTAACTCAAGTCCAAGAAAATATTTTAATGATCCAAGGTCACTAATTTTGAACTCATTCATCATCTGGTTCTTGATCTATTTGATGCCATTAGCATCATTACCTATGAGCATGATATCATCAACATATACACATAGTTATATTACCTTTGAATTACTTCTCTTGATAAATAGAGAAGTATCTGCTTTACTCATGAAAAAACCTTGATCCTAAAGATATGTAGTCAACCTATGGTTCCATGCCCTAGGTGCTTGCTTCAATCCATAAAGAGCTTTATTCAATTTACATACATATGTTCCCTTTTTTGGATCCTCATCTCTAGGAGGTTGAGACATGTACACCTCCTCTGAAATCCAGCCATTTAGAAATGCATTTTTTACATCCAACTAATAAATGTTCCAATTCTTTGATGTGGCCACACTTACCAATTCCCTGATGGTTGGAATTTTAGCCATAGTTGAGAAGGTTTCTTCATATTCAATTCCTTGGGTTTGTGCAAAACTCTTAGCCACAAGTCTAGCTTTGTACCTGCTTATTGATCCATCAGAATTCCTTTTGATCTTATAGATCCATCTAGAACCAATTACCTTCATAGACTCCTTCTTTGGTACTAGTTCCCAAGTATCACTCTTCTTGAGTGCTTCAATTTCCTCATCCATACCTTCCTTCAATTCTCCCTTGGTCTTTGCCTCTTCATATGATGCTGGTTCTTCAATTGTCAAATCCTTTCCAAGATAAACAGAGTGCTTAGTAACTAGGGAAGTGTCATACCCATATCTGATTGGATTCTTGCTCTCCCTTTGTGATCTTCTGATTGCTTGGTTGGATGATTCAGGTATATTCTCCAATTTCTTCATCTTGAAGTTTCCTTTGGACTTCCATGCCTTGAACTCTTCTAGGTTGAGGATGTCCTCATCATCTGAGTTGATGTCCCCATTTTGAGTAGACTCCTCCTTAGTGAGGCTTGGAAACTCCTCTTCCAAGTCATAAGGTAGTTTTACTTTCCTGCATTCATTATCAAACCAAGAGTCATTCTCATCAAAGACAACATCTCTATTGACCATGAATCCCTTGTTTGAAGGATTGTAGAACCTGTATCCTTTCTGATTTAGATCATACCCTATGAAGATACACTTCTCTGCCTTAGGGTCTAGCTTGCCTATTATCTGAGAAGGGATATGCACATAAGCTACACATCCAAACATCTTGCAATGATCAAGTGAAGGTCTGCTACCATGCCATGCTTCATATGGGGTCATCCCATCAAGAGATTTGGATGGCAACCTATTTACAAGATAAGTGGCAGTAGATACACTCTTTGCCCATAAGTAGTTAGGTATTTTTTTCTCATTTAACATTGACCTAGCTGTTTCAACAATTAATCTATTTCTCCTCTCTACCACCCCATTTTGCTCAGGGGTATACCTTGTTGTGATTTCTCTTTTGATTCCTCTATCCTGCAAGAATGCATCAAAATCATTTGAGAAGTACTCACCTCCTCCATCTGACCTTCGTCTTTTTAGATTTCTCCCTGTTTGGTTCTCAACAAGTGCAAGATACTTTTTAAAGTAATTGAATACTTCATCTTTGTGCTTCACAAAGTACAATACAGTCCACCTATTGTAATCATCAATGAAAGATACATAATACATTGATGCAGAGATTGAGGAATCTTTACTTGGTCCCCATACATCTGTATGGACAAGCTCTAGGTAGTCCTTATGCATGTAGCCTTTCCTTGAGAATGGTAACCTGTGAGATTTTCCAAACTGACTAGCACCACATTTATAAATCATGTGTTGCTTGGATACATTAGGTATCCCAAGCACACATTGGTCTCTACATATTTGTTTCAAGGTTCTTTCACCAACATGCCCTAATCTCTTATGCCAAATTTCAAGCTCTGGTAATGTTTGATCTTTATAACTATAAAGTGAAATGTTCCTTGTATCCTCAAGTTCAAAAGTTAATAATCTACGTGTCTTTTCTCCCTTGGCAATTCTCTTGAACCCATGCTAGGGATCCTCCATAAATGCTCTATATTGGTTGAATCTAACTTGCAAACCCTTTTCCACAATCTGTCCAACACTCATTAAATTATTGGTAATTGTGGGTACATACAGAACCCTACTCGCCATATTCTTGTTTCCATCAGAGGTCTTAACATTCCCTACTTTAATTACTGAGTGCTTGGTGTCATCACCTATTTATACGTGATGCTTACCCTTTGGTTCCTCAACGTTAGAGAGAAGAGCTACATTACCTACCACATGGTTTGAGCATCCTGAGTCAATGTAGAAGAGATGGTCATCATTGATACCTGGTTTTGAAGTCATGTTCATAATCAGAACAGAATCTTCTTGCTCCTCCATGTAGTTTTTGTAATCTTTTTTGGATTTGTATCCTTCTTGGTAGTTGCTATTGTATTCGTTGTTGTAGTTGTTTTTGTATCCTTGGTGATGATTGAATCTTCCTCTTGATTGTGTATATCCACCTCTTTGATATCCTCTACCTCTTTGATTCTTAAAGTACCTGAAACACTCATCTATAGTATTATTTGATAATCCACAAATATTGCATGATGAGGAGTTGTAAGGTCTCCCCCTACCTTGCTTACCTCCTCTGCCCCTTCCTCTTAAGGTTCTACCACTCCCTGCATAGTTGGCTTGGGAGGTAGTTCCTTCATCTTCAACCTTTTTGTTCTTCACTTTCTCTTTGGATTTACTTTTGTCAGTGTAAAGGGTAGAAGACCTATTAGCTCTTGATGAATATCCATTCTTGTTGATCTTGGCTTCATGGGTAAATAGTTGCCCCATGAGTGTGGTTAGGTCTGGAATCTACATGTCCATGTACAAGTCCATGGCAGCATTTGTCATCACCTTTAATACCATTGATTACTTGTCTTACAATCTACTCTTCTTCAGTTTCTTCTCCTATGCTTGCCAATTGATCTGCTACATCTTTGACTTTGGTCACATACTCTAAGATACCTTGCTTAGGTTGCTTTCTTTGAGTGGTGAACTAAGTCCACAGTTGGTTCTTCCTAGCCCTTGTTTTGGAAGAGAAATAAGAAGACAATGTTTCCCAAGTCTCTTGGGATGTCTTACATTTCCTAATATGCGGAAGGAAAAAAATCAGAGATTGACTTAAGTAAGTAGGACTTTGCTAATGCATCCTTGGCACACCATGTGTTAAGTCTTTCATGCTCCTCTCTTGTATGTTGTCCTTTGCTTCTGAATATGGGCATCTCCTCATCTCGTGAGATGTATCCATAGAGGCTACTTCCTTGTAAGTATGTATTCATCCTTAGAGACTATGCCTGATAGTTGTTCCTGTCCAATTTATCAATGAAAGAAGGAAAACCGTCTCCCATTTTACCTTAGCTTTGCTCTGATACCACCGTTGGGAAAGATGAATGGACACTCTAAGAAATGAGTAGGTACTGCCAAATCCTGCTTAGTACCAGGCCCTTGAAGGTTCAGAGTTCAGTTGTGGGCCCTCTTAGCTTTCCAAAGACACTATATAAGTGCATATGTACTTCGGAAATGATGTATGAAAATATTGAATCAAAACAGACTTCTTCCAAATAGAAGGATTAATGAAAACCTTCTATTTTTTATCATACACCTACTGCTTGTTATGCAATTCCTACTAGTACAGTAGGAATTGGAAAAATTAATTTTAGAGGTATGTTATTAACTTATTAATCTAATGATTCCAAGCCAAATCACTTGAAAGAATGCACTATATATAGAGCATTCAATTTAACAAATGAATCATTACCCCTGATTTTTTAAGACCTCTGCATAGTTTGACCAATGAATGCTTCGACACACTTTTCTCCACATTGGCTGAATGGATTTCCTTCAAAATTTTTCAGCATGTAGATAACCTGGAGCTGATTCCAACAAGCTATAGATCATTACATTTGGTGGATAATTGACCACGACATGAGCACCACAAGTTGACAGTTAGGAATGACTATAACAGAGAGATCATAGATGAACAATGTAGATGTAATGTATTAATGAACAATGTTGTACACGATCATAGGCTTGAAAATCATATTCTAATGATGGAGAATAGTGTAGGCTACAATGTAGGCCTCACACTCTTACACAATGGCAATGGAGAACTCGGGAATTGAGTCATCTAACCGCGACTTTTTCAAGTCACTTTATGTAAGTGTTACATTCAAATTTGAATTTGAATTCAACTTTTGGCTCTCTCTAAAAGTAATCCTTCAATCTAGAAAATATTCCCTCAATGAAGTAGATGCTTTTCTAACTAACAAGTCAACGAACTTTTGGTAGGTGATTACAAATATTCTCTCAAGTCAAATAAATGACTTTTACAAATGTAATAGGATAAATTTCTACTAGCAATGGCTTCCATGGAGCTTCATGTGTTTATGAATTTCAAGCCAAATGTGTGGGCTTGGACTTTGCACCAACAAGATTCCCCTCATCAGATACCAGGTCAAGAATATTCTCTCAAGATATTTCTATGTTCTCAATTTGACTCCCTTTGTTGCTTGGGAAAGATCTTTTAAGGATATTCAAAATCTTCTCTTCAAGTACAAGCATAAAGTGAAAGTCTTCAGATTCAAAAGAAGGATGATGATTCTTACAAAGATAGAGCTGGTTGAACATAACGACTTGGACCCTTATTCTAAAAATCAGAAGATTTATGAACTTCATAATAGACTTAGATATGAAGATTATCTCCTTGCTAATGGTGCTCTTGCCTCTTCAAGAGAATTTTGGGTTGGTAAAGTGGATAAACCCAATAAGCATATGTTTGATCTCATGAAGAAAAATAAAGCTAAAGATTTTGTTCCATTACTTAAGAAGAGCTCAAGTGATTATGCTTTATCTATCAAGGAGAATTTACAAGAGGCTGTGAGCTTCTACCATGCGATGCTTCATATGGGGTCATCCCATCAAGAGATTTGGATGGCAACCTATTTACAAGATAAGTGGCAGTAGATACACTCTCTGCCCATAAGTAGTTAGGTAATTTTTTCTCATTTAACATTGACCTAGCTATTTCAACTATTAATCTATTTCTCCTCTCTACCACCCCATTTTGCTCAGGGGTATACCTTGTTGTGATTTCTCTTTTGATTCCTCTGTCCTGCAAGAATGCATCAAAATCATTTGAGAAGTACTCACCTCCTCCATGTTACCTTCGTCTTTTTAGATTCCTTCCTGTTTGGTTCTCAACAAGTGCAAGCTACTTTTTAAAGCAATTGAATACTTCATCTTTGTGCTTCACAAAATACAATACAATCCACCTATTGTAATCATCAATTAAAGATACATAATACCTTGATGCAGAGATTGAGGAATCTTTACTTGGTCCCCATACATCTGTATGGACAAGCTCTAGGTAGTCCTCATGCATGTAGCCTTTCCTTGAGAATGGTAACCTGTGAGATTTTCCAAACAAACAAGCACCACATTTATAAATCATGTGTTGCTTGGATACATTAGGTATCCCAAGCACACATTGGTCTCTACATATTTGTTTCAAGGTTCTTTCACCAACATGCCCTATCTCTTATGCCAAATTTCAAGCTTTGGTAATGTTTGATCTTTATAACTCTAAAGTGCAATGTTCCTTGTATCCTCAAGTTCAAAAGTGAATAATCTACCTATCTTTTCTCCCTTGGCAATTCTCTTGAACCCATGCTAGGGATCCTCCACAAATGCTCTATATTGCTTGAATCTAACCTGCAAATCCTTTTCCACAATCTATCCAACACTCATTAAATTATTGGTAATTGTGCATACATACAAAACCCTACTCAACATATTCTTGTTTCCATCAGAGGTCTTAACATTCCCTACTTTAATTACTAAGTGCTTGGTGTCATCACCTGTTTGTACGTGATGCTTACCCTTTGGTTCCTCAAAGTTAGAGAGAAGAGCTACATTGCCTATCACATGGTTTCAGCATCCTGAGTCAATGTAGAAGAGATGGTCATCATGTATACCTGGTTTTGAAGTCATGTTCATAATCAGAAGATAATCGTCTTGCTCCTCTGTGTAGTTTTTGTAATCTTTTCTGGATTTGTATCCTTCTTGGTAGTTGCTATTGTATTCATTGTTGTAGTTGTTGTTGTATCCTTGGTGATGATTGAATCTTCCTCTTGAATGTGTATATCCACCTTTTTGATATCCTCTACCTCTTTGATGCTTAAAGTACCTGAAACACTCATCTATAGTATGATTTGATAATCCACAAATATTGCATGATGAGTTGTAAGGTCTTCCCCTATCTTGCTTACCTCCTCTGCCCCTTCCTCTTGAGGTTCTACCACTCCCTACATAGTTGGCTTGGGAGCTAGTTCCTTCATCTTCAACCTTTTTGTTCTTCACTTTCTCTTTGGATTTACTTTTATTAGTGTAAAGGGCAGAAGAGCTATTATCTCTTGATGAATCTCCATTCTTGCTGATCTTGGCTTCATGGGTAAATAGTTGCCCCATGAGTGTGGTAATGTCTGGAATCTACATGTCCATGTACAAGTCCATGGCAGTTGTGAAGCTTTCCCATTTGTCATCACCTTTAATACCATTGATTACTTGTCTTACAATCTGCTCTTCTTCAATTTCTTCTCCTATGCTTGCCAATTGATCTGCTACATCTTTGAATTTGGTCACATACTTTGAGATACCTTGCTTAGGTTGCTTTCTTTGAGTGGTGAACTCAGTCCACAGTTGGTTCTTCCTAGCCGTTGTTTTGGAAGAGAAATAAGAAGACAATGTTTCCCAAGTCTCTTGGGATGTCTTAAAGTTCCTAATATGTGGAAGGAAAAATCAGAGATTGAGTTAAGTAAGTAGGACTTTGCTAATGCATCCTTGGCACACCGTGTGTTAAGTCTTTCATGATCCTCTCTTGTATGTTGTCCTTTGCTTCTGAATATGGGCATCTCCTCATTTCGTGAGATGTATCCATAGAGGCTACTTCCTTGTAAGTATGTCTTCATCCTTAGAGACCATGCCTGATAGTTTTTCCTGTCCAATTTATCAATGAAAGAAGGAAAACCATCTCCCATTTTACCTTAGCTTTGCTCTGATACCATCGTTGGGAAAGATGAATGGACACTCTAAGAAATGAGTAGGTACTGCCAAATCCTGCTTAGTACCAGGCCCTTGAAGGTTCAGAGTTCAGTTGTGGGCCCTCTTAGCTTTCTAAAGACACTATATAAGTGCATATGTACTTTGGAAATGATGTATGAAAAGATTGAATCAAAACAGACTTCTTCCAAATAGAAGGATTAATGAAAACTTCTATTTTTTATCATACACCTGCTGTTTGTTATGCTCAATGCTACTAGTACAGTAGGAATTGGAAAAATTAATTTTAGAGGTATCTAATTAACTTAGTAATCTAATGATTCCAAGTGGAATCACTTGAAAGAATGCACTATTCATAGAGCATTCAATTTAACAAATGAATCATTACCCCCAATTTTTTAAGACCTCTGCAGAGTTTGACCAATGAATGCTTCGACACGCTTTTCTCCACATTGGCTGAATAGATTTACTTCAAACTTTTGCAGCATGTAGATAACTTGGAGCTGATTCCAACAACCTATAGATCATTACATTTGGTGGAGAATTGACGGCGATATGAGCACCACAAGTTGATAGTTAGGAATGACTATAACAGATAGATCATAGATAAACAATGTAGATGTAATGTATTAATGAACAATGTTGTACACGATCATAGGCTTGAAAATCATATCCTAATGATGGAGAATAGTGTAGGCTACAATGTAGGCGTCACACTCTTACGGAATGGCAATGGAGAGCTCAGGAATTGAGTCATCTAACCGCGACTTTTTCAAGTCACTTTATGTAAGTGTTACATTCAAATTTGAATTTGAATTCAACTTTTGGCTCTCTCTAAAAGTAATCCTTCAATCTAGGAAATATTCCCTCAATGAAGTAGATGCTTTTCTAACTAACAAGTCAACGAACTTTTGGTAGGTGATTACAAATATTCTCTCAAGTCAAATAATTGACTTTTACAAATGTAAAAGGATAAATTTCTACTAGCAATGGCTTCCATGGAGCTTCATGTGTTTATGAATTTCAAGCCAAATGTGTGGGCTTGGACTTTGCACCAACAAGATTCTCCTCATCAGATACCAGGTCAAGAATATTCTCTCAAGATATTTCTATGTTCTCAATTTGACTCCCTTTGTTGCTTGGGAAAGATCTTTTAAGGATATTCAAAATCTTCTCTTCAAGTACAAGCATAAAGTGAAAGTCTTCAGATTCAAAAGAAGGATGATGATTCTTACAAAGATAGAGCTAGTTGAACATAACGACTTGGACCCTTATTCTAAAAATGAGAAGATTTATGAACTCCAGAATAGACTTAGATATGAACATTATCTCCTTGCTAATGGTGCTCTTGCCTCTTCAAGAGAATTTTGGGCTGGTAAAGTGGATAAACCCAATAAGTATATGTTTGTTCTCGTGAAGAAAAATAAAGCTAAAGATTTTGTTCCATTACTTAAGAAGAGCTCAAGTGATTATGATTTATCTGTCAAGGAGAATTTACAGGAGGTTGTGAGCTTCTTTACCTTTGTTTTCTCTATGCCTCCCAAGAGGGGGGAGGACATCCAGAGAGCCCGGGCTTCTATTGGCTTGAAAAGAAGAAAAATGATCTCTCAGGCCTTGGCTTCCATCCTGAACCTACCCCTCTCTGCTAGTGAGGTTAGAGAAATCATTAGTAGATTGAAACCCTGTAAAACTCTGGGTTTTGATGGTATTTCCAATGAATTCTTTCATGATTTTGTTGATTTCTACCTTTATCAATTATGTTGTGATTAAGTTGATTCACAAAAAAGGGCCCAAAGATGATCTTAACAACTGGAGACCTATCTCTTGTCTGACTTCTTTGTATAAAATCTTTGCTTCCACTCTTACCAAAAGTCTTAGCCCCATCATGTATAGCATTATCCTCCATGAGCAAAAAGGTTTCATAAAAAAGTCCTATTCAGGAAAAATGGGAATTACACAGGATTTTGAGACAGTTCTTTCTATCCCAATGTTTTTACATTTCGACTCATTCATACACTACAAAATGTTATTATCTCTTGATCGGGGTATATTAAATTAATACTTGAATATTAAGGATAATTCTATTATAAATGAGGTAGCAAGTTTGGGCTCAAATTTAAGAAGTTTACATAATAAGTAACATAAATGGGACTCGAATAATTCCCAAATTCCCTGAATAGGCCTTAAAAGGTAGATTGATCCTGGATGCCATTATTTCTATGTGGGAGGGGATTGAATTTGCTAAGGAGCGCTGAATGAAAAATCTTCCGTTTTACTTGATTACAGGTTCGTCCATCTACACCAGGCTGCTGAGGATATGTACCAGAGATTCAAGAAGTCTTTTCTCAATGTTCAGACTATCATCCCCAAGCTCAATAGGAAGTGGAACATCAAATGGAACTCCCATCAAGGAGGTGCAGGTTCAGGCAGTTGTGGGCATTTTCCCCATCTGTTAAACAAGCCTTGTAGCTCTCGATTATATTCCACAAAGGACTCTAGACTAGAACTAGGGAAAAAGCATACAACATCAGTAATGGTCTTTATCTTTATTGTCGCCAAGAGGAGGACATTGAGCACATTTTCCTTCACTGCCCCAGGGCCAAAAGATACTCGCAAGTGTAAAATGATTTTTGTATTGCCCTTAGCTTCCCTTCTCTATCCACTAAAGAAATCTTGATTGGGGAAAGCTATAGATTAGAGGTTGGAATTTGGTAGGTGCTGAGAGCCCAGACCCTGTGGTGTATCTGGAAGGAGAGAAATGAACGTGTTTTCTCCACTACCCCCAAAGATTACCTTTTTATGTGTAACCAGAAGATTAAAAGTATTTCTAAGCTTTGTAAGCCCTTGATGAAGGATGCCTCTTGTTATTCTGCCCATTGGTCTAGCATTTGTAGAAATTTTCACTATAGACTTTGGAAAAACAAGATCCTGGCCCTTTACTCTAGCAAGAGATTAAGCACTATGGAGTTTTTGGACTCTTCATTGTAATCTGTCTCTGCTTTCTTATGGGGAGCTCCCATTCCGTGTTGAGGTTATGTGATGTCGCGACAAAAGCTTTTTCACTAACAGGACTGCGGAAATCTCCACGCCTCAACTAGAACTAAGCTAAAGTGATGTTAGAACACCTCTATAATCATCAGTAGCTTAGCAACCTGAAAACTTTACTACTCTTTTAGTGAACTTCAAAAATTCACTTTACAGAAAGCTTTGCATTTCTTTCAAGCTTTAATTCTGAACTGATCTACTTCGAACTTTACACTACTGTGTTTGCTTACAATTAGATAATCTTTTTGTCACTTAACTTTCCCAAAACTACGTTTAAAACCACGAAAATATCATCGGAACTTCACCGGAATGTTACCGGACTACTGAATGAACTCTTTTTGAAGTTTGAGAAAAAACTTCATCAGTTCTGGATGTCTTTATAGCCAGACTTTGTATTGTGTACATGTCCCGTTTCATAAAACTCTTTTGATTAGTTTGTAAGTCAGACTCCTAGCTTCAAGATGATCTATCACTCATGAAAATCTTTACACTGTCCTGTGAGATCTAACTCTCAGAAGTACCGAAAAATGTTTACTGAGAAAAAAACTGTAACTATTAACTAACTTTCATAGTAACATGAAATCACTTAGATTTCTTCACACACAAAGAATGTGCTCAAACTTCCACATGAACATGTGTTTTCTATTAGAGAAGATATGTACAAAATAGCTTCGCCTCACGTTGCTCATAGCTATGGAAAACTCTCCTACTCTAAGTAGTTATTCCTTACCATCTCTCTCAGATGAATACCCGACTGTTCAGGTTCTATTATTCATCTCTACATATGCAATCTCTGGCGTCTTCTAGAGATGTGCTTCTAAGCTTTGTATCTGAGCTCACTTGCTTCTATTCTCTACTCTCTCTTATATATACATTTTTTTCCCGTGATTCGTAATTCTGGAAGTTTCTATGAACTATATTACAGTCGTGAATTTGTCCCTTCACTAAGGCTTGATTTTCTGACTGTTTTTGTTTCTGCTTTTCTTCTTCTTTCTTTGTCTTTATGTTTGTCTCTATGTCAAATTTTTGAGTGATTCTTCAACAGCTCCCCCTCAAACACTAATTTGCATTCTTTGATCTTTCATATATTCTTCTTTTCTTTTATACCTGCCATTTCTTTGAATCTGCTTGTTTTTACTCCATCTAAGCTCTTTGTCAAAATATCTCCTATCTGATCTTTTGTAGATGTGTATACTATTTCAATCTCTTTTTCCATTACCTTTTCCCTCAGGAAATGATATTGAATTTCTATGTGCTTTGTTCTTGCATGAAATACTGGATTTGCTGCAAGATACAACGAGCTCATATTATCTCCATGTATGATAGGTATACCTTGACCAATACCCATACTTTTGAACAAGGTCTGCATCCATATCACTTCTTTAGCTGCTTCCACAAGTCCTTTATATTCAGCTTCAGTTGACGATAAAGCTACTGTATGCTGCTTCTTTGAACACCAACTTACAAGCTTATCTCCCAGGTATATCATATACCCATGTGTTGACCTTCTGTCATCTTGACTTCCTGCCCAGTCTGAGTCACTGTATGCTCTCAGTTTTATATCTGATGTAAAAGGATAATATAATCCTTCCTTTATAGTTCTTTTGATATATCTAAGAACTCTTTGTCCTGCAACCCAATGTTGATCCTTCGGACAATGCATAGACTGTAAGAGAACTCTTCTGCATAACTGAGATCTGGTCTTTCTAGCATAGCATAAATCAAGCTTCCCACTAAAGATTGATACTTTCTCATATCTTTGAACTCTGCACCATCATATTTGCTGAGTTTATGATTGACTTCAAGCGGTGTTGAAGCTTCTCTGCAATTCTCCATGTTAAACTTCTTCAGTAAGTTTAGGAGATACCTTTCTTGCGAAACATATACACCATGATCTATATATGTGACTTCCATTCCAAAAAAGTATGATAACTTTCCTAGATCAGTGATCTTGAACTCTTTTTCAAGAAATCTCTTTACCTCCTTGATTCCTTCATCTGAGATTCCTGTGATTATAATGTCATCTACATAAATACAAATGTAGATCATACCTTCATCTGTTCTCTTAATGAGTAGACTTGCATCAGCCTTTGAGCTTTGGTATCCAAGATCATTGAGATACTTCATAAGTCTGTAATTCCAAGCCCTTGGAGCTTGCTTCAATCCATAGAGAGCTCTTCTTAATCTGCAAACATTATCTGGGTAACTGGAACTTACAAACCCTTCAGGTTGTTCCATGTAGACTTCATCTGATATATATCCATTTAAAAATGCATTCTTTATATCCATCTGACTTAGCTTCCATCCTTTTGATGCTGCTACAACAATCAATGTCCTTATGGTTGACATCTTTGCCACCGGACTAAACGTCTCATCATAATCTATGCCATGTGTCTGAGCATAGCCTTTGACCACTAGTCTAGCTTTGTATCTGGCTATTCTTCCATCTACAAGCTTCTTAACTTTGTAAACCCATTTGTTTCCAATCACTTTCTTACCATTTGGTTTTGGACTTCATTGTAATTCTGAGGTTCTTCATCTTCCTTTACTAAATAAGCATAGTTTTTCTGAGTCAAATAAGAAGTGTCATAGGAATACCTTGTTGGTTGTTTCCTTACTCTGTTTGACCTTCTTAGCTCATATTCTTCATGTGTATCTGAATACACATCTTCATCAAATCTTGGTCCATCTTCATTTCTCATACCTGATCCAATCCTCGACGTACTTGCGTGCATATGATCTTCATCTCCATTTACCTGCATATGTGATTTACCTTTTTCAATTCTTCTCATCTCTTCTTCAAGTGTTTCAACACTATGCTCTTTATCTGTATACTAGCTCTTTCCTTCATCAAATGTCACATCTCTGGAAACAATAAGCTGTTTGGTTAGAGGACTCCATAGTCTATAACCCATCTGCTTTTCATCATATCCGATGAACACGTATTTTTCAGCTTTTGGTTCAAGATTATGTCTAAGTTGTGATGGTATATAAGCATAAGCTACTGATCCAAACACTTTACAATAATCAAGTGTTGGTTTCTTACCCCACCAAGCTTCATAAGGGGTCATACCATTTAAAATTGTACATGGTAATCTATTTACCAGACATGTAGCTGTATTTATAGCCTCAGCCCAAAGATAGTTTGGACAATTCTTCTCCTTTAGCATTGCTCTTGCAAACTCATCTAGAGTTCAGTTTCTTCTTTCTGCTACTCCATTTTGTTGCGGTGTATACCTGCAAGTTATTTCTCTTTTGATACCTGCATTCCACAAATAATCATTGGATTCTCGAGAAAAATATTCTCCTCCTCCATCAGACCTTAGTCTTTTGAGTTTCTGTCCTGTAAGTCTTTCAGCATATGCATGAAAATGCCTGAAAGCTTCAAATACTTCTGACTTCTCTTTCAAAACATAAAGAGTTATCCATCTTGTTGCATCATCAATAAAAAGAACGTAATACCTTGATCCGCTGATAGATCCTTCTTTTGTCGGTCCCCATACATCTGTATGTATGAGCTCTAGCAAACCATCGTGTTTGTAACCATTCTTCTGAAATGGTAACCTGTGTGCTTTTCCCATCTGACAGGCTTCACATTTGTGAATCATATGTTGATTCTTCATATTTGGTAATCCTCTCATGGATTGTTTCTCCACCATAGTTTTGATTCCTGTTTCATTAAAATGTCCTAACCTCTTATGCCAGAGGTCTAACTCTGTAAATACCTCATCACCATGTGTGATCAGGGCTTGACCAACATTCCCTTGCACTTTAAGAGTAAAAATTCTACCTTCCTTTTTACCATGGACAATTTGATTGTATCCACTCTATGGATCTTCAACAAATACTCCTTCATTTGTAAACCTGACTTGAAAACCTTTTTCTACTATCTGTCCCACACTAATCAGATTCTTCGGGATTGTTGGAACATACAAAACATTTGTTAGTAGGTCAGCTCCATTCTTACACTTCACTTTTCCAATTGACCTTACATTATGTTTTGTGTTATCACCTGTTTATACTGTATGATTTGACATACCTCCTTCCAGTTCTGATAACAATTCTATATTTCCTGACAAATGATTTGAACAACCAGAGTCAATATAGAATACCTTTAGATCTTCATTCTCTAACACACTTATCGAATTCATCATCAACGTTGTATGATTGTCATTCTGTGTATCATTCGCATAGTTGTAGTAGGTAGTGTTGTGAGACTGATTCTGTCCCCAACTTCTTGCTCCACCTCTACCATATTCACCTCTTTGGCTTTGTCTTCCTCTTTGATATCTTGTGCTTCTGCCTCTGCTATTGTTATTCTGATTCTGACTTGATCCTTGAGAATTATGCCAGCAATCATGAGCCAAATGATTGCTTAATCCACAGATCCAACGAGACTTGTTCTTATTACCTCTTCCTTTTATATTTCCTCTTTTTCTGACGTTACCTCTTCCTCCTGCATAATTTGCTTGGGTAGTCATCTCTTCTTCATCTTTTTCTTTACCTTTATCACCTTTCTTCTTATTCTTTGCGTACATAGCAGAACTATGTCCTTTATCTCCGTCTTTCTTCAAATCTTGCTCAAATGTTAGCATTAGTCCAAGCAACTGATTTAAATCTGGTATAAAATGATTTAATGAAAGTTCAGTTGAAAGTACGAAAGGATTCCACCTTTCATCTCCTCTCAGTCCAACAAGCAACTGTGCTATCAACCTATGGACTTCAATATTTTCGTCAATTGATCCAATATTGTCTGCCAAGTCTTTCATCTTAGTGACATAATCACTAATGCTTTGACTTTTCTTTTTCTTGAACGTTGTAAACTCTGACCATAAGCTAGCCTTCCTAGCTTTCGTCGTATTTTGGAAATGATCTTCCAATGCACTCCATATGTATTCTGCTTTCTCAAGACCTCTAATATGTGGTAGTAGATGATCTGTAATGGTATTGTAGATATACGCTCTTGTCGTTGCATCTTTCTTCTGCCACAGCTTCAAGGCTTCTAACTCTTCTTTCTTTGGTTGACTGTCGTCTTCGAAAGTCGGCTTCTTTTCTTCTCCTGTCACATATATCATTAAGTCCTTACTCATAAGTAAGGCTTCCATGCGCATTACCCATGCAGGATAATTATCTCTATCCAATTTGTCAATAGAAATATGATCTGCCATAATCTTCTTGTTTCTGTTACTTTCGATGAGTATAACGTTAAAGGATTTTACCTTTTGTAAACCTTTACCCTTGAGAATGACTTTGGAATGCTTCTCTGATTCCATTTGTTGTTGATCATCTCAGCTTTCTCTTTTCTTTATGAGAATTCTTCAAATTCTCTTGTATCTTTACTTCCGTTTACTCTTTGAGGACCTTTTCTACTCTGATACCACTTGTTGAGGTTATGTGATGTCGCGGCAAAAGCTTGTTCACTAACAAGACTGCGGAAAATTGCCACGCCTCAACTAGAACTAAGCTAAAGTGATGTTAGAACACCTCTATAATCATCAATAGCTTAGCAACCTGAAAAACTTTACTACTGTTTTAGTGAACTTTGAAAATTCACTTTACAGAAAGCTTTGCATTTCTTTCAAGCTTTAATTCTGAACTGATTTACTTCAAACTTTACACTACTCTGTTTGCTTACAGTTAGCTAATCTTTTCGTCACTTCACTTTCCCAAAACTGTGTTTTAAAACCACCAGAATATCACCGGAACTTCACCGGAATGTTACCGGACTGTCACCGTAATCTTACCGAAATCTTACCGGAATCAACTACAATTCTGTTTATGATTACTTCAAATGGTTATAATTGAAGTAAGGAAGTAATACCTGAGCTTCCTTCATTGAATGAACTCTTTCTGAAGCTTGAGAAAAAACTTCATCAGTTCTAGATGTCTTTACAGTCAGACTTTGTACTGTGTACATGTCCCGTTTCATAAAACTCTTTTGATTAGTTTGTAATTAAAACTCCTAGCTTCAAGATGAGCTATCACTCATGAAAATCTTTACACTGTGCTGTGAGATCTAACTCTCAGAAGTACCGGAAAATGTTTACTGAGAAAAAAACTGTAACTGCTAACTAACTTTCACAGTAACATGAAATCACTTAAATTTCTTCACACACAAAGAATATTGCGCTCAAACTTCCACATGAACATGTGTTTTCTATTAGAGAAGATGTGTACAAAATAGCTTGGCCTCACTTTGCTCATAGCTATGGAAAACTCTCCTACTCTGAGTAGTTATTCCTTACCATCTCTCTCAGATGAATACCCGACTGTTCAGGTTCTATTATTCATCTCTACATACGCAATCTCTGGCGTCTTCTACAGATGTGCTTCTAAGCTTTCTATCTGAGCTCACTTGCTTCTATTCTCTACTCTCTCTTATATATACATTTTTTTCCGAGATTCGTAATTCTGGAAGTTTCTATGAACTATATTACAGTCGTGAATTTGTCCCTTCACTAAGGCTTGATTTTTTGACTGTTTTTGTTTCTGCTTTCTTCGTCTTTCTTTGTCTTTATGTTTGTTTGTATGTCAAATTTGTGAGTGATTCTTCAACGTTCGATGGGCTGTATTTTACTCTTAATTTAATTTTCTTCCTCGTCTTTTCAAAAAAATAAAAGAAATGTCAACAAGATCATGAGTGGAAGTAAAGTCAAGGTAGACACCTTTTTTATTTCCACTGATGACTTGGCCTTTGTTATCAAATCTGTCATCTAAACTACTGACCATATTAAAGTCTCGGAGAACCATAGGAGGCCCTCTTACGGAAGCAAGTTCCCTCCAACAAATAGTCTAAGCCAAGCTAGTATTTGCTACATAAACTCTAACGAGGATGAGGTTAATAGGGTTCTTAAAGAGGACAACCACCCATTGGTGAGAGGGGATGACAAGTACATGTTTCACAAGGTGGGTAATAGAGTGGATGACATCACGAGCATCACCCCCTCTACCTTGACCATGATAAGTATAGTGCCAAGCAGGATTGTTAGACAAGAGCATCAGGTTTTTTTCAAGGTTAAAGCCTTTAAGATCTTGAATACACAAAAAATCAGGCAACGAAGACCAATCCTTGAGTCAGTTAGAAATAAATCTTAAGTGGCACAATATAAAGCGAGTTCATTGAAGCAATACGAAGATGTCAAAGGACTGGGACACATGGTTCCACAAATAGTTTCCTTCAGAAGACAAAAAAGATTAAATCAATACCAAACACTACCTAGCACAATCATTTCTTACTATTTTTTGGGGATTTGATTAGAGATCCTGACGTTCTAATAGTGTCTTCCCTCTAAGGTTTCATATTCAGCCTAGGGGATTTTCAACAGATTTAGCCATGGCACATCCTCATCATAGCTCGGATCCTCTGACATCTTATCAATTTTCACTTGATCATGTAGTTCTGGCTAGGCCTTAAAAATAGCATCTCTGTTAACCACATTAATTGAAAGATTAGGGTTTGGGTAGTAGGAAACAGAATGTTTTTTTACCGACAATCTTCCAGCGATCATCAGATTCTAGGCCATTATGAGAGACACTATTCACAGTGAAAAGTGATGCTTGGCGATACTTTCAGCTATGCAGCCTACAACCCTTGAATATGCCATTTCTAGAAATCTCATATACGGACTGCTCTCTCTCTAAACTATTGATTTGCACAGCATTATGCGATGTTGTCGCCAACACGGTCGTCTGGGAATGGACGACTATGTCACACCATGTCGGTCCAGGACGTTAATGATATGCATATCTAATGGTTGTGTAGCAGCCCATACGCGAGCTTGTTGGCGACATGCAGAACGAGAGACAAAATTATCAGTAAAAAGAGAGATGCTTCAAGGGCAACGTGTGAATGAGGTTGAACTTCGGCATGCGAGCATACCATTTCAGTGTGGTTCATCTCAACAGCTTGCGCACAGAACATCATTACATCTATAGCACATCTATTTCGGATGCTGATGAATGAAGATCGAAAGGTCGAATCATCAGAAAGAAGAAAGGTACGCGAAGGGCGATGGACGAATGACTGTGTGAAGACTGGACATGAACATGGAGGCCCATTACTTCTGAAGGTTGAACTCCAACTTAGCAGAAGCCCACCATCAAAATAATCACAAAAAGAACCTGATGTTGCAAAACCTCAGGATGCTTTCCGCGCATAACCAAAGATCAAGTACATGAAATAGTAAAGAGAAGTTGGATCTGTATTAAAAGATGTACAATCTGAGCTTCCGGTGACCATGAACAAGTAGAAACAAACCATGGCAAATGGATAACTTAGCCCAATCCAGACTAACATCTACATCTCTGCTCTATTATGCAATTAATCGTAATAAAAGCATAGAAAAGAAGACGAGGAAGGAAAGCACTTAGGTCGATATAAACGTGACTGGAATGTGCTTCTCTTTGGCTGCGTCCTGTCGCAGCCCGTTCGCTAGAGGCTGGATGACACTCTTGAATATGTCGCAGCTAGATCTAGTAGCTTTGATGAGTTGACTTCCTTTGTATTAATCCCAGCCACAGGAAAGCCACAATTAAAGCATAGGGTCTGCTTCTTATATCTGCTTCCTCACCGGAAGACAGAAGAGGACCTCTAAACCAAGCTCCTGCTCTGCATTCAAGTCCTCTCGTCTACGAGTCGACTGCTAGATAGCCGGAGTATGATCTGATTCGGGAGGGGTGACCACGGATGTACGATTTCTGATCTCTGTCCCTGCATTTAGAGACCAGTGTGATAATCGGCTTTCCCAAATTGCTGTTTTCAGCTGGAGAGAAGCCGCCATAGCTGGACCCCTGCGTAGCGCCGTTGTTAAGGAATACCGCGAGACTCACGTAATTGGACGTAGTTGGCGCGGCTGACCTGCCATGATTAACAGAGGCCGCAGCGGAGCGCGGCGGAGACACGAAGGATCGTGGCGGAGACGCTTGACTGCGACGCTGTGACAGGTTCGGAGTTGTAGGGTTTCCCAAGATGGGAGTTTTGGAGGAAGAAGTGGAAGAGGATGGGGGGTATATCGGTCTGAGGCTAGCAGAAGAATCTACGCTCAATCGGGGGCTTACCACGCAGTCGTAGTGCCAGGGGTTGTCGAGGAGCTCGTCGACTGACACAAGCTGTGCGGGCTGTAGATCCATGGACGCGCGACTTCGCTTGGATGGGCTGAGGATGGAAAGGAGGGGCTTTCCCGGCATGTTACTTGCAGTTCTCACTCTCTTGTCTGCCCCTGTTTCTCTGTGTTTCAGTCTGTTGATGCATACATACAACAGCCTACACTCTTTTAAAGAGCTCCGTAGCTCCTTCTGCCTGCCCAATGTTAAGTCAGCTAGCTGACTCTCTCTCTCGTACACACATACAAAAGCTTGGATCCCTTTCACACATCTTTTTCTGTCTCGCATCCAGATTTTAGAGCCTCTGAACTCGACACATGACACAACCCACACATGACATATCGCACAATGTTTATCATCAAGCCGTGGAAAACAAAATAAGCCATGCATCTCTCGAGTCCTCACTCTACATTCTCATCTCTCTCCTCACTCTACATTCTCTCTCGTCCCAAGTTCGCGCAGATATCTTCTTCTCCCTCCACCTATTGTGTCCTCCTCGCTCTTAACACCGTGGACGTTATCTTCTCTCTACACACCGCATGCATATCTTCCTTTGGTCTATCCACGAACCCGTTTGGCCAATAAAATAATGTCTTTCTCTTTCCACATATGTGTCGCTCTATTTTAGAAAAGCCTGCCAGTATGGACAATATACGGCAGGATACACCTCGTATCTTGCTGTAAGACATATTGTTATTCCTTTTAATAATGTCAAAAGGACTACACAATGTATCACCATGCAAAAACCGTGGCTCCCGAGTCCCTACCTCCAAGGTGCATTGCTCCCCTTACGAGGATTCGTTGCATTGGCTATTCGGCATTATATGAAAAGGAAAAGGGAGCCAAGAGAGGCAAACGAGGAAGAGAGGGAAGAAAAGCAAGAGTATCTTGTGATTCCTTAACCTTTAGGGCTTGTAACCTAACACGCAATTTGTATTTACTTAGATTAAAAAAGAAGTAAATTCAGATAAAATGTTTTTTGATTGTGTAACAAGGTTCTTTTAATGAAAAGGTATGGATTGTGGAGTCTAAACTTGACTAGAGAGTTTTGTCAATGACTTTGTAACGTACATCACCAACTTAACCGAAACCATAAAGTCTTCTTGTTGGAAGTTTAATTTCTAGATTATGTTTTGACACATATGTACTCGATTCGCTTCTTTCGAGTGTTTGTTTCCGAGAACACAATGAGAAATCTCTTTGGAGATGGTGTATTTTGCTAAAAATGAATGGTGAATGAGAATGAGGTAGCTCTAGCACACAACCTACTTAGGACATATGAATATACTCTTGGAAGATGTACAAAACTCAAATACCTTGCTACTGAGTCAATGAAAGCACTATGGTACTTTGTTGAAGGTGTCTCAAAAATTTGAGCCAAAAGAGATAACTTTGTGTTGTGAAAACAATGAAGAAAAGTTGCTAATTATGGAAGTTGGCAGACCTTGCAATGCTTATTTCTCTCAGGGTGAGTAAAATTGCACCTCACCACTTTATACATACTTTAATGCAAAGGAAAATAATTTTTCTTGCACAAGAAATCGAATTATAAAGTCCTTTATAACGAGAAGTGGGCTTAACAATTGATAGGTCTATTCTAGACTTGTAGTAATTTTTGAACCTATTGCATGGATGTCTTCAGAGGTACATTACAAAACTGACTTGAAATAGCTTCGGTCAAGTCAAATAGATCCTATATGCACAAACAAATGAACATATTCATATGAATCTAGAAATTTATAAGTCAACTCATGTAGAAACTATGGAATCTAAGCATTCTTTCTTGAAGCATGCATAAATTGGCTCGAAGCTCCAACATAAAAACTTATGTCTAGTCTTGTCAATGCAGCATAGTTCAAACTAACTACAAGACTTCGATATCCTCTCACATCTTCAAGTAGTCCTCCTTCATGTACACTAAGCTTTTGATTGCGTTCCATAGTTGTGTTTGTAGGTCTACCTGCTTCCATTTTGAAGTTCGTTTAAATTTCTTTGATGCATTTACCTTCTATAAGATAGATACTTCATGTTGTCCAAGATCAGTTATCCAGAATTCCTTTTGCATTCTAGACTTGATCCACCTTATGCCTTCAATATCATCTCCACATAGTATCATTCATCCACATAAACACAATAATGAATGTAACAATCGCTTATTTCTATATGAAGATTGATGAATCAAAATTACTCATCATTCATTCAACCATGTAACCAATTTTTAGTTTCAAGATCTTGGTGCTTGTTTAAAACCATATAGAGAATCTTTTAGTTTTCATAAATGATGGTTAATACAAAGAGGTTTCATTTGTTATTCATCCATTAAGGAATGCATTTTGGACACCCATTTGAAGGGCCTTCCAATTCTTTGTAGTAGATATACTTAATAAATTTTGGTCGATCACATTTTTATAGGAGAATAAATCTCATCGTAATCTACTCCATAGGTTTGAGAATCTTTCTTAGATACCAATCCTTCCTTGTACCTGTTGATAGATCGATCCAAATTACTTTTTATCTTGTAAACACATATGGAACATACTACCTTCATGTTTGAGGTCTTGGGTACTAATTCTCAAGTTCGCTTCTCTTGCAAGTCTTTCATGTCTTCTTCAATTGTTTCACTCCATTTTGGTTTCTCTTTGGTTCTTCATAACTTGCTAGATCCTTGGTCATAAAGATAGAATGTTTCGTAACAAATGATGTATCATAACCATAACTTTTTGGGTTCCTTCTTTCCCTATTTGATATGCTTCTTCCTTGAGTGGAAGACCTTGCAACATCTTTATACTCTTGATGTTTCCCTTTATCTTTGATCATGTACCTAATGATTCAGATGAGGGAATTTTATCTTCATACTCTGGTTTAGTTTCCTCTTATTGTACATGATCTTCTCTTTCTAGAAGTTATGGAAAGTTATTATCCAATCATAGGGTAAGACTATTCTCTTTGCATCATCATATCATGATCTCTTCTCATCAAATACAACATTTCCACTAACAAAAAATGTCTTTGTAGGAGAGCTGGAAGAAGAGGAAGAGGTGGAGGCTACAACAATCAAGACAACCAACAAAGCAAAGAAGAAGAAGAAATCTCAAGTGACTCTACATCCCAATCAAATTGAAGAGGTAGAGGCAAAGGACGGGGAGGATATAATCCCCACAAAGGTATGATTTTCTATAACTATTGTAAACCAAATCATATAGCTTTAGATTGTAGATACAAAGATGGTAAATACACTCAAAAGAAGCATTAAGGGAACTATGCAAATGCTTCAAAAAAGGACACAGGTAATGATCAATTGCTTGCTATGAGACATGATTATTCAAATGATGCTAATTGTGATACCAAATGGTATATAGAGTCATGGTGTAGCAATCATATGTCTTGTGAGGGTGATATATTCACCAATTTGCAAGTTCTTGACTCAAGGAAGAAATGAGGGAAGAGTGTTCACCTTGGATATGTCTCAAAATGCAAGCAAGGTATGCTATGTTATGATTGGTAATCAAATGATTTCTGAACTTCACCTTTAGCCCAAGACAATAGGGCATGTCAACATTCCTAAGCTTAAGAATATGAGCAAGGAAGAGCTTGTAAGAAGGTTGACCATGTTTGAGAATAAAGAACTCCATGAATTTTGTGATGGTTGTTAAGTACAGAAGCAAGCAAGACAACTATTCCAAAGGAGCACACATAGGGTTGCAAATGCAAGAGAACAAGGATTACAACCACCACATGCTAGAGAGATGACTCTCTTGCCAATTGAATGCCTCTATATATAGCTCTCTCTAGGGGACTACCTTCTTGGGCAGGTGGATACTAACCATCCATGTGTCAGCCATGTAACTACATGTGCGCTAAGTGTCCTAGTTAACCAGAGTTAACTCAAGTGGATGCTTCTGGAAGGTTCTGGAGCTCTTTGGGTAAAAACTTTTCAAAGATCTTGTTCAACACGGTATTGAAGCACTTTTTTTTTTAAGAGAAATAGGCTAGATTCTCAAAAACGATTAAGAGCAAATCAAAAACATCACCCAACCACAAGATACTAGTGCGGTAACCAACATCAGTGTGTCGACCCACTGAGGTTCTGTTGATGAGTTTTGTATTCAAATAATGCTTCACTTGAGACTAAGTTCAAGTCATATTCAGTCTTTCTGACTCCTTACTAGGAATGCAATTCTTGTGCATTTCTTTGAGTCAAAAGAGTGAATATACCAAGTTACACTAGGAACTTGATGCTTGACTTAGTCAATCAAATCCTTAGTTGAAAGAATCATTTCAATGTCAAAGTCCTACAAATTCAGAAATTTATTAACTATTTCTGAACCAACACTTTATCTTGAAGTGTTTCAAGAAGATCTTGGAGTTACTTACGTCATATCTTCTATTTCCTTGATCGTGAATTTATCTTGAAATATCTTGAGGTACTACTTTTATCCTCCTTGAATTTAAACTCCTTCTTTGAAGTTTTAATTCCCTTGAGGATCAAACCTAACTTCAAGATCCAATCTAGGACTAAAAGACAATTATCATCACGGTTTGATGTCCCATACCACCTTTCCAACATCAATATGAGTATAAAATCTGGTGTCCCATACCACCCTATTTTATATTCACATTAATGTGTGGGTGATATTTATCCTAAAGTCAAAACATCTCTTGATAGAGTACCTTCTTCCTTTAATTCTTTATGAGAATTTTTGAAGTTTTAGGCATTACCTCTGACTAGATTTTCTAGGTTTTGATCCCTTCATATGACCGTTTTACAATCTTGTGCTTTCCTTTGGGAACTTGAAAACCTTTTGATGGAGTATCTATCTTTCTTTGCTAGGGTTTTCAAATGAAAACAAATCAGAATTCCAAGTACTTGAACTTTCATAGTTTCAAGCTCAATTGGTTTATTCTTGACCAATTTGTAGTGACAAGAGTTTGTTGACTTCTTGTCTTTAGATTCCTTCTTTACTTATGCTTTCGGTACCTACCCCAAGGACTTTACATAGGAATCTCTCTATTGCTTAAGTCTTAAGCATCCGCTCATGTTTTCTAGATTTATACCATAATCCCTTTAAGATAGGTAAACATTATGTTTTACCTTCCACAAAATTAACTACCATCATCACGATTGCAGACTACATTCTTGGAATTCCTTCATCTGTTTAGACTTGGAACAGCTTACTCTTTTCTCAATTTTCCATTCGATAAATGGAACTTGAGTGAATAATTCCCAAAAGGAATTTTATTGCCAATACTTGGGCAATCTATAGAGTAGTTCCAATTGCACATTCTTGGACAATTATGGCCAAGCTTGATCAAGTCTCGTTGACCTTGTCAGTAAAATAAAGACTTAGCCTTTATCTTTAAGATCTCCTGAACTATCTAAAGCTTCTTTGCTTACCTGTAGGGTTTTTAGAGATCTTTCCTTGAACTTCAATCCAAGCATACACTAATGCCTCTCAGATTCCAAAGCTAAGAATCTTTGATATACCTTGAGTTTATATCACTATTTGGACTTTAAGTACTACTTCTGGTGGTTTGGGATGTCTGCGGAACTACTTGTTGTCAAAGAGTTTGAAGAATTTCATTCTCAATACTTGGAAGAATGTTATTCTTCAAAGACTTGAGATTACTTCTAGGGAATCAAATATCTTGAGAAAATCTTTTGCAATGCTAGAAGGATGTTTTGAAAGAAATTCTTTCAAAAAATATCCAGAAAATTTACTGATTCAATTGTGTTCATTTCCTGAGTATCAAACTAGAGACAAAATATCACCTTTTGGATATGGTTTCCCATTCCACTATGAAAGTTTAAGTTGAACTTTCATTTACATGATATTGACTCCTATTCTTGAGTTTGATATAGGATTCATTATTATTGGTCAATCTTTAGATGTTACTAGAGTCCTTTAAACATATTTCACTACTCAAAATTATGTTTAAAGTCCAAGCATCTATTGATGATTGATTCAATATTAATGCTACTATGAACACATAACTTTGAACTTTATAACTTCTTTAGAAAAAGTTCATGGATTGGAGATCCATTTCTTGGAACTTTCTATTCCTAAATGAAAAGTTCACACTTGCTTCAAGTCCTTAGGAGCTTATCGTATTTCCTAAAGATTGCTTACTTTGGTTTCCTCTTGAAGCTTCAATTAGCTTAAGTAAAACCAAAAGTTTAACTCTCTAAAAGAGTTTTATCATGTTCCCATGATTGCTTAGCTAGTGGCATCATTTACCAGAGATGCAACTATATAACCTAACATCCTCTTATTGAACGTCAATGAACAATTGATATTGAGGTTCAACCTTTGATTTTCATCACTCCTTGGGATGAAATCAAATAAAAATTGATAAAAGCTTCATAGTAGTTCTTGGCACTTTGCATCCTTACCAGGGATGCTACTTAAGGAATAGAACGACTATCTTGTGAACTTTAAAAGTTCAAATAGTGTAAGTTCCATTTTTCTTTATTTTGATTTTGATCACGACTTGGGATAAAATCAAATAAGAGCGTTCATGAGAAGTGCTCAAGTATCTAAGAAAACGCTTATTATCCATACTTGGATGTAAGATTTCTTAAATCCAAGCTAACGAATATATCTAAGCTTGCCGTTAGGATTCTCTAAGTTTTCCTAAACTTAGATTCATCATGGAAACTTTCATGTGGCTCTATTTTCTTGCCACTCCAATGATCAAGAAAATTGAATACTTGACTTTCGAAAGGCCTAATTTTCCTAACCGAAACTCCTAAATTGTGATACTTTAAGTATCACAGTTGAGAAAAATAATCTAGCTACTTGAGTTGCATGGCAACTAGGAGCCTTGCAACTACCTAATTTACTATTTTCTCTAGCTATCTTAGTCAAGTTATAAAAAAGAGGTAATGAAAGTATTAATTATTCACCTACTTAGCAAACAGTCATGCATGTACAAATGCCTGTTCTTGCATGCAAATGCATGTGAGTGCATGCATGTGTTGGCATTCTCCTTTCATGCACCAAAATTAAATCAAGCAATTCTTGAGCTTCACAAGTGTGCATCTAATCATCTATGTACAATCATCCATGCACAAACAATCTATCTTTTACCTTACAAAAGGTTATAAATATACATGTGCACAGACTTGAGTGCATTCTATTCCTTTTGCAAGCAAGAAAAAAATGTGTATGGTGCATGAAAACATTCGTTTGAAAGGAGAGATGCACCAACAATCTTTCGTAGATGCATGCCTATGCTTGTGTTTAATGAGTGTTTCCATATCTTTATGTTTTTTCATGTAGGTTTCAATAATTTGCATCAAGATTATCAAGAATGAAGCTTACTACCATACTTCAATGATAAAAATGCATCCTACATAAAAGCAGAGATCAAAAACAAATATTGAAACCAATCACTAATTTGGAAAATACTTATCTCCCAATTAATTTGTGTCCTTCTCTCGATCCTCGGGAAGAGTGATTCTTCATCTCGGTTCGCTTCAATTTCCATACTTTGAAAAATCAGTGCATGCAACATCCACCATAGATGCATGTCCTTTGGCTACATGATCTTTATATGAGGATCTGGATCATGTTGATTTTGTTCGTAGGCCTTGTATTAGCTTATGCAAGCACCATGGGCCTGTAATCAAATCCTTACTGATTACCTTGAGAAGTGTGGATACACACCAAGCAAATCAGATCCCTCACTCTATGTAAAGAAGGAAGAGACTAAGGTAGTATTCATATGTATTTAATCATAATAGGTAGTGATGATATAGGAATTAAAAAGATCAAATGGAAACTTGGAAAGGAGTTATGTTACAGTTAGTCTCCATGTAAAAGGCCAAATGGCGAACGGACACTTTCGTATATGTTCTTTAATAAAACATATAGTGACTTGGTGAGTCACAGACTATAAGTTCCACAACATTTGTAACACCCAAGAAATCTATGTTCATATTCTCTTTGTGCTGTGTGTTTTGTGCATTTTACAGGCTCTGCATAGAGTACTATGTGTGATGTCTCAATCTAGGTTTTCTATGTATGGGGTATTGTTGTGGAGCTCTCAAGAACGAGAGTCCATCAAGGTGGATCACTATCAAGCTTTTTTAGTGGCATCTGAGCATTCAAATGCAAAAGCTTTGTTCTTTTTGTGCAAGTGAAGAGACCATCTACTCACCTACCCAAGGCTTTCTCTAAGGCCTACGACTAAGGCGGCAACCAAGACATAGACCTTGGCATACCTTGTCATTAGAGTCACCGAGGTCACCATTGACACCATTGAATACATGTGAGGGAGGAGCTCAATGATCAAGGAAGACAGAGGTTCCCGATACTTCCTAGGAGGTCACCTATCGTAGTAATATTCCCCCTCAAGCTTGCTTAACCGATAATATCTTGCAACTAAGCTACACTCTTGTGGTGCTTGAAGAAGGGGAAAAATTAAGGTTCAAATAACCTTGAAGAGATTTTGAACCCTCAAGGCTTCATTCCTTGCTTTCAAAGCCTATTTTGAAGCATTTTTGGGGTGATTCTTAGAGCCATTTTGGAGTACCTTTGTGCATAATGCTCTTTACATAGGTTCAAGAACATAAAGAAGAGTGCTCTTTGTACTTCTCTAACAATGAATACTCACCTTTGGGGCTGTGTTTTGAGCCACATTAGTAAATTTATAGGTTTCTTGAAACATTTTAGTTATGGTGGGAGCAACCACAACAATTCTATGCAGGTTTTTTGAGCCTAAAGAACTTAGTCGACAGACACTTGTAGGTGTTGTTGGCTATTATTTGGGCTATCATTTCAACCTTTTTAGTGCCATTTCAATGCATATATTAAGCGCATATGCATTATGTAAGATTTTTTGGATACCACTTATGTATGTCCATGCATTCATTGATATAGTGGTAATGTTTTTTGCATAAAGACTCTTATGTGAGGATCATTGTGAAGTTTTCTTAACTGGGAGATACCTCAATGTCAGGGTCTTTTTGATGATGCAGGTGGAAGACTTATCCAACCTCGCCATAAGAGATGTATGCTAGTTGTTCATAGGTGGTCCATAAGCCTAGTTGGCTTATTTTGGGTAACTATTTATATGTAGTGGATTTAGTGATTCATTGTGCAAGTGAACATGTCAATACTTACACTTTTATGGGATTTTGATACTCGTCATATGCTCATTTTGTAGAGGGAACTACATCAAAATTTTTTAGATTTTTTGGTTTTGTCAACTATATAGTGGATGAGTTACCCCTTGATACACTTATTGGTGTGAGCACATTTATTCTCACATAGAACTTTTGATTGGTCATTATTGTTCATTAATTTATTTTTCTAGGAAGAACCTAGAATTTCACTCTTGGTCATCCTTTTTGAGCTTTAGTGGTGTTTGGAATCTTCTAGCTCCATTATCATTCTATTCAATTCTCTATCATCATTGCATCATAGGTCTATAGTGCTAGTGTTTGAAGGAGAAGATATAACTTGCAGGGCAAAGACTGATCCAAAAAATTGATGACACAAATTTTTCTCTATGGATGAATCAAATTAAAGATGTGTTGATTTACAAGAGGCAATGGAAGCCAAAAATGGAATCTCAAAGAAGCTTGCTGACATGGACAAAGATGATTGGGATGAGTTGGATGAAATGGACATGTCTACCATTTGATTGCACATCGTAGATAATGTTAACTTTATAGTATTGGACTTTGAAAGTGCAAATGAGCTTTGGAAGATGTTATGCAATACATATGAAAAAGAAACGGCACCAAATAAAGGGTGTCTGATGAGAAAGTTATGTGACCTTCACATGAACGACACAAATAATGTTGTTGATCATTTTAATGATTTGATGCTATATTCTCCCAAGTATAGGCTCAAAAAATGGACATGGGTAATGAAATGAAAGCAATCTTGTTGTTATGCACCTTGCCATCATCAAGAGATATGTTTTGCACACCTATTAGCAATAGTGCAGCTCCTGGTAAATTGGTCGATGATGATATATGTGGAGCACTCTTGAGTACTGAGGAGATTCATAGAAAATCTATGGTTTTCACTCATAGTGGAAATGCATCTAATGTTCATGATTCTTACTAAGGAAATAATCAGCAATGTGTCAAGACCAAGAACAAGGAAAGGAATGCTCAATGGAATAAGAGTAGAAGTAAATCAAGGAAGAGGGATACAAAATCCCATTCTTGACATAAGAAAGGACACATGAAAAAAGATTGTTATGCATTAAAGAATGCTCAAGGTAAAGGGCAGAATATTGATGGGCATGTTAAATAGTTACCTGCACCATCTACTTCAACCATGAATATTGATTAAATCAATGATATTTTTTATGATGCTGATGTGTTGAAACTTCATAGTAGTGTGCCTAATAAGGCTTATATGCATGATTCTCTTTTCCACACATGGCTACTAGATTCTATGCTTCTTTCCATGTGACACCACATAGAGAATGGTTTTCTACTGATGCATCAAAGTCTCTTGGTTTCGTGAGACTTGGTCAATCTTACCAATGTTACATATGATGGAGAGTGTTAATCTCCAAAAGAAAAGTTAACATTGATGTTAGAGCACCTCTATATCAAGAACAACAACGTCAACCAATTGTGGAAGACCAATGCCAAATTATCGAGACTTTAGCTAACTGTGAAGAAAGTCTTTATAATAGCCTCCCTTAAAAATATAGAAATGTTTGAGTATTTGAGACGATTTGCTATGCTAAATCAATTCCTCTGCTATGTTTTCTTTGTAATCCTATTCACTATTGCTACCTTCTTCTTCCATTGTTGGTCAAACTTTTCTTCACCTTCATTGTGCATATCTACACACACATATACATGCACAAAACACATACATACACGCATAAATACAAAATACACAAAATTCATTCACACACATTCACATACACTTTCATGAACATTCCACAAATCATTCCTTTTTGTGTGGAGAAGTGAGATCATGTGGGACATCTAGATCCTAACTTCATTTTGCCAATTGATCATATTCTAGAGAATCAATGGACTTGATAGAGTTTCGAATATATACTCTAATAGAGAGAATTACAGAATTCAAATGAAATTGGTTAGCATTGAGATAATGCTACTGCTCTCACGCAGAAAAACACCAAAGGCATCTTGGGAAAGTTCCACAAGCCGTAATATTTTTGAGGGATCCAAAGGAGATACTTCATTAATAAAAAATATCAATAGCATATTCTAAAAACAATAGAATTTACAGTTACTACATCAGGTTTCTGAAAAACAAGTATAACGATCACTTGTAAAAAATTGTTGAAACAAATCATGTTTATAGGATGTAAAACATTGAATGCTATTTAAAACTTTTGCACTTCAGAATGAAGCAAAGATAAATAATACAAGTAATCCAAGAAGCTAAGTATTCAAATATACTTAGCTCTAACATTAGAAAATGAACAAAAACTTGGCAGAACAAGTGTATTTGCATGCTCCTTCAAAGGAGAATAACTTATTTGTCTTGTATCTCCTTCTTTTGGTACCCTTGAGCTCTTCCCTAAGTGTCCTCCATCCCAACCATCTAGTGCCATACCACCTTCAAGAACCTGCACATACATTCCAACACCTACATATAGAGTGTAATAGCCAATGCCCTATGCATACACATACATGTGTACATATATACCTAATATATATCAATCAAAGTAGCCACAAAACATGTGAATATACATACGCACACCTCACATACATGTCAATCTAGACATCAATTGTAGTTTGTATGTAGATAGATTATTGCAGTTGAGAGCTACACATTCCTGAAGACCTCTTCTTTCTTCTACATTGATTTGTATTGTTGTAATTACCATGAAGGGTTCTGAACTCAAACAAAAATCAAATGATATGAAGTAGCCATAAATTATATTTTTCAATAGCAGAATGGCTCTCCAAGTGTACCACAAGATGATGCTTCTCCACGAGTTCCAAAGAGCAATGTCATATCTGAAGCAGGCACCAATCTTTAGCACATGTTATGCCCACGGGCCACAAGTCACATAAATCCATCTGATCACAGCTAGCTAAGAAATAAATGACCAAAGACTATAAGAATGCTAATCAAGTTCTGCAAAGAAGCCTTGGAAAGGAACATGTCCTAGGAAAGAACAAAAAAAAAATCATTTTACTTGGACAAAATATATTGAAGATTTTCCTTGAAGAGAACCCCAGACATCAGATATTTTATATATTTGAGGAATGCATTTTACAATACAGCTAGGCTATTGCTTCATACAAAGGCTTTATCTACTCAACATCATCATAGCTTCCAAGAAAAATAGGTGAGCACTGGTGAATATTAGCATGCTTAATGTCAAGCTCTTGTGTATAGGTACATAAGTTATATTAGTGTTAGAGGCAGAAAACAGGTCTCTCTTATAAATGCTAAAAGCAGATAGCTGTATAAGAAGAGCTACATAACTACTACTCTCCCTTTGCCAGTGAATGCCATCCATCCAACTTGTTCCACCAGGAATGACTAGGGAAAAACCTCATGTAGTACACCCTAATCCAGTCAAACACACAGAAAAATCATTCCAATGTCTTCATGACATCTTTATAACACGAGAACATGTAACAAACAACCAAATTCACCACATAATTAGAAAGTTACGATCAAATACCTTCATAGCAATCTCCAACACTACCACATCTATGTGTGTGACATGTGTATGGCAATATATATATCTATGTGTATACATATATTGTATATATCTGTTGGTATAGATATATAGATACACCAACACAACATGTGTGTGTATGGCAATATATATATATATATATATATATATATATATATATATATATATATATATATATATATATATATATATATATATATATATATATATATATATACATGTATACAAATACTGTATATATCTACTAGTACAAATATATAGATATACCAGCAGTACTACCACATTTGGTAACATCTGTGCAATTGGAACCACCTATAATGCCCAATGTACATAATCTAGACTACCATGAAGATTTGAACAGGGAGTAATAAAGTAACAAAACACTAAATGCACAAGGAGCTTATGTGCTGGATGCAAGTTCCTAGATGGATTTACTGAAGCAACTGGACACAAATTACCTACACACAAAGGACTTGCTGGTAAAGTTGGATAGAGTGCAATAGATAGACACAAATGGCTGCCAAATATAGGGTTGAACAAAGATTTGAAAATTTATACCTTATAAAACCTGTAGCAAAATAGATTTTATACTTGCTCTATTATATTGCAATTTACTCGAGCATGATACACTCTGTTGAACTTGCACTAATACCAAATTCTTAGGCCAAGAATCAAATAAACATGCAAACACACATGAACAAGACCCAAGTTTCCAAAAAGTTGAAACTTTGAATAACTGCTTTGTACATCATCACGACCTATACTTTCAAGGATCTTTATTATTTCTTGTACATAGTAGACACAAAAAAAATCTTAATATGTACACAGAATAGAGCCTGAGATTATTGGTATGAGATTCAACTATGGTAACTACCACCAGTGCTCCCCTTGATAGACTGTATACATCCAGGAACAAATGATGAAGTACACTGTACAACCTGAAGAAATGATGAAGTACACTGTACAACCTGAAGCAAATACGAGTAGCTATACTAAACCACAAGTTATATCACAGAGCACATATGTACATGCACACATGTACATACATACACTTGTACACATAAACATATATTTCACACACACATACATTCCAGCAGCAGCACACATGCACATGCACACATGTACATACATGAACTTGTACACATAAACATATATTTCACACACACATACATTCCAGCAGCAACACACATGCACATGCACACATGTACATACGTACACTTGTACACATAAACATATATTTCATGCACACATACATTCCAACGGCAACAGACATGCACATGCACACATGTACATACATACACTTGTACACATGAACATATATTTCACACACACATACATTCCAGCAGTAGCACACATGCACATGCACACATGTACATACATACACTTGTACACATAAACATATATTTCACACACACACACATTCCAGCAGCATCACACATGCACATGCACACATGTACATACATACACTTGTACACATAAACATATATTTCACACACTCATACATTCCAGCAGCAGCACACATGCACATGCACACATGTCCATACATACACTTGTACACATAAACATATATTTCACACACACATACATTCCAGCAGCAACACACATGCACATGCACACATGTACATACATACACTTGTACACATAAATATATATTTCACACACATATACATTCCAGTAGCAGCACACATGCACATGCACACATGTACATACATACACTTGTACACACAAACATATATTTCACACACACATACATTCGAGCAGCATCACACATGCAGACGCACACATGTACATACATACACTTGTACACATAAACATATATTTCACACACACATACATTCCAATAGTAGCACATGCACATGCACACATGTACATACATACACTTGTACACATAAACATATATCTCACACACACATACATTCCAGCAGCAACACACATGCACACGCACACGTGTACATACATACACTTGTACACATAAACATATATTTCACAAACACATACATTCCAGCAGCAGCACACATGCACATGCACACATGTACATACATACACTTGTACACATAAACATATATTTCACACACACATACATTCCAACAGTAGCACACATGCACATGTACACATGTACATACATACACTTGTACACATAAACATATATTTCACACACACATACATTCCAGCAGTAGCACACATGCACATGCACACATGTACATACATACACTTGTACACATAAACATATATTTCACATAACCAAGCTCAAAAAGAACCTATGGCAAAACCTTTTTCCTCAAAAAATACCTTATAAAAATCCACAATGTAATAATTTGGCCATCTTTTCCTTGCAACATTATAACAATCAAGAAGCATATGTAACAATGACCGAAAAGACGAAGCAACCAGATATGAGATGCTACACACACAATTACCTTACTTGGGTTCTTTTCAGTGCCTTCTTGTGGGAAACAATTTCAAACTTCTTGGAAACCAGCCTAGTTTAACAACCTGTTCTCACATGCATATACATACCTGTCTCGATTTATTTTGACATATGCATATCTAGCTCTTGCACACACTTGCACATACACACATGTGCATACATAATTTTACACACATCTATTTGGAAACAACATTAGATTACCGAATTTCTGATCAAGATAGGTCCCAAATTCCAAGAAGTTCAATGTGCAAGCCTTCAAATCCTCTAAAAGGATTGTTCACTGCACACACATACATACACACATATAAGAATGAATAAAAACATAATATATACATGCAAGCATCACACATACTCTCGAATTTCAAACATACATATATACATGCACGAATACAAGAATACAAACATGCACACATGTAAGCATCTCACATGCAAGAATCAACCATGCACACATATACATAACACATACATATTACATGCATCACACATGCATCCATATGTACATACACACATACATAGTACATGCATCACACATGCATCCATATGTACATACACACATACATACATGCACGAATACAAGAATACAAACATACATACATGCAAGAATACATGAATACAAACATACACACATGCAAGCATGGCACATGCATGAGTCATACATACATAGATACATAAATAGGCATGAACATTGAACAATAAGAACCTTTGAATCTCAAATTCAGATATAAAAAAAAAATAAAAAAACAAAAAACGGCAAATATTGATGTCCTTGATATATTCAAAACCTGTCAAAACAATAAGAAACATTAGTATAAATTATACTTCACCATAATATTAAAAAATAAATCAAATAAAATAGTTACCTTTTTATACTTAGTATCAGTCGATTTGAAAAATATTAGAAAGTTCAACATCCTCCATGTGTTTCCTCTGGCCTGATACTACACATTCACTTCTTCGTTGACATTGACTTTTCCATATGGCATAAGCTTCTTCGAAAGGGAAAGTTTCAACGTCACTCTTAGAAACAAACAATCTAAGACATGTATCCAAGTTTTTATTCAATCTATTTCTCGTTGCATTTCTTATGAAAGTTAAGCTACTCCATAGACGTTCATCTTCAAGGGATCCAAGGATCATTGTTAGACACAAATTTGCTACTTTAAAATACTCCGACATAGATTCCTTCAAGAATGGAGATATATTGAGCTTTTTCCATAGCTTTGTCATTGCACCTGGATTTGAAGGATCTTTGACGAAGTCAAATTGCTCCCACATCGTTTGTCCAAATATCCCAGATTGTTTTTTTAAAAGATTTGGATTTATAATTCCTTCTAGAATCCTATCTCCTAAATATGCATTCTTTCCAAAATGATCAGATAATACTTGGACCTTGCTTTTAAAGTCATTTGTTAGTAAGCTCTTGTCTTTTGCATGATTCCAATATAAAGGATGAACTATGGCCATTTATTCTAAGAGCTCATCTCGAGGAAATCTCTCTCTGATCTCAGAAGTCAATTTATTACATATGGATCTTAAGCCTTGTTTTACACTATCCACTAGGATAGCAAAGAATGTTTGATTAACTTTTTTCCTAATGCATACTCCTTGACTTTTTCGTGATACATAAAGAGGAATCTGCTTATCTTTCACAAATATGCACAACCAACCTTTCTTATTGTATTGCAAAAAACTATCTTCTACACCAACTTGTAGCAACGATTCCCACTCGATAAATTCTTGCGAATCAAAACCTGATGTCTCAGAATACAAAGTTTCTAAGCACATAATTTTTCTTGCTACTGCGTATTCCATTACATAAATATCTCTTGATTGAGAAACTTTTATCAAATTATTCATTTCTCTTAACAATGGTAACATTCCTCCAAGATAGAGAAGAGTTTCCACATCGCTTAGCATTTGCAACAAAGTATGAGCTTTTCCTTTTTGTATTCCTGTACTAGACATAATATTGACCACACCGATGACTAATTTATATTCTTCAAAAAGATGTTTTTACAGGTCCAATAAGTGAAATCCATCTGGTGTCAATATTTTTTTTTCAATTTTCTTCCCTTACTTATCCCATCAGAGAAACATTTAAACTCTTTAATACGCTTAGGACTTTTTGAAAAGAAAGCATATGCCTAGTGTACAAGATCTTCAACTTTTTGTACGAAAACAAATTCTAACACAATTTTAAATGCCAGATTTGTACGATGAGACATACAATGTATACCTAAAGCATATGGTGTATAGTTTTGTTGCAATTGAACACACAATCCATTTCTAAGCCCATGCATAACTAAGCATCCATCAACACCAATGCGTACTATCTTTTGATTAATATCACTAATTGACATCCCTCCAATGTTTGAAATGGAATCTAAAACAAATTGCAACAACAAATTAGAAGTTGCACTTCCCTTTAGTTGAAAAGCACCAATAAATTTGGCTTTTCTTGCATAATTCTCCACAATATATGCATGGATACATACCCAAGAAGTGCAATCCCTTGTTGTCACTTCGTCAAGGGAAATAGAAATAAAAGTAACATTCGATAAACTTTTTTTCAAGTTAGATTTGATTACCTCTCCCATTGCTTTTGCAAATTCCCATCCTGAAGATTCTATCCAATATTGTGTCGGAAAACTTTGAAATCATAATCCAATGAAATTCAATGGAACTCTCCACTTAGGATAATTAGACATTGGTTTTCCAATGGACAAGATATGTAGCACAATTGAAAATTGCATTAATATGGTTTCATTATCTGATTTGAGCTTTCTCTCAAAAAGATGCATAAAGGATCTTTTATTCTCATTACTTTGCTCCAAAAGCAATAAATGAGAATTATAGGCATCTACAGAATTCATCTTTTTTTTTTACATCTAACGATGTTTTCCATTTTCCCTTCTACTTCTACTTTCTCATACATTTTACCACATGTTTTTCAATGGTATCTAATTTCAATTGTAACTTGACTTGATTACCTAATTTCCAACTACATGGTATACGAGTGGCAAATTTTGGTTCTTCTTCACCCTCAATTATCAAAGGCTCAATAAAAGGAAACTTTTTTATCCAATCTATTTTAAAAGTCCTTTCTATATCCCATTGACCCTTCCCTCTCTTCATAACTTTAGAAAAAGAAGTGTCCTATGAGGTTTTCGACTCTGACACAGAGATGTTAGAGCGTGCAATCGGGGGCAAAGTTGTAGGCTCAAGGGATGAGCTTGCTACACATGAAGAGCGCATGACATTCGAGCCTCCAATCCCTCCTTTCAGTGAATAAAAATCAGAAATGGATTTTCTCTTAGGTCTCGAATCCATTACAACCTTTCCTTTTGCCTTTGATTGCATCTTAGTAGTTCTTGGATATATAAAAGACACACACATGAACACACCCATGAGAGAAGCATTTGAAATCTTCCAACACTAATCCTATGTCTTTCTATAGATCCATTTTTATATATACATACAAACCTAACTCTACTACACATGCCCTAGACCTACCACATATATATAATTATTAAACCTATACACATGCCCTACACCTACCACATATATATAGTATATACAAATTATATATATTATATATTTAGAGAGAGAGAGAGAGAGACTACTTGAAGGGAGTTGAGTACATACATGATGGATGATTATTCCCATCAAAAACATTGACGACATATTGAGAGGACAGCGAACTCCGAGCCATTTGAAGCAAGATGATATGGAGTGCCACAACAACTTCAAGCTACACTAAAAAAGATAAAACTCACTTGATCGAGTATTGTGGGGAAAAAAGCTTGCGCACACATTCATGTACTAGTGCACCCACTTCATAAGGATGTCATTACAAGTTATGATAATTCAATTGACAATATTAGTGATAATGAATCTCTCCACCTTTATGCTTCAAAATACCTTCCGATCAGCTCATCAACCAGAAAGAGCAGAGAGACTTGAAACTCAACACATGAAATAGACAAAAATTGAGTACTATGCGACATGTTGTGCTCAAAGAGTAGCTTCACAAAATAAGCATCAACATTTGAAAATTGCAATACCAAATGCTCTCTCTCTCTCTCTCTCTCTCTCTCTCTCTCTCTCTCTCTCTCTCTCTCTCTCTCTCTCTCTCCCTCCCCTCCCCCCTCCCTCCCTCCCTCTCTCTCTCTCTGACTCCGTGTGTGTGTGTGTGTTCTCCGTGTGTGTGTGTTCTCCGTGTGTGTGTGTCTCTCTCCCCATGTGTGTGTGTGTGTGTGCATGCGCGTGTGTCTGTCTACCTGCCTTCTTTTTTGTCTGAAATAGTTTGATTCTACCAACTTATAAGTACATGAAATAGTTTGATTCTACCAACAACCTGAAAGTAATCTACACATGTCTTCAATTAAACACTCATCCCAATAAAGCTAAATCAACTCCGTCTCAATGTCAAGTATTTATTCAACATTGTTATAATACATATTAAATATAGCAGTAATCAAAGTAGCTGAATGAATTATAGCAAAAACGCTAAATCTCTATCTATCTATCTATCTATCTATCTATCTATCTATCTATCTATCTATCTATCTATCTATCTATCTATCTATCTATCTATCTATCTATCTATCTATAGACATCTCAAAAGATTTTTCTGTCATAGGCTTCATTCTGGAATTCTGTGGGGTGAATTGCTTATATTGTGACAACATAGCAGAATAAATGTACGAGCATGCTCAAGTCCAAATACCAGAGGACTGATGTATATAGTGAATGAAAGAAGCCAACAGGTACAGCAACAGACTAGACCCTCAAATGCAAAAATGCAGCTATAGGTCAGTCATCTCCTCTGCATTTCAAAACCAAAAAAAAAGAGAAAGTATAAGCAGCATTAGTTTTCTTATATTATTTATAACTTTCTTAGGCCACTAGAATGTACTAAATCCAAAAATCTTTGCCACAACTCCTCAAGGTCAAATTCTAGATTGTTTGTCCATTCTAACAGACTGACACAAGGACATTGACGTTTTGTAGTGGTATTAGATGTTAACTATGATTCCTGTATAGCTCCATTTGACTTATGAGTTCTATTCTTCTCAGATATAACATTTCATTCTCACAACAAACTAGAGCCAGAGGTCTCAGATGAACTCAACATGTCATTTAGCATGCTCAAGTCCAAATATCAGAGGACCGATGTATATAGTGAATGGAAGAAGCTAGCAGGTACAACAACAGACTGGACCCTCAAATGCAAAAATGCAGCTGTAGGTCAGTCACCTCCTTTGCATTTCAAAACCAAAAAAGGAGAAAGTATAAGCAACATTAGTTTTCTTCTATTATTTATAACTTTCTTAGGCCACTAGAATGTACTAAATCAAAAAATCTTTGCCACAACTCCTCAAGGTCAAATTCTAGATTGTTTGTCCATTCTGACAGACTTACACAAGGACATTGACATTTTGTGGTGGTATCAGATATTAACTATGATTCGTGTATAGCTCCATTTGACTTATGAGTTATGTTCTTCTCAGATATAAAATTTCATTCTCACAACAAACCAGAGCCAGAGGTCTCAGATGAACTCAACATGTCATTTAGCATGCTCAAGTCCAAATACCAGAGGAACAATGTATATAGTGAATGAAAGAAGCCAACATGTACAGCAACAGACTGGACCCTCAAATGCAAAAATGCAGCTATAGGTCAGTCACCTCCTGTGCATTTCAAAACCAAAAAAGAAGAAAGTATAAGCAAAATTAGTTTTCTTCTATTATTTATAGCTTTCTTAGGCCACTAGAATGTACTAAATCCAAAAATCTTTGCCACAGCTCCTCAAGGTCAAATTCTAGACTGTTAGTCCATTCTGACAAACTGACACAAGGACATTGACGTTTTGTGGTGGTATCAGATATTAACTATGATTCGTGTATAGCTCCATTTGACTTATGAGTTCTGTTCTTCTCAGATATAACATTTTCATTCTCACAACAAACTAGAGCCAGAGGTCTCAGATGAACTCAACATGTCATTTAGGGGACCCTCTGTAATTATAACAGATGCAGTCCCAGAAAGTAGCTGATGCTAAAGCTCCATCTGTTCAGAATACAAAGGATTATTTATTGAGAAAGCAAAATAAAGGAGTGCAACCATCAACCATGTTGTTTTATCAAAAGATTCTCTACATTGCTTCTCTGCTTCAGAAAGAAATTTTATATTCTGGGACACCCTCTGCATTGCTATAGCCAGATGCTTTCTTCAGAGAAAACCTGCTGCCGAGTCTCTTTATAAGGATCACTATGACTACCCACACGTATGTTTATAATAAAAAAACGTGTTGAGACACAAGTTTAATGTCTAGACATCAGAAAACACTGTTGTATCTACCAATAGAGCAAAGTTTAGCTAATCGAGTAACATCTAATCTAAGATGAGTCTCATAAATTCCCAAACCCTGGCTCACATTGTCTTCTGACCAAAATATTCAACGGTCAGAGAATCATCATCTAAGCATCTCCCAAGGTCCTGTAGTTATCAAAGCAGTTAACTAGCTTCAAAGCTTCTGTTACTACTTCCATACTCTTCCATAGCCTACTAACAATATAATTCTCTCTGACCCTTGTAAGAAAACCTTTTAACACCTGGATATGACTATATAAAGTAATTGCTCCAAACTGTATGTGCACATTTTCTGACATCTGGATTTCACTATATGAGGTAGATGCTCCAACCCGTATGCGCACATCATAAAAGCAATATGGTTGGGGGCTTCCTTCACATTCTTTATGAATGCATTCCAAGACGAATTGAAAGAACATGGGAGTAATTCAAATAGACATTGTCAGCCCCTTGTATGATCTTCTCCCCAAAAACCCCTCTACTGTTGTGGGATACCCTTCCCCCTGTTGTTCAGTGAGTGATAGACCCCCCCCCTCCCCCTCCCCCCCCCAGTAGATAGACCACACCTTGACTAAATTATACAATCCTTTGCCAATATCAAACCATCTGCATAACTATGTCAAGTGTCCAGACTTATTGTACGGGATGACAACTCAAAAAATTGTGTAGATGCTTTTACACACTCTGTTGACACACAAAAAACTCTAAAATGCACAGATTCAAATTGTTATAGAGCCTACACATATCTTTGTAACTTCATTTTGTATGCACCAACCACATATCTTAACTAATGCTACAAAATTCAACAGCTATAGGGAGATGATCAAAGGTCAAGAAATTTTCAAGACTCTCCTACAACAAAATGTTCAGCAAAATTTTCAAGACTCTCCTACAACAAAATCTAAAGAGACACAAATGTCAGTATAAACAAACACTCTGCCAAAATCAGAGACACCATCCCCCAAAAGATGCCAAAATTTACTGGTTTATAGGCCTTTTCTATTATTATTATACCATCCCTCAAACGATGCAGAGTCCTGACAGATGCACCAAAAAGGTTGTGTACACTCTCTTAGATCCAAATTTCACTTCAGGTTATCCACACTACTCCCCGCTTTATTAAAGTCCCCACATGAAATAATAGAACTTGGTGATACAAAAAAGTTAAATATTTGAAATTCAATAAGATCGAGTAATAGGACGTGCAAGTGAGAAAGTCTCACACCCTCAAATGGCTACCACCATTGAAGAGAGTACCACATTAGGAGATGTGTTCCACACTGTCGATGGCTATGACCATTTAAGACACCACATTAGGTCTATTTAGCGGAAGAGATCGATGGAATTTAAGCTCTCAATGATATCCAAGCAACACCTCCCTCTCTCTCTCTCTCTCTCTCTCTCTCTCTCGTACCTGTAGCCACGGGCGCTTGCAGACGATCGAGAGTGGACTCCAAGGAAATATGGCGACTCGCGAGTGGCGAAACTAAAGACTGATGAACATCGCATGTATAACAGAAAGGGCTAAAGTTCTAAAAGTTAGAACTAGGGTTTGTTGAAAATAGGGCTATTTTTAAAAGTTTCCTACTCACTAAATATAGCAAAAACTTATGGATTTCTCTAAATATTCTCCTTTGGGCTAATATTAGCCCCTAATTATTTCCCTGCTATGGACTTAGACATGTACAAAAGGATTCTTGAAATGATCACACACAGGAAGAGGAATGGAGAAAAGATCGACACACAATTCTCAAAAAACTTCTTCTATTCAACTCATCTTACATTTGATGGATTATTCGAACATAAATCAGGATCTATTCCTCTCTATATCCCCTATACTTCATCTCTCATATATATCATGACTATATACAAGTGTATATATACATATGAGTGTGGATTCATCATTACTTCAAGTATTTGTGAAGTATTTAGAAAGCTAATATACATGTGTATATAGACCATCTCTTTCTGAATCTCTACTTCACTTCATGCTCTAAGGCTTCAATCGTTTCTTCAAGTCTTCACTCCTAAGCTTCATATAATCATCAATTGTTGATTGTCTTGATCCATGAGCTCCCCCTTAATCATCAATTGTGATTAGTTGCATTTTCTTTATCCCGGCCATATCTTTAAATCTCTAAAACTTGGGCTCATCCAAACTCTTTGTCAACATATCTGCAAATTGATCCTTTGTAGGAGTATGCATGATTTCTATTTCTTTATAAAAAACCTTCTCTCTCAGAAAATGATATTGGATCTCAATATGTTTGGTCCTGGAATGAAACACAAGGTTAGCTGCCAAAATATAAAGAACTCATGTTGTCTCCACGAATGATAGGAGTACTCCGAATGACATCAAAACTCTTCCTAAGTTTTTTTAGCCATATGACTTCCTTTGCAGCTTCCACCATACCTTTGTACTCTGCTTCTGTAGATGATAAAGCAATTGTATGTTGCTTCTAAGAACACCATGAAATTAACTTATGTCCCACATAACACAAATATCCATGTGTTGATCTTCTATCATCAGAGTTATGTGCCCAATCTACATCACTATATATCTTGATCCTTGTATCAGAGGTAAACCCATAATACGAACCTTCTTTAAGTGTGCTCTTGATATATTTAAGCACCCTTTGACCTGCAATCCAATGTTCCTTTCTAGGACAATGCATGAATTGAGATAAAACTCCAACTACATATGATAGGTCAGGCCTTCTTAATGTAGCATAAATCAAGCTCCCCACCAAACTCTGATAAAGCTTCATGTCTTTAAATTATTCTCCTCCATACCTACTCAATTTGTGATTCACATCCATTGGGCTAGGTGCTACCCTGCAATATTGCATTTTAAACTTGATTAGCAAGTTCATCAAATACCTTTCTTGAGTCACACATACTCCATGTTGAGTGTATGAAATATCCATGCCCAAGAAATATGACAAATTTCCCAAGTCACTGATCTTGAATTCTTTCTCCATTTGTCTTTTAAGCTTCACCTTTGTCATTTGTACCTATAAGTATTATGTCATCAACATAAATACAAACATATATAAATTCATCTTCACTTGCTTTGACTAGCAAGCTACTATCTTCCTTTGATGCTTGGAAACCAATTTCATTCAAGAACTTTACAAGCCTATTATTCCATGCCCTTAGGGCCTACTTCAAGCCATACAAAGATCTCTTAAGATTACACACATGATCTGGATAGAATTGATCTTTAAAACCATCTGGGTTTTCCATGTAAACTTCATCTGAAATGTAACCATTCGAAAATGCATTTTTCACATCTAATTGAGATAACTTCCAACCTTTGCAAGCAGCAATAGCTATGAGAGTCCTTATGGTTGTCATCTTTGGAACATGACTATAGGTTTCATCATAGTCCACACCATATGTCTGTGCATATCCTTTTACAACAAGCATGGCATTGTACCTGGACACACTTCCCTCTACAAATCTTTTTGTTTTGTAAACCCACTTACTCCAATTACCTTCTGATTGATTGGTTTATGCACCAGTTCCCAAGTCTCATTCTCAATGAGTGCATCATACTCTTCCTTCATAGCTCTTTCCCAATTCTCCTTTCCTTTGGCTTCATCGTATGTGGATGGGTCTTCATTTGCTTTTATCATATAAGCATAATCTTTAGTAGTCAAGAATGAAGTATCATACCTATACCTTGTGGGTTGCCATTTGTGCCTTGATGATCTTCTGAGTTCTCCACTTCTTGGAGTTTTTGGTTCATCACATTCCGGATCAAATCTTGGCATCTCTTCAACTTCAACTAGTGCTTCATTATTCTCCTCTTCTTCAAATATTTGAACCTTTGATTTACCTTTCTTTTGATTCAATGTTTCTTCAAGACCTGCATAAGTATTATTTGTACCTGAGTACCAAGTACTATGCTCATCAAATGTGACATCCTTTGATACAAGAAATTGCTTTGTGGATGGACTCCACAACCTGTATCCCATTTGCTTATCATCATAACCAATGAACACATATTTTTTAGCCTTTGGTTCCAACTTATGTCTTAATTGATAAGGAACATAAGCATAGGCTAAGCAAAAAATACTTTGCAATGATCTAATGTAGGTCTCTTACCCCACCAACCTTCATATGGTGTCATACCTTGCAAATCTTTACATGGTAGCCTATTGACCAAGTATGTAGCTGTATTTATAGTCTCAGCCCACAAATAATTAGGGCAATTCTTTTCTTTCATCATTGATCTTCCAAAGTTAAGAAGAGTTCTATTTCTCCTTTTTGCTACACCATTTTGTTGAGGAGAGTACCTGCAAGTAACTTCTCTCTTTATACCTGCATTCCACAAATAATCACTTCATTCATTTGAGAAATACTCTCCCCCTCCATCTTATCTTAATCTGTTCAATTTTTGTCCTGTAATTATTTCTACATATGCATGATAGTGTTTGAATGTATTAAACACTTCTGACTTTTCTTTGATCACATAAATAGTGATCCACCTAGTAGCATCATCAGCATATATGACATAATATCTTGAACCATTTATGCTAAAGTCCTTTGAAGGACCCCACACATCTGTATGTACCAACTCAAGTCTTTCTAAATACATGAAACCTTGCTTATTATATGATTGCTTATGAGCCTTACCTAATTGACATGCTTCCCATCTGTATGTCATATGTTGACGTGCAACATTAGGTAATCCAATTACTGAACCATTATTAATCATCTCTTTGATACCTCTTTCAATGAAGTGTCCAAGCCTTTTGTGCCAAAGATCCAATTCAGACACCTTTTGCTCTCCATATGTAAACATAGCATGTCCAACATTACCTTGTACCAGCAATGTGAAGAGCCTTCCTTCTTTCTTTCCTGTAACAATTTGCTTATACCCTTGGCTAGGGTCTTCAACCTAAACTTTTCCATCATTAGTAAACCTTACCTCATATCCTTTTTCCGCAATTTGTCCTACACTAATCAAATTCTGTGGAATTGTAGGAACATACAAAACCTTACTCAAGAGAGTACTTCCATCTTTGGCTTTAACTGATCCAATTGACTTCACCTTGTGCTTTGTATTGTCACCTATTTGAACTGTATGATTGATTGCCTTATGATCCAAATCAGTCATCAGAGCAATGTTTCCACTCAATTGATTGCTACACCCTGATTCAATATAGAATACTCTTAAGTCTTCATTTGAAGCTTCACATGTTGCATTCATAATAAGAGTTGATTCTTCTTTCTTATATGATGCATAATTGTAGTAGGTGTTATTGTAAGCTTGGCTTTGGAAGGTTCTTCCTCCATTTCTTCCAAAGAAACTCCTACCACCTCAAACTCAGAAGTTTCCTCTCTGGTTTCTTCCACCTCTTCCTCTTTCGTAAAAATTCTGATTAAAGTTACCATTGCTTTGATTATTATGCCAACATTCATGAGATAGATGATTGGTCTTACCACATATCCAGCAAGCTCTGACATTATCTTTGTTATTTCTACCTCTTCCTCTACTTCTTCCACTTCCTCTTACTCTTAGGAAGTTTGCTTGACTTGTAGTACCTTCATCTTCAACTGATTGATGCTTTCCTTTGATAGCTTTCTTCTTGTCTTTAGAATACATTGCATGACCTGCACTCTTATCAACATCTCTTTTAATATCATTCTCAAAAGTTAATATATGTGCTAACAATTGATTCAAATCAGGAGTGAAATGATCTAAGGAAAGTTTTGTTGAAAATATGAAAGGCTTCCAATACTCATCCCCTCTTAGAACTGTGAGAATTCGTCTTACCAATTTATCTTCTTCAATGTCTTCATCAACTGCACCTAAGGAGTGAGCAATGTCTTTCATCTTTGTCACATAATCAGATATTGATTGTGAAGTCTTCTTCTTGAATGTGGTAAACTCTACCCATAGTGATGCTATGTATTCTAAAAATATTCCTCCAAAGCACTACATATATCACTTGCACTTTCAAGTCCTCTGATATGAGGAAGCAAGTAATCATTTACTGCCATGTAGATTATGCTCCTTGCTTGAGCATCCTTCTTCATCCAAATCTTTAAATCTGCAAGCTCCTCCCTAGTTGGAACACTAGGATCTTTAAACTCTGGCTTTTCTTCTTCTCCTGTGATGTATCCCAGCAGATCTTTGCTCATAAGATAAGCTTCCATCTTCATAGACCAAGTTGGATAGTTGTCTCTATCCAACTTCTCAATTTGGAGACTATCTCCCATCCTTTCTTCATCTGTACTAACAAATCTTCAACCTTATCAGAAATGAATGTACCTTAGCTTCGAAATTTGCTCCTTCTAATCCTTTGATTGCTCTTGTTTGTCTCCCTTTAGCTTTTCCTTCACACTTTGTCCTTTTAAATCTTCAAATGTCGAATTTTGTATATCTGAAGCAGTTGAGGTCTTCCTTTTCTCCAATTCTGATGATTTCTACTCTAATACCACTGATGGAGAGTATTAATCTTCAAAAGACAAGTTATCCTTGATGTTAGATCACCTTTATATCAAGCACAAATCAAAACCTCAACCAATTGTGGAAGACCAATGCCAAATTATCAAGACTTTAGCTAATTGTGAAGAAAGTCTTTACACAGAAAAGTTGGTTGCACTTAGTTCATTCATTGACTAACCAAATGTGTAAATTTTCTAATGAAGCTTTGTACAAGGTGTTGCCTAAAGGTTACGCACCTTGCCCAAGTTAAAACATCTCCAAAGATTTAGGAGATCTTGAGATATGATCAAAAAATCTACCTATGTCTCAAACTGTACTTCTGTGTAGTCGACTTTGACACCCACAACTTCTAATGCATGGTTCTACCAAACTAGATCCCGTTTATTCAAATGGTTTTAGCCACAGATAAATACATATAAGTGTGGATTCGTCATTACTTCAAGTATTTGTGAAATATTTATAAAGCTGATATACATGTGTATATAGACCATCTCTTTTTGAATATCTACTTCACTTCATGCTCTTAGGCTTCAATCTTTTCTTCACTTCTTCACTCCTAATCATCATATAATCATCAATTTCTGATTGTCTTTCTCCAAAAACATATTCGGGATTGGACATGTGGTTGTGCGAATCATTGATGGTTCAAAATTTACTATGCGAAATGTACACCATGTGCCTCAATTATCACATAGTTTGATGTGAGTTGGTCAAGTTGATGACCTTGGTTACAAGGTGATTTTCTATTCTCAGTCCTTTCAAATATCAAAGGGCAATATGGTTATTACAAGATGAAGTAAAGTTGGATCACTCTATCCTTTATTTGTATCATAGAAAGAACAGTTGTTAGCTGTTACTCAATAGCCTATGGCTTGTATTTGGCATGGATGTTTGGGCCACATATCTCATAGAAGAATGGAAAATCTTTCTCATTATATCTACTTATATCTTTCTTTGATTTTTCATTTTGTGAACATTGTCAACATCGAAAGAAAGCTAAGAATGTTCATAAAATGCACATTCACTACTCAATTCTACCTTTAGATCTTGTTCATACAGATGCTTGTGGTTGAATGCCCACAAGGGAACTATGTGGTTCTCTTTACTTTTTCACTTTCATAGATGATGCTAGTAGAAATGACTAGATATATCCTACGAAATTGAAGGATGATGTTTTCCTTACCTTCAAAAAATGGTTTTCTTGAGTTGAGACTAAAAAGGGAACTAATCTCAAAGTTATATGTTTCCATAATAGGGGTGATTATACCTCAGAGGAATTCAGACTTTTTTGTCATTCTAGATGAATTTGTAGAGAGTTTATAGCTCCTTATACCCTACTACAAAATGGTGTAGCTGAAAGGATGAATAGAACTATTTAGGATAGAGTAGTTTCTATGTTGCATCATGCAAACCTTTCACAAGGCTTTTGGGTAGAAGCAATATTGACTATACTTCACATGACTAACCTTTCACCTAGTACTGCCAAAGGTCTGAAAGTGGCACAAGAGTTATGGACAAGGAAGCCACCATATTATTATCATCTTCAAGTTTTTGGGTGTGAAGAATATGTTCATATACCCAAGAGTCCTAGACAGAAGCTAGACCATAAGTCAAAGAAATGCACCGTTCTTGGATATGGTTGAATAGGAAAATTTGGATATTGCTTATGGGATCCTGAAACACAAGGAGTGATCAAAAGTAGTGATGTAATTTTCAATGAGTCTAAGATGCATAAACAACCCATTAAGGAGCTTGAAGTGAGAAGAGTGTTGTATGAGGATATTAGTCCTTTAGTTAGCATGCATAAAAATATTGCACATAGGATGTTGAAGAGATTGTCTGATCAGATCACTCTGTAAATGTTTCTATTCAGCAACCATTGCGATGCTCTGCATGTGTCTCATATCCACCTGATAGATATGTTCCAGGTATGGATTTTGTTATGCTAACAGTTGCTAATGGGTCTTCTAGCTACAAAGAGGCCATGCCAACGAAGGATCATGACAAGTGGGAGCATGCCATGAAGAGTGAGTTGGATTCTATTCACAAGAATGGTACTTGGGATCTAGTACCTTTGCCAAAGGGTCAAAGATTTACCATGTAAGCAACAACGTGGTGTTGATTTCGAAGAAATCTTCTCTCTAGTGGTCAAGATGACTACCCTTTGAATGTTGCTTGGCTTCATTGCAATGGAGGACATAGAGCTATTCCAAATGGATGTGAAATCTACTTTCTTGCATGGATATCTTATAGATGAGATCTATATGGAACAACTAGAGGGTTATACAGCTCCTAACAAAGAAAATATAGTTTGTAAGCTTAAGAATATCTTATATGGACTTAAACAGTCCCCTAGACAATGGTATCAAAATTTTGATTTTTTTATGAAGATTCAAGGCTATTCTCGAAGCAATGGAAATCATTGTCTTTACACAAAGAGATGCTCAGAAGGCATCTTGATATGCTTGATACTTTATATCGATTATATGTTTGATTGATGGGGAGTCCTCTTATGACTTGTCAATTCTCAAAAGATGTTGAGTAAAACATTTGATATGAAGGATTAGGGGGATGTCAAACATATTCTTGGCATGTGCATTACTCCTCATAGGAGTAGAAGATGTAGATACATGTCTCAAAGTGAGTACATATCCAAAGTTCTCCACAATTCAATGATGCCAATCGCCATTCGACCTTTCATTAGATGGTATGTTACATCAACCTTGAAGCTAGAACGAGCTTTTATCACCATGTTTCAATGTGCATCAGTCAGTTTATATTGAGGATCAAATGCCATAATTTACATCTTCAAAAACTACTCAATGATATCAATATGCTCATAGAAGACAATTATTAAAAGATAGAGTTGTAAAATATGAAATGGAGAATTCATGCTGAAGAATGTCTACTGTCCATGGATTAAAAGGATTGTCTAATGGATTAAAAGGATTATCTATGTGCAAGACCATATAACATGGCCTTATGAAAATCTATAGTTGAGACACAAAGCAAAAATATATGGTTCAAAAGGAAGGTACTTGACCACAAGATAAATTTTGATGGTATAGTTTGTATACTTACACTCAAGTATTCTTTATCATTCTTTACTTTTCTCACATACTCACTTTGGCCATATTGACCTTTAGTGTCCATGTGAAAGGCCAAATGGCCGTCGAACACTTTTGTATATGTTCTTTAATAAAACATATAGTGGCTTTCTCATCAACATACTATAAGTTTCACTGCATTTGTAACACCCAAGAAATCTATGTTTGTGCCCTCTATGTACTATGTTTTCTCTGCATTTTGTAGGTTGTGTGCAAAGTATTGTGTGTGATGTCTAGATCTAGGTTTTCTACATCGAGGGTATCACCGTGGAGCTCTTGAGAAGGAGAGTCAATTGAGGTGCACCACTATGAAATTACTTCAATTTCAAGGTATTAGATTTGGATGATTTGACATACTTTTTAGGTATTGGAATTGTTTATGCAATGGATGGCATATACCTTTCGCAAAGGAAATATCTATTGGATGTACTCTACAAGTATGGCATGGCTGAATGTAAGGTATGCACTCAACCTATAGATGCAAATAAAAAATTAAGTATGATGGATGGTAAGAAACTTGATGACTTAACAATGTCTAGAAGCTTGATTCGTTCTTTGATCCATGCAACAATGACTAGACTTGATCTTTCTTATGTGGTATTAGTACTTGCTCAATTTATGCATGTTGCCACTCAAGAGCACTTAAATGGAGCCAAGAGAGTGCTTAGGTATGTGAAGTATACAATCAATCATGGATTGGTTTATAGGTATGGAGAAGAGTTAACACTTAGAGGATAGAGTGATGCTAATTGGAAAGGTTTTATTGATGATAGAAGATCAACTTTAAGGTATGTATTGATGCTTGAAGGAAAGACTATCTCATGGATGTCAAAGAAGCAACACACAGTTGCATTGTCTTTGGCCGAGGCTAAGTATAGAGCATTGTCTCTAACTATATGTGAAGCTATGTGGCTTAAGTAGCTACTAGATGACTTGGATGTGCAGGTTGGAACAACCTCCCTTTATGGAGATAACATGTCATCTATACATTTGTGTAATAACTCAATGTATCATGCAAGAGTAAGCACATTGAAGTTCATTACCATTTTGTAAGAGAAAACATTGCTACTCATGAAGTGGATGTTCATTCTGAGACTACAAAGGAGTAGGCTGGAGACTATTCACCAAAGGATTGGATGCATCAAAGCTAAGTAAGTTCAAGAACAGGATGAGCTTTATGGACATAGACACCTCCTACCTAAGCTTGAGGGGGAGTGTTGAAAAAGGAGTAAGCTTAGAGGATTATGTGGATATTCCCAACATAAGTAAATTCTTGGATAATGCTAAAGCCATGATTTCATATCCATTAGAAGAGATAAGAAACATCAAAAGACTCACAAGGGATTTCAAAGATCAAGATGAGTCAATGGAAAGCCAAGAATCGACCAAAGGGTAGGTGAAGAGTGACACACATACCTATACATGAAGGGGAGGCACATTTTTGTGGCTAATGATTAACAAGAAGGACCTAGCAAGTGCCCAAGGATGAGAGGAGCATCCCCAAGTAGTAAGAAAACCAATTCATCTCTATAAATGATCTCTACTTTATATTTAATACACTAGACCCTCTCTCTCTGGTGTATTTTGACAAACATAGGCAACTTATAACACTTGGTTTTCTCTATGTATAAATCCATTTGTAGTGATTTTACACTTGAATGTAAGCCCATCTCCCATACTATATTTTTGTTGGAAATCTCAATCTAATCGTTCTGCTGCTAAAAATTATTGCTATTTGCTTGTGAGCTAAATTTTTGGACAAGTGAAGAGATAAGTAGCTTGTTTTGTAACAAAGAGTTTCCTTATTAAAAAAGCATTTAAATTGAGTGTTTTTTGTCTTGTTGGAATGCTAGTAGAGTCTAATAAGTGAACAAAAGCTTGGAAATATTTGAGTTTAGTAATAGGGTCAAATTGATTTGATCTATGTCAGGTACTTTTTAGGAGTAGCCTGGGAGACCTACTTGGGCTCATTGTGCTTTTCTTGCATAGATAGAGGATATTTTCCTCACATTATCTAGTATAGGATGTGTACATAAGCTACACATAAAAAAAACCTACAATGTTCAAGGCTTGTTCTCTTACGATACTAAGCTTCATAGGACATCATGCATTACAAAGACTTGGAAGGAATCCTATTAATAAGGTATGTGGACACTTCTTCCCACAAGTAGTTTGGTGAATGCTTTTAATTTAACATTGATCTTGCAACTTCTATTATGGTTGTATTCCTCCTCTCTACCACACCATTTTTCTCATATGTGTATCTCATTGTGACTTTTGTTTTTATACCTTTATTGTACAAGAGCATGTCAAGTTCATGGGAGAAATATTGTTCCCCTTCTGTAATAAAGTAAGTCTAGGATCTAAGGGTTCGATCAATTTAGATAGCTCAAAAATTGAACATTGTTAGGTCACTCTTGTGTATGGTCAAAGATCTAGAGATCAGACCTAAGCACAAGTTCATGTGCTCTCTTAAACAAGTGATCCACTTAGCTTAGTGGTTAAGTCTCAAGGTTGTGAAGGAGGAGGTCTTGGGCTCAATTCCCATGGGGAGCATGGGGAGAGAGTTTTACCCAAAGAGCCTTCTAACTCAAGTTGACATGACTTAACTTGAATAGAGAGAGACTTAACTGGAGTGGCGAGTACACCAACCACTAGTGGACTCTAGTGGAATGTACTAAAGCAATGGTCAAGATTAGTTCCACCACTTCTAGACTCTAGTGGAAGATATTAAAGGAATGTTGGAGATTCCACATGCATTATGGACTTTGGTTACATTTGTGGTCGTCATTGATTAGAGCAGCTATATATAGAGCCATATGGTTGGGAGGAAAAGGAGACTCATCTCTCTATGCACATCATTGTAATGTTTCAATGGTATCAAAGCTCTAGACAAGCTTCCATGGTGACCTTGGTGGCTCATCATCATGATCTCCAAGTTTCCATGGAGTCCTGGTAGGATTCATATCTACTTTTCAAAATGGAGCTTTGATGGAAACATTCCTACTTTGTTGTTTCTTATCTTTCTTCTCGAGTTTATAAGGGGATCCTCTATCTATTTCTTTTTTATTACTCGTGATGTTTGTGTTCATATATGAAGCAAGAAAAAGAAAGATTCTAGATTAAAAAAAAAAACTATGCAAGAAATCACGTCTTGAAGACAAGACTTGCAAGAGAATGAGGATTATGACCACCACATGCTAGAGAGATGACACTCCTCCCAACCAAATGCCTCTATATATAGCTCTCTCCAGGGGACTTCCTTCTTCGACAGGTGGATACTAACCATCCATGTGTCAGCCATGTAACTACATGTGCACCAAGTGTCCCAATTAACTCGAGTTAACTCAAATGGATGCTTCTAGAAGGCTCTAGATCTCTTTGGGCAAAATACTCTCCCCATGTCCCCCATAGGGATTGAACCCAAGACCTCCTCCTTCACATCCTTGAGACTTGACCACTAAGCTAAGTGGATCACTTGTTCACAAGAGCACAACACCTCCTAGTAAGTCTAAACTCGAGATCTTTGGTCATACACACGGACGACCAAACGGTGTCTGATTTCATATCTCTCAGAATCCACCAGACCCTTGGATCATAGACTTCCTTTATTACATTCTTACCCCCTTGGAAAATTATTTTTGTCCTCGAAAATAGAGCTATATATCTACTATAGGCAACCGTCGAGCCTCATGTTATAGAACTAGAAGAACATGGTCATGTTCTAGAATTGGAAGAACATGTCTCATCTCTACGGTGGCATCCCTGCCCAAATGATTCAAAACACTATCTCGCTTTGCACTTTGATAAACTAGTCAAAGTAAAAAGTAGTGAATGAATAATAAGGGTGGATTAAAAAACATCCTTGGTGAATTCATAGTTTTGGGATGTGCGATCTAGGCACAAACATGTGAACTGGGTGGATTCAAATTACTACTCCATTTTTGGGCATAACGGGTGCATGGACTCACAAGAATTTGAGAACTGTTGATTCACTTGAATTTTTTTTTGGAGCACTAAAAGTTTGGTTGTCCCAAACATCTAACTTAGATGTTTGTACAATGGTTTACTCCTATCCAACAGTTACGTTTTTCAGTCAAGGAGAGGACTACTTTGTCCTAATGAGTTTAAAAATCCTATGTAAATTTTAGGAGAAAGTTTACCATTTTCTTTGAGTCAATCTATAACTTGTCCAACTCGAATTCAAAATGAAAATTGTCCAACTTAGGACACTTTTCTCAAAGACTTTAACTAAAAATTCTTGGGAATTGTCAATCTGATGAGCGATTCCTAACTTGTCTATTCAAGAGTCTACTTGACTCTAGAAAATCATTTATGCTATAACTTCAAGCAAACTCAAATAAATAAGTCCACTTAGAACTATTATCTTTTGAAGATTGAAAAGGTTCTTGTACATAACATCTATTTAGGATGTTCAATTTAGTTATCTAGTTCTAACCGGCTAACCCTGGTCTTTTGCAAAAGGAATCAGATACCATATCTTATCCAATTCCAAAAGATTTGGAAAGCAAAAAGAAATAACTAAAACTTTGTACAACCAATTCATATTTTGAATATATGTAAACTTGCTATGAGTCAAAGTCTAGATGACTCAAGACTTTAACTTCTCAAAGATCTGTTTCAACAAGATATTCAAGCATTTTCTTTATCTTTAAGAGAAATAAGCTAGATTCTCAAAAAGATTCAAAGCAACTCAAAAACATCATCCAACCACAAGATACTAGTGTGGTAACCAACATCAGTGTGTCGACCCACTGAGGTTATGTTGATGAGTTTTGTATTCAAATAATGCTTCACTTGAGACTAAGTTCACGTCATATTGAGTCTTTTTGACTCCTTACTCGGAATGCAATTCTTATGCATTTCTTTGAGTCAAAAGAGTGAAGTTACCAAGTTACACTTGGAACTTGGTGTTTGACTTACTCAATCAAATCCTTAGTTGAAAAGATCAAATCAAAGTCAAAGTCCATCGTTTTTCAGAAATTTATGATATATTTCTGAATTGATAACACTTTATCTTGAAGTTTTTTAAGAAGATCTTGGAAGTTACTTACTTCGTATCTTCTGTTTCCTTGAACTTGAAGTTATCTTGAAGTATCTTGAGATACTAATTTTATCCTTCTTGAATTAAACTCCTTCGTCTTCGTTGAAGTCTTAATTCCCTTGACGATCAAACCTAACTCTAAGATCCAAACTAGGACTAAAAAATAATTACCCTATTTTATATTCACATTAATGTGTGAGTGATACTTATCCTAAAGTCGAAACATCTCTTGATAGAGTACCTTCTTTCTTCAATTCTTTATAAGAATTTTGAAGTTTCAGGCATTATCTCTAACTAAATATTCTAGGTTTTGATCCAAACCACCCTATTTTATATTCACATTAATGTGTGGGTGATACTTATCCTAAAGTCGAAACATCTCTTGATAGAGTACCTTCTTTCTTCAATTCTTTATGAGAATTTTGAAGTTTCAGGCATTATCTCTAACTAAATATTCTAGGTTTTGATCCTTTCACATGATCATCTCACAATCACATGCATTGCCTTGGAAACTTGAAAACCTCTTGATAGAATATCTATTCCTCTTTGCTAGGGTTTTCAAAATGAAAACCAGGTAGAATTCCAAGTACTTGAATTTTCACAAATTCAAGTTCAATTGTTTGATTCTTGACCAATTTGTAGTGACAAGAGCTTTTGACTTCTTGTCTTTAGATTCATTTCTTATTGATGCTTTAGGTACATATCCTGGCCAGGAATTTTAGAGGAATCTCTCTACTGCTTAAGTCTAACCATGCACTCATGCTCTCTAGATTTGTACCAAAATCCCTTTAAGGAGAGGCAAACATTTATGTTTTACCTTCCACAGACTTAAGTACCGTCTTCACAGTTACAAACTACATTCTTGGTATTCCTTCACTCTGTTCAGACTTGGAACAACTTACTCTTTTCACAAATTTCCATTGGAGAAATGGAACTTGAGTGAATTATTCCCAAAAGGAATTTTATTGAAAATACTTGGACAATCTTCAGAGTAGTTCCAATCGTAAGTTTTTGGACAATCATGGCCAATCTTGAACAAATTTGGTTGATCTTATGACCACAATAAAGACTGAGTCTTTATCTTTAAGATCTCTTGGACTATCAAAAGCGTCTTTGCTTATCCATGGGCTTTTTAGAGATCTTTCCCCGTCTCAAGCCCAGGCATACACTGAAGCCTCTCAGATTCCAAAGCTAAGAATCTTTGATATACCTTTAGGTTATATCAATATTTCAACTTAAGAATCCAGACCAAAGGTTTGGGAATTGCTAGGAACTACTTTCTATTAAACTGACTTGAAAGATTCTAGTCTCACATCTAGGGAGATATATCTCTTTCAAGAGCTTTAGATTCCTACCAGGAAATCAAGTAATACTAAGCCAATGATTCATCTTGGAATCTTTTGCTTTCTAGTCCAATGATTCATCTTGGAATCTTTTTCTTAACTGGAATGATCTTCAAAAGAAATTCTTAACTTTTGGACAAGACCAAGACTTAAGGCTTTATTGCTTGTCCAAAAGATATTTGTTTTAATCCAAGGAAATAGTTAAGTAGACAATTTTTCTTTGTTGGCTTATCTATTTTGATGTATCTTTTAGGAAAATATCTTGATTCCTAAAGATTACTTGGGTTTCTTTTTTAAGCTCTAATTACCTTAAACAAAATTAAGGAAAGCTCTATTTTCTTTCCATTCCAATGAGCAAGAAATTTGAACACTTACTTTTGAAGGGCTTGCTTTTCCTAATCAGGACTCCTAATTTGTGATATCTAAGTATCACATCTAGGAAAACAAACTAGCTACTTGAGTTGCATGGTAGCCAAGAGCCTTGCAACTACCTAGTTTGCTATTTTCCCTATGTTATCTAAGTCGAGTTAGAAAAAAGAGGTAAAAAAAGTATAAGTATTGAACTACTTAACAACCAATCATGCATATGCAAATGTCAATTCTTGCATGCAAATGCTTGTGAGTGCATGCACATGTTGGTATTCTCCTTTCATGCAACAAACTTAAATCAAGCAATTTCTTGAGCTTGAAAATGCATATTGTGGTTGAAGATATTGTCCTCAATCTTGAGGCAACGGGTTCAAAACCCGATAACTAAAGAATCTGATGTCTGACAGAAATAGTATATCATTTTGCTTCTCTAAGCAATGCTCTTAAACACGTGAACAAAATGCCAAAAACAACAACAGTGAATTGGTCTTTGTCACCAGCCATCAGCCTTCTGTTCAGGCAAGATATCCCAGCTTTGGACCTGCTTGTACTAAAAGATCTTTTCGAAATCCCTTTTTGCATTTCACACATTAGACAATCAGATTAGTAGAATTAACATGATATAGTGGATGATAACGAGAATAATTGCACCCTTCATTATTAGATTGATGGCTCAAATTCAAACGCATACGAAAACGTAAGCATGCAATGATTGGTTGGGCAAATAAGAGAAATGGCTCATCCGTTTAGGATCTGGGTTCAAGCCCATTTCTCTACTATTTTACAAGTTGATTCTTTCTGCATAATGAGCATGCCTTCAGCAGCCCGTGAGCTTGGTAGTGTGGCTACCTTAGCAATCTGTAGGTATGAAGTTGGCAGCTCGAAACTGACGAGCCAAGTCTCTCTTTTGTGCTTCATCGAACAATTTTGGGTTCGATTCCCAGCTACAGTGCCGAAGGACCCCCAAAATTTCTTTTTCTCTCAGCACTGAAAACACATGTGTATAATAAAGACATCGAAAGTATGCAGCAATATCAGAACAGATATTGTGGCTATGCCAGCAAGAAAGTCACCGACAGATATAGAGGCTAAGTCTCGTGCTACGCTAAAGTAATGATAGAGTTTTCATGACCTGTCTTTTACCGCTATAGGCAATAAGAAAGAAGAACAAGATCCAAGTGAATCATGGGCCACTTGGTTTGACCACGATACGCACAGGTTTGGGGTTGGGGTTCGATTCCTGTGAAGTGCAATGTATGAAAGCTTATATTTTTTTCATTACCACTCCCAAACTTCTAGAGCAACATGACGTCTGCTTATATAATGACGCCCACGAACAACAATTCATGAAGATACATGCGATTCAACGACGAGAGGCTGAATCCACATCAAGTTCTTCATGAGATCTTGAGGAAGAATATGATGATAAATCCTACAAAGACTCCATGAGAGCTTACGAAATATGATGAGCCACCAAGGTCACCATGAAAGCTTGCTCTATACCAAGGATTATGACCACCACATGCTAGAGAGATGACTCTCCTCCCAACCAAATGCCTCTATATATAGCTCTCTCCAAGGGATTGCCTTCTTGGGTAGGTGGATACTAACCATCCATGTGTTAGCCATGTAATTGCATGTGTGCCAAGTGTCCCAGTTAACTCAAGTTAACTCAAGTGGATGCTTCTAGAAGGCTCTAGATCTCTTTGGGAAAATAATCTCCCGATGTCCCCCATGGGGATTGAACCCAAGACCTCCTCCGTCACATCCTTGAGACTTATGTTGGAAGTGAGGTAGGCCCTTGGATCATGTCACAGGTCCATGGTTCCATAGGTCCAGCTTATACAACATTAATTCCAACAATCTTCCATATTGACAAAACATGAACATACCACATATGTACCTGAATACTTTACATAAGATGTAAATCTTATGTTAACCACCATCCAATATCTTTGAAGTAGCCCGACATCTTCTTGTAGAAGACAATCTTCAACCTAATATCTTCCTGTAGAAGATAATCTTCAAATACACCACGTAGATGGCACCATCCAATGAATTTGAAGTAGCCCGACATCTTCTTGTAGAAGAAAATCTTCAACCTAATATCTTCCTGTAGAAGAAAATCTTCAACCTAATATCTTCCTGTAGAAGATAATCTTCAAATACACCATGTAGATGGCCGATCCTCACCATTAAGCTGCTAATGACCAAGTCTTCTTGCCATGAACAAGAGATAAGCTCCTCTCCATGAGCTAGAGTGTGAGCACACCCTTCATCTTCTTCAAGAAGAATCATTAAGAAGAACTCCATAGCTGCTCCTCAACATGCTTCAAGTTAGCACCATGGCTGCCCCATGTGCTAGAAGAAACACCACCTCCATTGAGGTCCAAGCTCCAAAGCTTGTGTTGAATACTAGGTGAAGGATGAATACAAGTGAGCCCAAGCACTTGTTATATAGTATTTGGTTGTCCTTGAAAAGCACCACTAAAAGCTTACGTTCGCATAAATCAAGCGATCGCTTAGCAAAAAAAAAAAATCTTTATCGGATTCCATCGTTCGTTGTCCGTCGTGAGCTTTTCGGGATGAGCTTTTAATAAATCAAAAGCTAAAATACTTCGTGATCTGACTGCCGCCGGGATTCGATCTCGCACCCCTACAATAGGAGACATATAACTTAGCCACGCACCCAACGCCTTAGCTTGTAGCAAGAGTAGACAGAATAGCTATAGATGCTGTGGCCGCCCGTCTGATTCTATAGGAGGTACTAGTATCAACACGTAGTTATGCTGTAACTTGGTCAATTGAACCAATAAATGGATCAATGGAAAATTGTTGAAGTCAATAGAACATTGCTTTCCAACAATCCCCCCTGCAATGTTATATTGGTTCAATCTGAATTGGATCTGCAAACTTCATAAGCTGCAAATTACTACAAGCTTCAAGCTTGTACTCCCGCACTTCAGAACTTGTTCTTCAAAAGTCTTCTTCAAAACTGAATTTGACTTTCCTTCAAAAAACCTGAACTTGCTGAATATGAACCATAATACTTGAGAAAATATGCAAACTAGATATCCAATAGTGTTCTTATCAAGCAATCACTGCTTGACAACAAATATAGCATGAACTATTTCTGAACCTGCTATCTCCTGTCTTCAAAAACCTGAAAACATACACTAGGATCCATATATTTGCATTTACCTTTTGAAAAAGGTTTCTCAACGTACTTCTGTTGCATCATGTAAATACACTAAAAAAAATAAGGAATTGAATCCTGGAACCTGTGACTGAAAACTCACAACTTAGTGTATTATGAACACTACTGGTTCATCTCTGATTGTACTCAAGTCATGTCAACTCATCTCAATTGAAATCAACTGAATTATGAGTAAAAAAAATCTATGATGTCATCATGTCTTCATCCTTTAAATCCTTCATACCTCTTTCCTTCAGAACTTGGTATAAACATATATGTGCGCACTTCTGAAATATACCTTTCTGAAACATCAAGCTTCTCTTCAAATAGAACTCTGGAACCTTCTCCTGAACAGGAACATCCTGATAGCAACTTTCTCCAAACATTCTTCTTCTTCCTTCTTCTTACAAAGCTGGAACATAAAGAGAAATTGACAAAGGAAATATAGGAATACCTGAAATAGGAATACCTGTAGGTATGAATTTGCATTCTTTCACATATGGCTGAAAATAAGTCTTCATGTTTCATCACCCCCTGGATAACTTAACACTAGTATCCAGAATTCTTCAAAGTATATCAGACTTTATGAAATCTGGAATGTCTTCCTTCATAAATCTGATGTTCAATGATCAATACCCGTATCTGAAAGAAGAATTCTCTGAACCCTTTTTATTAGCACTGTACACATGCCAATAGCTTTCCATGTCGTTCCTCAACTTTCCAAATGGTAGAATAAGGTTAGTTGATCCTAACATAACAAAACCTTGCTGAAAGCATTTTAGGATTCATAACCTTCTGTAACATAACAAGTATCTTCTTCTATCTCTCTGCAAGACAAATCTGATAGAATCTGAATCTTTGGCTTACTTCTTCCAATGTTAAGAATCTTTACAAACAAAGGATAGACAACTAAATCATAAATACTGAAGATCTTCAAGATCTATTCAAGATCAATGATCTCTCCTCTGTAGAATCTACTCTCATCAAACCTTCATGATTGAATGTTTGATTTATTACCTGAATGCCTCCAAGTGTCCATGCTTCTCAAAAAGTTGTAAAACTTTTCTGCAAACAAATCCTTCAAGAATCTATAACTCCTACTTGAAATATAAGTGGACAAACTTCTCACCTTGAGAACTCCAAAAGCTGCAAGTTGATACTTCATAACTTTCATATTTTACCCGGGTGAAATGTGATAGTACCTCCTTGAATTTCTTTTGGCTAACTCCACTTCTCAATCAAGTGATAGGATCTGATGGAACACATTTTTGAATACAAACATGTATCCAAAAAACTAGACAATCATAAAAAGTAGATTCTTCAACTAACTGGTACATCAACAAGATTCTGAATTTTCTAAAGTTTCTGAAAATACTGAATATGAGGTAACCTTTTCCAAACATAAAACCTCAACCCAAGTCTTCAACATCTGCTACAAAAAACTCTTTTACCTCAAGAGTTAGATAAAGAAGAAATATACTTCTCTACAACTTGTCATATACCAAGTAGCTCTGTATTGACACTCCAAGAATTCTTTGAGGGAACATATAAGCTGCCCGCTTAAAAGCTTCAACATAATTCATACACATATGAGTGCTTTTGTTTCTCTCAATGCAATTCTTTGTCAAATCTACTAAATCATGACCAAGTATAAGAAACTGCTTTTTCTTTGAACAAGATGTTCTCGTAGACTTGTCTTTGGATGTAGAGGATAAAATACGAAAAGTATATGGAAAATATATGAGAAAAGGAAGCCTTACTTTTCTTTTGGAAATGATGGACTTTCTTCTTCTGCATCTTTCTTCCACCTGATGATGAACTTAATATCTTCACACTTCTCTTCCATACCTTTTGTTCTCTTCATCTTGAAGTAGCAAACACTCTTGACTTCTTCAACTGAACTTTTCTCTTCCTCTAATGCTAAGAGTAAGAGATAAAACAAACATGGTATATAAATGGAAGTTGAATATAGAAACATGTTTTATCATCTCCTCACGTCTCTGAAACAAAATTCTGCTTCAAATGTCTGAAATGACTAAATTCACCAATCTTTTGTATGAATGATGAATTACCCTTCTAGAGTTACCTTCTCGAGATATATTTGTACCTTGATATTCAACCAACTTGCAACAGAAAATTGGTTGAACATAAAACTCATCCCATCTTCGCATTTGTCTTCTTAGATAAGCTTTCTTGCCATGAAAGAGATCTCTCAAAACTCTCTAGAAAAACCACTAGATACGTATTTTGATGTAGCCTTTAACTTTCAAATAATGAAAGTGTATAAAAGTACTCTTTGAATTTCTTCAAATCTCTTCATAACTGCTCTTCTAAGATATGACCTGCAAATGATAATCTGATAGTAGAAACGGATACCTGTGATTTGATGTTGATCTGATTCCTTCATCTTCTCTAAACAATTGTTCTTCCTTAAATTTGAAGTATCCTTCTCTTCATCAAGTCTGGGTAGTATGCAAATACTTAACAATTTCAAAAATATTTTTGTAACGTATTTGCATACTCTTCCAAAAATATTCGGCTGCTAACAGATCATCAACTTCATACTCCACACTGATAAATACACATGTAACTAAAGTGTCTATTTCTCAAATCTCTACTCATCTAGATTAAGTGTGTATGTCAAATGTCAAATGTTAGAAGATGCTTTCAAATCATATGCTGTAAATCTGGAATTTTGGGAACTTGAGATATGAATGAGCCTTAATGCATTGATGCCAAAGATCTAAAGTTCTATAACCAAAACCTTAGTGCTTTGATACCAAATGTTGGAAGTGAGGTAGGCCCTTGGCTCATGTCACAGGTCCATGGTTCCATAGGTCCAGCTTATACAACATTAATTCCAACAATCTTCCATATTGACAAAACATGAACATACCACAACTTAATCATACAAATGATGAGACAAAGATAGAGAAAGAATAGACGTCATGTGTAAGGTGTAACGTAAGCCATCGCTTACTCATAGTATCATATATACCAATGTTCAATGTACAATGTGGGAGTAAAATTCTCAACCACTCTATGTGATGAGAAATAGATGAATGAGTGAATGTACAATGTAACAAACATATTGAGATGTATGGGCAGTAATCTGAATATATATGAGATGTGTGACCTTATAGGTTATAGAAGAGTGAATATGAGTGACTGAAAGAGGAAGGATCAGTGTGAAACTGATAGTCAACAAACCCTCATCTGAACTTAGGCTATGGAAGACCCTAAGTCAGATACGTGTGTGAAAAGATCACATACTTATAAAGTAGCATAGAATGCTAACATCTTTGCTGCTAGAAATCCTCAAACTCATGTGAACACACCTTCTCAAAAACCTCATCAAAATATGCATAAAGCATATACGTACTGTTTCTCTTGTACCTATGCTGAATAGGACTCCTCCTGATATGAACGCCACAGCCTCCATAAAATTCAAGTAGTACCTGTGTGCATAAAGAGAATATGTACTTGAATACTTAACATAAGATGTAAATCTTATGTTAACCACCATCCAATGTCTTTGAAGTAGCCCGACATCTTCTTGTAGAAGACAATCTTCAACCTAATATCTTCCTGTAGAAGATAATCTTCAAATACACCATGTAGATGGCACCATCCAATGTCTTTGAAGTAGCCCGACATCTTCTTGTAGAAGACAATCTTCAAATACACCATGTAGATGGCCGATCCTCACCATTAAGCTACTAATGACCAAGTCTTCTTGCCATGAACAAGAGATAAGCTCCTCTCCATGAGCTAGAGTGTGAGCACACCCTTCATCTTCTCTAAGAATAATCATTAAGAAGAACTCCATAGCTGCTCCTCAACATGCTTCAAGTTAGCACCATGGCTGCCCCATGTGCTAGAAGAAACACCACCTCTATTGAGGTCCAAGCTCCAAAGCTGGTGTTGAATACTAGGTGAAGGATGAATACAAGTGAGCCCAAGCACTTGTTATATAGTATTTGGTTGTCCTTGAAAAGCACCACTAAAATCTTACGTTCGCATAAAGCAAGCGATCGCTTAGCAAAAAAAAAATCTTTATCGGATTCCGTCGTTCGTTGTCCGTCGTGAGCTTTTCGGGATGAGCTTTTAATAAATCAAAAGCTAAAATACTTCGCGATCTGACTACTGTCGGGATTCGATCTCGCGCCCCTACGATAGGAGACATATGACTTAGCCATGCACCCAACGCCTTAGCTTGTACGAAGAGTAGACAGAATAGCTATAGATGATGTGGCCACCCGTCTGATTCTATAGGAGGTACTAGTATCAACACGTAGTTATGCTGTAACTTGGTCAATTGAACCAATAAATGGATCAATGGAAAATTTCTGAAGTCAATAGAACATTGCTTTCCAACAACTTAACCACTAAGCTAAATGGATCACTTGTTCACAAGAGTAGAAGACCTCCTAGTAAGTCTAAACTCAAGATCTTTGGTCATACACACGGATGACCAAACGGTGCCCAAAAATATAATAAAGTAAGTCTATGATCCAAGGGTCCGGCCGGTTCAGACAGATCTGAAATCGGACACTGTTTGGTCATCTGTGTGTATGACCAAAAATCTTGAGTTTAGACTTACTAGGAGGTCTTGTGCTCTTTTGAACAAGTGATCCACTTAGCTTAGTGGTTAAGTCTCAAGGATGTGAAGGAGGAGGTCTTGGGTTCAATCCCCATCGGGGACATGGGGAGAGTATTTTGCCCATCCACTTGAGTCACTCGAGTTAACTGGGACACTTGGCTCACATGCATTTACATAGCTGACACATGGATGGTTAGTATCCACCTGCCCAAGAAGGCAACCCCCTGGAGAGAGCTATATATAGAGGCATTTGGTTGGGAGGAGAGTCATCTCTCTAGCATGTGGTCGTCGTAATCCTCATTCTCTTGCAGGACCTATCGTTAGAGAGATTTTGATCTATCCAATCTAATGACATAGGTTGTTTCTCATAGGTTGAGATGCGGCTCAACTTTGATATAATCATAGGACATGCACAAAAGGAAAAGGAAGTATATGGGCATTGAACCCAGGTCGCTAGACCACAAGATGAATGCATTATCCAAGAAGGTGGAGTTTCATAAACATGAGACAAATCTTCTAGAAGAACTAAAAACATGTAACAAAGAAGAAGAAACAAATCATGGAGCAAGGTATCTTTGACCCTTTCGAAAGGGTGTCAAATATTGCTCAAACTTGATGGTTTTTTATTATATGTGTTATTTGGAGTATTCTCCATAGGTTTATAAATTTATAATTAAGAATCAATCTCCAAGTTCACTTTGGAGATCATCCAATGTAGGTAGTTCAAACATGTTTCCAGTCGGTGAGAACCTAGCAGCTAGTCAACTTCTGACATAAGCTACTCTTCACTAGAATTTTCGATTTTAATGATGTTTAGCTTTTTCGAAAGCTCATTTGATAAGATTTCCAATGATATAAAGATCACTAGAATTCAAAGAGATTTAGTAGGTTTGCTTTGATAATTTGTTCTCAGTAGCCATCATTTAAGCTTGTAGAAGTAGGGAATTCCTACTTAGCATTGTAATTTTGTATATATTGCACATGATGTGTCTTAGGAAATTAAATATATGTATATTGGCACATGTAGGTGTTGGATTTAGATGTCTGCGGAAGCACGCGAACACCACAAGGAAGAAGAAGAAGCTTGGAGCACAACACACAATACTGAATGCATTACTAGAGAATGTACAAAGATAAGTAGCCCATTAGGGCAATATGTGTATATACAAGCCGGGGGGAAAAACCTCCTAAAGAGGGAAAAAAGTGCCCCAACGGTCCTAGTGTGTTCACACATATCACTACCTAAATATATCAACAAATCCCCCCTGGGAGTGATGCGGTGAACAAGGAGCTGGCACTCATGTATAAGGTAGTGCCAAGCTATGTGGAAATCACTCCACAAAAGGAAGTAAGCCCAAAGCTTTGCAGAAAGCTTCAAACTTCTCCCTAGGTAGAGCCTTCGTGAAAAGGTCTGCAATGTTCTCCTGCATGGGAACATATGCCAAGCTGATCTCCCCAGCAGAGAACCTCTCCTTGACATAGTGATAATGCACCTCAATGTGCTTAGTGCGAGCATGGAACACAAGGTTCCTTGCAACTACCAATGCACTCTGACTGTCAATGAAGATGGTGGTGACAGAAGTCTGACCAACACCCAAATCAGCCATAAGGCATCTGATCCACACACACTCAACAGTCGCTGTGAAAGCTTCCTTATACTCAACCTCACAATTGGAAGTGGCCACAGTAGGCTGCTTCTTGCTCAACCAAGATATACATGAGCTACCAAGCATGAAGCAAAAGCCACTAGTGGACACATGAGTGTCATAGCAACCAGCCCAATCAGAGTCACAAAAAGCATGCAAATTTGGCGGTAGTGATCCCCCCTTGGGATAAAACAACCCAAGTAGCCGAGTACCACTCAAATAGTGAAAGATGCGCTTAACCGCCTGCCAATGCTTGACTCCTTGGCAATGCATAAACCTACTCATCTGTGAGAAAGCAAACTAAATATCTGGCCGAGTAATGCATAAGTAAATCAAGCATCCAACATCCTGCTGATAGAGAACATTATCAAATGCATCTCGAGCATCATGAAGGCTCAATCATAAACCTGTCTCCATAGGAGTGGCAATAGGCTTACAATCTTCAAGGCCAAAACATTGCAATAATGTGTCAATATATTTTGTTTGACACAAAGCCATTCCACCATCAACTTGCATAAATTGAATGCCCAAATAGTGATGCAAATGCCCCAAATCAGACATCTCAAATGAGGCATGCAAATCAGCCTTAAAATCAGAAATATGCTTCTCAATAGGACCAATGAGCAGCATGTCGTTAACATAGACAACTATGACCAGAAGCACATCATTAGCATGCTTAACATATAAGGTGCTTTTAGTTGGACTGTTCTCAAAACCATGTGCAATCAGATCGGCATGTATCTTCTCATACCAAGCACGTGGTGCTTGCTTTAAACCATATAATGCCTTCTTTAACGTGCACACCTGACTTTCATGCCCTTTCTGCACAAAGCAACGGGGCTGAAAAACATACACTTCTTCATGCAAGTCACCATTCAGAAATGGTGTTTTAATGTCCAGTTGATGTACATTCCAACCATGATAAGCTGCAAGTGCACAGATGCTCCGAATAGTAGTCATACGGCATGTAGGTGCAAAGGTCTCATCAAAATCAATGCCTCTTTCCTTTGCATAACCCTTTGCTACAAGCCTAGCCTTATACCTGTCAACTGTACCATCCGGTTTACGCTTCTGCTTGTATACCCACTTAGTGCCAATGGCCTTCTTGCCAGGAGGCAAGTCACATAAAGACCAAGTACCATTCTTCATTATAGCATTATATTCAGATTGCATAACAACCATCCAATTTTCTAAAATTTGTGCTTCATCAAATGAAATAGGCTCATTCTCATTACAGAGACTAGATGCAGCCATAGCATAACAATCTGATGCAAAAGAGGCACTATGAGAGCCTGAACGAGTACGATATGAGAGAGGTGCATCTAATTTGCTATCACACAACGTCTGCACCAACCATTTTGACGTAGTTCTTGCCTGCTCAATATCAGCTCTCTCATCAATAAGTGCATCATGTACATTTGCACCAGAAATGGAATTATCCGCATCATCACATGAAACCTGCAAAGGGTGAGAAGTTGCCTCATTAGGACCAACACTAGACTGTCCACTTGTAAAAAGAGGCAGCAAAGTATCATACATGTCTTTGGAGCTAACATATGTCTCCTTAGTACATGAAAGCAATGGCTGAATATCATCTTCCACAAAAACAACATCACGGCTAACCAGAATGCATTTAGTCTGTGGATGATACAGACGATAGCCTTTACTTTTAGAACTCTACCCAACAAAAATACATTTTACTGCTTTATCATCAAATTTTTTGCGATGTTGTTCAGGCACTAATGCATATGCCAAACAACCAAAAACATGCAGATGAGCAACAGATGGCTTGCGGTCATGCCAAGCCTCATATGGAGTGATAGATTGTAGTGCTCTAGTGGGACACCTATTCAGTACATATGCTACACACATGACATCCTCAAGCCAGAAACTATGTGGTAAAGCCTGACTCTTGACCATAGACCTCGCCATCTCCATGAGTGACCTGTTCTTTTGTTTAGAAACTCCATTCTACAGAGGTGTATACGGCACTGTACACTGGTGTTTTATCCCACATTCAACCAGAAATGCATTAAAATCCGAAGACATATATCCCCCCCTCCCCCCCCCCCCCCCCCCCCGGGATCAGAATGGAGGGTGCCCATTTTACATGCTGATAGATTTTCAGCCAAAACCAAAAACTGTTTGAAGCACATGAACACTTTTGACTTTTCTTTAAATGGATATACCCATGCATGCCTGGAAAAATCATCGATGAAAGTCACGAAGTAAAGATAATTCCCAAAAGAAGGTGTCTACATAGGACCACAGACATCACTATGTACAAGCTGCAATTTCTGAGTAGCCCGAACCCAACCAACTTTTGGAAAGGATAAACGCTGCATTTTGCCCAAAATACAGCCTTCACAAACATGTTTTCCAGGTGCCTCAAGTTTGGGCAAAGAGGACACCATTTCAGATTTCTATAGGCGTAGCAAAATGGCAAAATTTAGATGAACAAAGTGTGCATGCCAAAGCTTTGCATCTGACATAGCCTGAGAATCATTTACAGAACATGCCAAATCATTTACAGATCTTCCATAGTCTATGAGCTTATACAGCCCACGACATAAAATGCCAGAAGCAATAATCACATTGCCATTTGACAGATCATGAACTGTACACCTGTCATCAACAAATTTCACAACCAAGCCAATCTTGGCTAATGCAGAAACTGATAACAGGTTCTTCTTGATCCTTGGCACAAATAAAGCATCTGCCAAAGTGAAAGAACTATCATTAGAAGTAGTCAAAATGATCTTACCAACTCCCATAATAGGATAAGAGGAGTTGTTGGCACATGTAACAGTATTCCGTATAGGGGCAAGATCGAGTGAAGAGAAGAAACTACGCTACAAGGTAATATGTTTGGTCGTTCCACTATCAAAATACCAAACATTTGAGTCTACTATAGACATGCACTGCTCATGAGAAGATGGGTCAAAACTACAGATAGTAGTAAACACTCATTCTTCTTCCTGCACAAGATTAGTAGACTCTGTTTTTGGTGTAGAGGCCTCTACAACAACCATTCCAACCTCTTTCTTCTTTGCCTCTTTAGCAGCCAATTTTGGACAGTTCTTTATGATATGATCATCCCCTTTACAGTACTTACAAAACAATTTTTGCTTTCCTGTTTTCTTCTCATCTTTATCTTTCTTCTTCAAATATGCAGAATTAGCAGATTTCTACTTACTAGTTGAAGAGCTCCATTTTCCTTTGCCCTTCTGACTAGCCAGGAAAGCTTGATCTGCAACTCGCATAATGGACCTGTTCTGCCTGGACTGATCTTCCTGCAACAGAACAGAGACTAACTCCTCAAATGATAAGGCATTTGGATTGCCTTTCATCATCAACCGAAGAGTAGAAGCAAAACTCTGATATGAATCAGGAAGACCATTCAGAATGGTCTGCACAAGAGAGCTATCTGGTATAACCTCATCTGCAGAAATCAATTGTTCCTTCAAGTCTTTGATCTTTCTTAGGAAACTGTCCATAGAATCACCTTCATTCATGTGCTCACTCTCCAACTGTTTTCGGAGGTAAGCAACATGAGCATCATTCCTAGCTTGGTACAATGTGGTAAGTGTATCCCAAGCATCCTTAGCTATTCTGCAAGAGCGAATGTGAGGAATAATGGCACATTTGATAGAGAAAGCTATCAATGCATATGCCTTAGCATCTTTGCCATCCCAATGAATCTGCTCTATAGTAGGTGCAACAGAAACCGCAACACGAACATGAATATGCAGAATATCATCGTCTTCGACACCTTCTACATCAGCTTCAGTACCTGTAGTTGTAACAGTTGCAGGTGTGATAGGATGTTTTTTGACACCCTGCACAATGTTCCACAGTCCTTTTGCAACCAACACATGTCGCATCATCTAAGCCCATAATGGATAGTTGGTACCATCCAACTTATCCTCAATAGCCAACATACCGAATACATCACTGCTTCCAGCCATGCCCGGTGACTAAAATACCTTGATGCAAAAAATTGACTATATCTCAAAACGTTGAACAGAACTGCCTAGATGAATTCTACTAGACCTGTAGCAGACTTCAAGACACTAATACTGGCGAATAGAAACTGGTATATACCGTTGGCACAAAAAGATGAAATAGTCTGCACAAGCACTGTTATAGTGCGTTCGGAGGCCGAAAGGAGCTCAGATCGCAATTTTGGCAGCACAGAGCAAAGCCGTTTTGATCTCCAAAACATCCTAAGCATGCTCACTAAAATTCATGCGATTTTGAGAATGCAACCGGAGGAGTGTCAAAGATGCCCTAGATGAAGCGATGACCTGCTTTGATACCAATTGTTGGAGTTGGACGTCTGCAGAAGCACGTGAACAACACAAGGAAGAATAAAAAGCTTGAAGCACAACACACAATACTGAATGTATTACTAGAGAATGTACAAAGATAAGTAGCCCATTAGGGCAATAGGCGTATATACAAGCCGGGGGAAAAAAACCTCCTAAAGAGGGAAAAAAGTGCCCCTGTGGTCCTACTGTGTTCAAACACATCACTACCTAAATATATCAATAGTAGGTGCTTTAGAGATACTTATTTATGCACATGTTTGTTCTTTTGTAACATTTATTATGCCCGAATGTTAAGGGGAAACATCATATTTGATTTGTATGAAAGATAGAGGACAGGTGGAGTAGATGCATCTCAAGGCATCAAGGACTATAAGAGATGGAAGGCTCAATGCACATCATCTCGTACAACATGAAGAGGCAATGGATCATTGGCTCATCAAAGAGAAGATCCCTTTACTCTTTCTTGCTTGTTTTATCATATTTTGATTGCATGATGCATAGTTTAGGGTATATGCACGGTTGTGAAGGCGAATCATAGGAATGTTTAAGTTCTCTTTATTTAGGCATTCATGAAATATTGTACATCTTTAGTTAAGGAAAGGAAGGAACAAAATGCATATCCCGTTCCATGCATCTTGCAATGTTATCCATGGTATGCTAATTTAAGGAAAAAAGAAGAAGTAGCATAAACACTTGAGTATAGGGATATAATCCTATTCATTTCCAATTGAGAGAAAATCATTGAATCTTCATTAGAGTCTCATGATTGGAGACTAAGGGGTACATATGATAGGAGTCCAAAGAGCGAGTAAGTTAAATCCTATAATTAGTGAAGGTAATGAACCTTCAAAGAAAGTTTCTTAGAACTAGAGACTAACGGCTCTTGAGGAAAATGCACATATGGAGTCATATTTTTTATTTCTTAGAAGTTAATGTAGTGAACTGACATTAGAGCTTGTTATTCTTGATGGCATAGCTCAGGTAGAAACCATTTAGAGTGCTTGGCATCACTTATGATTTTCACAAAGAGCATTGACTCATGCTCATATGACTCACCTAGGTCTTAGTATTGGCCTTAGCTCACTTTTTAGCAATGGATTCCACTAAGAGAGGAAATTAGATATTAAGGAAATCTAGTAAGTACCTATATTGGTACTTCACAACTAGCTCATCTTGGTAGATTGATGATCTTTGTATCATAACCAAGTTATTCTAGCTATACCATATGGGATTCATGAGAATCCACTAGTTATGATATATGAGAGTCCCATCTTATCACATACTCACTTTATAGTTTTCAAGAAGGATAATTCCAGTAGTATGAATGGATCATAAGGGTCCATGCACAAAGGATGGTTGGCAGAGATACTTTCATCAATATGGGTACACATCTATTTGCTATGGTATCATGTCATATCATTGTTGAGAATTTTGGAAAATGGATTTGACCCTTTGAAGGAGTTTATTTTCTCCACTCCACCACATACACCTTCATTATTTATGGGAGATTTGTTCTCCCTTTTCATAGGAATGAATGTAATGAGGGATTATGTATTATTTTATGGAAGAGAGGAGAAAAAAAAAATTATAAATCTCTCTTTTAAGAAAAGGAGAAAGAGAGAATTAGTTGAAAGATTGAGAAGAGATCTCACTTTAGCTTACATAGAAGGAATTAATTTACTCTAGCTTTTAGTGTATTCCTTCACGTGGGAGTTTGCTTCTCCACCATTTTTGAAGGAAAAAACTTGGAGAACATATGTGTATGTTCTCAGCTATGGATGAGTAGAGCAATTAGATTCAACATAATCTCTGTCAAAGGGAAAGGAAAAGTAGAATAAATTCCACTTATTCCACTATTAGAGCTCTTTCCTTGGAGGATATTAAAGATATATATATATATATATATATATATATATATATATATATATATATATATATATATATATATATATATATATATATATATATATATATATATATATATATATATATATATATATATATATAGAGAGAGAGAGAGAGAGAGAGAGAGAGAGAGAGAGAGAGAGAGAGAGAGAGAGAGAGAGAGAGAGAGAGAGAGAATTTCACTTTCTTATGTTTATATTGTCTATATAGGAGTGAAACTCTTCTATAAAAGGCAATAGGGAGATTAGTTAATTATAGTGGCTAGATTGAGTCTCACCCGTAGACTCTAGAGAGAAGCAGACATGTTTATTTCTAGTGATGGTCCTTGAATAGATGAGATGATCTAGTTATTGACATTAGTGAGACTAGGAGTAGAGTTATGAACCCTTTTTAGGGTTTCTAGGAGATAGAGATAGATATAAGTTATTGGGTTACCTAAATCTTAGTTGGTGTTTCGGCATGAGGATGATGGTCGAACATCGATTAGGAGGATGAGTACGTAGGGAGTATCTGAATCTCAAAGGAAATGCTTTTGCATTCACACAAAAAATGGAAGGAAGAGAAAATTGTAGAGTTTGCACTAGTGCCATTAGATGCTCTTCCAATAGAACTAAGTCCAAAGGTGATGAATGAAAAAACAAAGACTTCTTGGTTAGTGGAATGTAGAGATTTCATTTTACTACCAAGGAACTCTTATATGAGAGCTAGGATGATGGATATGCATAGATCAGAAGGATGGTTAATTAGGTAAAACCTATCACTTCTGAGTACACGCAAGGTAAGGAAGACCTAAAGTGCAATGAGGGTAAGTCTATCATGTGAGGTATAGTGATGGAGAGTGTTAATCTCGAAAAGAACAATCTATCCTTGATGTTAGACCACCTCTATATCAAGAATAGCTTTAAACTCCAACCAATTTTGGAAGACAAATGCCAAACTATCTAGAAAGTAGCTAACTGTGAAGAAACTTGTTTCTCAGGAAAGTCTGCTGCACATTAATCAATCATTGACTAATCATTTGTGTAAAGTTTCTGATGAAACTTTTTAGAATGTGTCACCTAGAGCTTGCGCACCTTCGCGAAGTTAAAATACTTCAAATGCTCGAGTAGATTGTGAGAAATGACTCAAACAGTTTACCTATGTCTGAAACTATCTCTCTGTAATGTCGACTTTGACACCTACAACTTCTAAGACATGGTTCTCCAAAACTAGAACCCATTTAAGCAACTGCTTTTAGCCATAGATGGCTTAACTCTCAACTTAAATTTTGAATCCTCATTTGTGTAAAACTTTACACTATACACTGAGCACTGTCCATTTCTTTGATCATCAAATCTGCGCCTATTTCAGAAGACACTCAGAACTTTCTTACATATGAATGTTCCTATTCAAAATTCTCTCAGCGTGTTTGCAATTGATCTGTCAAACTTTGACCATAGATAGATTAACTATGGATTTTGACATGTACAAAAGGATTTCTCAAAAGAATAAACACAGAAGGAGAATCAGAGAAAAGATCGACGCACAATTCTCTGAAAACTTTTTCTTCTCATAAGTTTTCATACATCTGATGGATGACATACGTAATGTTCATCTCATTCTCTCCTATTCTTCTATTCTTCACATCTATTGTCTTCTCTATCTCTTCTATATCTCTCTCCTCACTATGAACATGTATCTCTATATATATATATACGAGTCTAACTCGTCATCTTTTCCAAATACATTGAAATATTTACAATACTAATGTACAAAAGAACTTTGTTTCTGAATCTCCTCTTTCCTGAAACTAATCTTCAATCTTTCATTCATCTTTCCACTTCTAGAATTTATGTAATCACTAATTGTTGATTGTTCTGCTCCAACAACTCTCCCTCAATCATCAATTGTGATTACTTGCATCTTCTTTATCCCTACCATATCTTTAAATCTCTGCAACTTTGGTCCATCCAAACTTTTTGTCATCATATCTGCAAGTTGATCCTTTGTAGGAGTATGCATGACTTCAATTTCTTTATCAATAACCTTCTCTCTCAAAAAATGATACTGAATTTCAATATGTTTAGTTCTAGCATGAAATAGAGGATTTGCTGCCAAGTATAAAGAACTCATATTGTCTCCACAAATGATAGGAGTACTATGAACAACATCAAAACTCTTCATAAGTGTCTTTAGCCATATTACTTCCTTTGCAGCTTCCACCATGCCTTTGTATTCTGCTTTTGTAGATGATAGAGCAACTGTATGTTGCTTCTTAGAGCACCATGAAATTAGCTTATCTCCCACATAACACAAATATCCATGTGTTGATCTTCTATCATCAGAATTACCTGCCCAATCTGCATCACTGTATATTTTGACTCTTATATCTGAAGTATATCCATAATACATACCTTCTTTAAGTGTGCCCTTGATGTACCTAAGTACTCTTTGTCCTGCAATCCAATGTTCCTTTCTGGGGCAATGCATGAATTAAGCTAGAACTCCAACTGTATATGATAAATCAGGCCTTGTTAATGTAGCATAAATCAAGCTACCCACCAAACTCTGATAGAGCTTCATATCCTTGAATTCTTCTCCTCCATATCTAGTCAACCTGTGATTTACTTCCATTGGAGTTGGTGCTATCCTGCAATCTTCCATTTTAAATTTGGTTAGCAAATTTTTCAGATACCTTTCTTGAGTTACATATACTCCATGTTGAGCATATGAAATCTCCATTCCCAAGAAGAATGACAAATTTCCCAAATCACTAATTTTGAATTCTTTCTCCATCTGTTTCTTAATCATGTGTATGCCTTTGTCATCTGTTCCTGTAAGTATTATGTCATCAACATAAATACAAACATAAATAAATCAATCCTCACTTGCTTTGACTAACAAGCTACTATCTGCCTTTGATGCTTGAAATCCAAGCTCCTTCAAGAACTTTACAAGCCTGTAATTCCAAGCCCTTGGGGCCTGCTTCAACCCATACAAAGCTCTCTTGAGCTTACACACATAATTTGGATACACTTGATCTTTGAAACCATCTGGTTGCTCCATGTAAACTTCATCTGAAATATAACCATTCAAAAATGCATTTTTAACATCTAATTGAGATAATTTCCAACCTTTGCAAGCAGCAATTGCTATGAGAGTCCTTATGGTTGTCATCTTTGCAACATGACTATAAGTTTCATTATAGTCCACACCATATGTTTGTGCATATCCCTTCACAACAAGTCTAGCTTTGTACCTAGACACACTTCCATCTGCAAACCTTTTTGTTTTGTATACCCATTTACATCCAATGATCTTTTGACTATTTGGCTTAGGAACTAAATCCCAAGTCTCATGTTCCATCAATGCATCATATTCCTCTTGCATAGCTTTTTCCCAATTCTTCTTCCCTTTGGCTTCATCATATGTGGATGGATCTTCATCTGCTTTTAACATGTAAGCATAGTCTTTAGTAGTCAAGAATGAAGTATCATAGCTATACCTAGTAGGTTGCCATTTGTGCCTAGATGACCTTCTGACTTCTCCACTTCTTGAAGTTTCTGGTTCATCACATTCTGGATCAAATCTTGGCAATTCTTCAGCTTCAACCTGTACTTCACTATTCTCACCTTCATCAAATATTTGAACTTTTGATTTACCTTTCCTTTGATTCACAATTTCTTCAACATCTGCATGATTATTAAGTGTACCTGCATACCAAGTACCTTGCTCATCAAATGTAACATCCTTAGATACAAGAAATTGCTTTGTGGAAGGATTCCACAACCTATAACCCATTTGCTTGTCATCATAACCAATGAATACATACTTTTCTGCTCTAGGTTCCAATTTATGCCTCAATTGAGATGGCACATATGCATATGCCAAGCATCCAAATATTCTACAATGATCCAAGGTAGGTCTCTTACCCCACCAAGCTTCATATGGTGTCATACCCTACAAGGCTCTACATGGTAACCTACTAACCAAGTATGTGGCTATGTTTACAGCCTCAGCCCACAAATAATTAGGACAAAGTTTCTCCTTCATCATAGATCTTGCAAACTCAACAAGAGTTCTATTTCTTCTTTCTGCTACCCCATTTTGTTGAGGAGAGTACCTGCAAGTAACCTCTCACTTTATACCTGCATTCCACAAGTAATCACTGAATTCATTAGAGAAATACTCTCCCCCTCCATCTGACCTTAACCTCTTCAATCTTTGACCTGTAATTCTTTCTGCATATGCATGATAGTGTTTAAATGTATTAAACACTTCTGACTTGTCTTTGATCACATAGATTGTGATCCACCTGGTAGCATCATCAACATATATGACATAATATCTTGAACCATTTATACTGAAATCTTTTGAAGGACCCCACACATCTGTATGTACCAATTCAAGTCTTTCTGAATACATAAAACCATGCTTATTGTATGATTTCTTATGAGCCTTACCTAATTGACATGCTTCACATCTGTATGTCATGTGTTGACCTGCAACATTAGGCAATCCAAGCACTGAACCATTCTTAACCATTTCTTTTATACCTCTTTCATTAAAATGTCCAAGTCTTTTATGCCAAAGATCCAATTCAGATTTTCCTCTCCATATGTAAACATAGCATGTCCAACATTACCTTGTATCTTTAATGTGAAGAGCCTTCCTTCCTTCTTTCTTGTAACAATCTGTTTATACCCTTGACTAGGGTCTTCAACATAAACTCCATCATTAGTGAACCTTACTTCATATCCTTTTTCCACAATTTGTCCTACACTTATCAGATTTTTAGGAATTGTAGGAACATACAGAACCTTACTCAAAAGAGTGCTTCCATCTTTAGCTTTGACTGAACCAATCGACTTTACTTTGTGCTTTGTATTATCACCTGTCTGAACTGTATGATTAATTGCATTATGATCTAAATCAATCATCAGAGAAATATTTCCACTCAGGTGATTACTACATCCCGAGTCAATATAAAACACTCTCATGTCTTCATGTGAGGCTTCACATGTTGCATTCATAATAAGAGTCCAATCTTCTTTCTGATCTGATGCATAATTGTAGTAGGTGTTATTATAGGATTTATTTTGGAAGCTTCTTCCTCCACCTCTTCCAAAATAATTCCTACTACCTCTACCTCTGAAGTTTCCTCTCTGATATCTTCCACCTCTTCCTCTTTGATTAAAATTCTGATTAAAATTACAATTGCTTTGATTATTGTGCCAACAATCATGAGATAGATGATTGGTCTTACCACATATCCAACAAGCTTTGACATTATCTTTGTTATTTCTGCCTCTTCCTCTACTTCTGCCACTTCCTCTTTCTCTAAGAAGTTTGCTTGGCTTGGAGTACCTTCATCTTCAACTGATTGTTGCTTTCCTTTGCTAGCTTTCTTCTTGTCTTTAGAATACATTGCATGTCCTGCACTCTTATCAACATCTCCTTTGATATCATTCTCAAAAGTTAACATATGCCCTAACAATTGATTCAAATCAGGAGTGAAATGATCTAATGAAAGTTCTGTAGATAAAATAAAAGGCTTCCACTTATCATCTCCTCTTAGCCCTATGAGAACTTGTCTTACCAACTTATCTTCTTCAATATCTTCATCAATTGCACCTAAAGAATTCAATGTCTTTCATCTTTGTCACATAATGAGATATTGATTGTGAAGCCAAAGCATTCCAAATGTCACTTGCACTTTCAAGTCCTCTGTTATGAGGAAGAAAGTAATCATTTACTGCCATGTAGATTATGCTCCTTGCTTGAGCATCCTTCTTCATCCAAATCTTTATATCTGCAAGCTCCTCCCTAGTTGGAACACTAGGATCTCTGAACTCTGGCTTTTCTTCATCTCCTGTTATGTATCCCATCAGATCTTTGCTCATAAGATGAGCTTCCATTCTCATAGACCAAGCTGGATAGTTCTCTCTATCCCACTTTTCAATTTGGAGACTATCTCCCATTCTTGCTTCACCTGTAATCTCAAATCTTTAATCCTTATAAGGAATGAATGTACCTTGAATTTGAGTATTACTCCTTCTGATCCTTTTGATAACCTTAATGTGTCTTCCTTCAATCTTTCTTTCACACTTTATCCTTTTGTACCTCAAAGATGTGAAATCTATATGTCTGCAGTAGTCAGGGTCTTCCTTTCCTCAATTTTGATACAACCTGCTCTGTTACCACCGATGGAGAGTGTTAATCTCCAAAAGAACAAGCTATCCTTGATGTTAGACCACCTCTATATCAAGAATAGCTTTAAACTCCAACCAATTTTGGAAGACAAGTGCCAAACTATCAAGAAAGTAGCTAACTATGAAGAAACTTGTTTCTCAGGAAAGTCTGCTGCACATTAATCAATCATTGACTAATCATTTGTGTAAATTTTCTGATGAAACTTTGTAGAATGTGTCGCCTAGAGCTTGCGCACCTTCTCCAAGTTAAAATACTTCAAATGCTCGAGTAGATTGTGAGAAATGACTCAAACAGTTTACCTATGTCTGAAACTGTCTCTCTGTAATGTTGACTTTGACACCTACAACTTCTAAGACATGGTTCTCAAAAACTAGAACCCATTTAAGCAAATGCTTTTAGCCATAGATGGCTTACCTCTCAACTTAAATTTTGAATCCTCATTTGTGTAAAACTTTACACTATGCACTGAGCACTGTCCATTTCTTTGATCATCGAATCTGCACCTATTTCAAAAGACACTCAGAACTTTCTTACATATGAATGTTCCTATTCAAAATTCTCTCAGCCTGTTTGCAATTGATCTCTCAAACTTTAACCATAGATATATTAACTATGGATTTAGACATGTACAAAAGTATTTCTCAAAAGATTAAACATAGAAGGAGAATCAGAGAAAAGATCGACGCGCAATTCTCTGAAAACTTTTTCTTCTCATAAGTTTTCATACATCTGATGGATGACATACATAATGTTCATCTCATTCTCTCCTATTCTTCTATTCTTCACATCTATTGTCTTCTCTATCTCTTCTATATCTCTCTCCTCACTATGAACATGTATCTCTCTCTCTCTCTCTCTCTCTCTCTCTATATATATATATATATATATATATATATATATATATATATATATATATATATATATATATATATATATATATATATATATATATATATATATATGTATATATATATATATATACGAGTCTTACTCGTCATCTTTTCCAAATACATTGAAATATTTACAATACTAATGTACAAAAGAACTTTGTTTCTGAATCTCCTCTTTCCTTGAAACTAATCTTCAATCTTTCATTCATCTTTCCACTTCTAGATTTTATGGAATCACTAATTGTTGATTGTTCTGCTCCAACATATAGATGGGTTCGAAGTCATTTTTTATGGGCCTTTGTTCTACGTTTCATAGAATTCTATGGTTTATTTCTCCATTTTGGTATGGTCCAGCTTATAATATTGGAGGAGATGGTGGATAGTCACACGAGATGAAGTGGTGTTGCTTGATCTTGCTTCACACATGCCAATAATGATTGCTGGAGAGCATAGTGGGCCTCTTTAGCTAGCTAATGATCATAAATAATCATATATGTTCCTTGGAACATGTTCCACTAATCAATGGATCAAAACAGATAAGTTGGAGTTTATCCAAGATCAAGAAACTTGCTATTTTTATTCCTACACCTATTCAATGTTTTGAACAATTCTCTGAGCACAACAGCAATTAGCTAAATTCCTTTTGGAAAACTCTAATTAGCTTAGTAAGCTATCAATCATGAGTGATTTCATAAAAAATTATGGACTACACACACAGAAAGATCTTTAGCAAATCACAACACCATCCCAACATTTACAGGGTGCAACAGTCAAATAACTAGTGAGCAAAGATATGTTAATATCTCATGATCCTGAGAAGCAATGCCAATGAAACTTTGTAACCGTGTAGTAGAGAATATGTGAAATCTACTATGCTTTAGAGCATGACAAATGATCGAATATGCACTGAGAACAAGCTCTATGAAGATCACTATTCTGATGGAGTTATAAGAGAAGTGAAATGAGAATGTAATGATCATATATGTATTAAATCATGACAAATACAATGTCATTGGAAATCATAAATTGTTCAATGTGTGAGAGGTGAATCAGCTATGAGATAAAGCTCTCACTTCAAAATGATCTCATGGGCTCGTGATGCACATGGGTCTTTTTGATCCTCTTCTTATAATCGCGCTTGGAGCCAAAGTTTGAATTCAAATTCAAAGATTTACCTAAAAGGTGAATCTGAAAGTATAGGATAGATTATCTCATTTCTCAACAACTGAATAATTTGTGACTTAGAACCTCCTAACTCCACGTGGATGTCTACCACGTTTACAAAGGTAAATGTATAGAAATTTTTACAAGAGGTTGAGCATATGAACGCTTGCATAATAGATCAAGTATGAACTAATTAACCAAGTATGTGGGCTTGGTTTTGATTGCACCAACAACTCCCCCTCAAGCCTAACATGCTTGGTCTTCAGTCCTCCTTGATTTCTTGCAAACCAATCATTTATTTGAGGCTGTTCATCTTTGTTACGTCCATATCTGCATATTGTAACTAAGTTGATACACAAGATAGCTAAATCTCCTTACTAAGAAATTTCTCCCTTACATAATGGTAGTGCACTTCAATGTGCTTAGTCCTTCCATGATATATAGGATTACCAGCCGAACGAAGTGAGCTAGTGTTGTCTCCAAAGATTGTTGGAGTGCAAGAACGTAACTCCAAATTTGCATATAGTTGCTTAAGCCACATAGCTTCTTGACTTGCATTTGCCAAACCTCTATATTCTGGTTCTCTGGAAGATAAGGCCACATTTGGTTGCTTCTTAGATGACCATGATATAAGCTTTGAACCTGCAAGGGATAGGCACCCTGACGTGCTCCTCTTATCATCCTTGGAACTAGCCCAATCTGCATGAGGAATACATCTTTATATCTATGTCAAAAGTGAAGGGATAGAACAACCCTTCATTCATTGTACCCTTTTTGTAGCTTCTATATGAGGCTTCCTTGGTGCATGCATAAACTAACTCAGTGTACTTACTCCATAGGCAATATCTACTCTTGCTAGAGTAGCATAATTGAGACTTCCCACAAGTTATTGATAACCTGTAACATCATCAGGTAGTTCTCATTCATAAGAACTCAGCCTATGATTGAGTTCCATACGAGTACCTACAATTTTAGTGTTCTTCATCTTGAATTTTACCAACATATCATGTATATAATTCCTTTCAATAATAAATATACCAGAGTTTGTGTACACAAGCTCGAAGGCAAGAAAGTAGGCTAATACACCAAGATCACTGATTTTTAATTCTTTCACTAATTGAGTCTTCACATGCTTGATGCCATTAGCATCATTCCCTGTAATGATCATGTCATCTAAATATACATATAAGTAGATAACTTCTGATTTGTTCTTCTTAACAAATAAAGAAGAATCTGTCTTGCTAGCCACAAAGCCTTGGTCCTGGAAATAAGTAACAAGCTTATGGTTCCAAGCTCTAGGAGCTTGCTTGAGACCATAGAGTGCCTTCCTTAGCTTTCATATATAACCTGTTTAATCTTCATCTTCAAAACCTGGTGGTTGTGCCATATTCACTTCTTCTGATATCCATCCATTTAAGAATGCGTTCTTGACATCTAACGGAAAAAGATTCCAATTTTTAGAAGTAGCCACACGTACCAAAAACCTAATTATTGGCATCTTAGCCAGAGGTGAAAAGGTTTCTTCATAGTCCACTCCATGAGTTTGGGAAAATCCCTTTGCCACCAACCTTGCCTTGTACTTGTTTATAGAGCCATCTGAGTTCTTTTTGATTTTGTATATCCGCGTGGATGGAATTACCTTCATAACTGGCTTCTATGGAATTAGATCCCAAGTATGGTTTTCTTGAAGCGCTTCTACTTCTTCCTGCATGGATTCTCTCCATTATTTCTTCTTCCTAGCCTCTTCAAATGAAGAAGGCTCTTCTACCATAGAGTCTTTAGTGATTTACACAGAATGCTTGGTAACTAATGATGTATCATAGCCATACCTTATGGCCTTCTTGCTTTCTCTTTGTGATCTCCTGAGTGCTTGATTTGAATACTTTGGTATGCCTTCTAATTGCTTGAGTTTGATCTTGCCTCTTGACTTCCAAGCCTTGAAGTGAATCTTCTCTTCATCCTTTGAGTTGATATCTTCTGCTAATTGTTGATCTTCTAGAGTGAGGGTTGGAAAATCATTTTCCAAATCATATGGTAACTTGACTTTCTTGCAATCATCTTCAAACCATGAATTATTTTCATCAAACAATACATCCCTACTAGTTATAAAGGAACGTGTGCATAAGCAATGCACCCAAATATTTTGCAATGGTCCAATGAGGGTCTCCTGCCATTCCATGCTTCATAGGGTGTCATAGCATCCAAGGATTTGGATGGGAGCCTATTGACCAAGTAGGTGGCTGTGGAAATAGCCTCTACCCATAGGTAATTAGGTAGCTTCTTCTCATTCAACATAGACCTAGTAGCTTCAGCAATTAACCTGTTCCTTCTCTTTGCCACTCCATTCAATTCAGGAGTATACTTACTTCCCTTTTTATGCCTCTGTCCTATAGAAGTGAATCGAATTCATGTTAAAAGTACTCACCACCTCCATCAAATCTGATCCTCTTCAAGCATCTTCCTGTTTGGCTTTCAACTAATGCCAACTACTTTTTGAAACATGTAAATACCTCATCCTGATGCTTCATGAAATAAAGGAGTTTCCATCCACTTTAATCATCAATAAATGAAATACAGTACCTTGAACCTGAGATTGATGGATCTTTGCTAGGATCCCACACATCAGTGTGTAATAGATCCAAATGGTCTTCATGAATGTATCCCTTCCTGTTGAATGGTTGCCTATGAGCTTTGCCAAATTTGCATGCTCCACATTTGTATATCATATGTTGCTTGGTCACATTGGGAATGCCAAGCACACTTTGATCCCTGCACATTTGCTTCAGAGTTCTATGTGTCCTAGCCTTTTGTGCCATATTTCTAACTCAGATAAGGTTTGATTTCTATAATTGAATAGTGCTATGTTCCTTGTGTCTTCAATCTGAAATGTGAATAATCTACTAGAATTCTCACCTTTAGCAATCCTTTTGAAGCCTTGTTGAGGATCTTCCACATATGCTCCATGCTTAGTCAATCTGACTTGTAAACCTTTCTCAACAATTTTCCGAACACTAATTAGGTTTTTGGTTATAGTTGGCACATACAGAACTTTACTCAAAAGGTCCATGCTACCATTATATGTTTTGACATTTCCAATTTGCTTGACTAAGTGTTTAGTATCATCACCTGTCTCTATCCATGCTTCCCTTTGGGTTCTTCAAGAACACATAATAAAGCTACATTTCCAACCACATGATTGGAACAACTTGAATCTGTATAGAAAAGATGCTCATCATCTTTACCTTGCTTGGATGTCATGTTCATGATGAGTAATGAATCCTCTTGGTGTTTAGTATAGTTGTTGTAGTCCCTTCTTCCTCTGAAAACTCCTTGATAAGTGTTGTTGTTGTAGCCTTGATTGTAGTTATGGTTGTAGTTGCCTCCTCCATTGTTGCACCTACCTCTGGATTGTCCATAGCTACCTCTATGGAAGCCTCTTCCCCTTTGATTCCTTGTATCCTTGAGGCATTCTTCTATGGTGTGGTTGGTAAGACCAAAAATTTTGCAAAGTGAATTGTTGTAGGATATCCCATTGCCTTGCTTTCCTCCTCTGCCCCTTCCTCTAGCACCTCTTCCTCTTCCTGCATAATTAGATTGAGAGGTACTAGCCTCTTCTTCATTCTTCTTGCTTTTACCTTTATCCTTAGCTTTATTCTTATCTCTATAAAGGGAAGGAGATGTTTTACCTCTAGAGTTGTCACCATTCTTGTTAAGCTTTGTCTCATGGGTGAAGAGTTTCCCCATCAACTTGTTGAGGTTAGGTATTTGGACAGTAGTAGAGAGAGAGATGATAGTAGTAGATAGATATATACAAAGGGGTTCAAAACTTGTTTGTTTTTCATTCCAATGGATAATATAAAGATTGGAGCTTCTAGAAGGCTTCCTTCTCTGTGTACAACATATAGTGGATGAAGAAAATTGGCACGAGATTCCACATGGTGGACTCAACTAACAATGCAAATTGACTGCTTGCCTAATTTCCTTAACCTCTCTTCTTTCACTGGGCCTCATATCAACTAATGGACATACCAAATTAATCAGTCACTTTTTGATTGATAACTCATCATCAAAAATCATAAATTTTCTCTCTTTATAATATACTAAGGATTCATCAAGAGTCAATTTCAAACACAACATGAAATAGCCTCACGAAAGTAAATCCTACGTGCACAAATAGATGAACCTTTTCATATGAATCTAATAAATAATAAGCCAGTTCGTGTTCAAATTATGGAATATAAGCACTAAAGCTTGTCCTTCATCCAACATGCTTGTTATGTTATTAAAACAAATTTACTTCTCAATCGTGAATTGGCTCCTCTCGTTGGTAGTTCAACGTGTTTGAGTACTGTATGCCCTTTCCTATAAGTTAGTTACGAATATAATTTTTTACTTAAGTCCAATTGATGTCTCAATTTGTAACTCAACATCAAGATGTTATGAGAAGCCGAGCATGTTATTGCAAGTTCAGGAAGACAAGGAATTACTCTACTGTCAAAAAATTGGAATTAGCACATGTACGTGACCGAATATAGGAAATCTATAGTTGAATCAGTATCCTACCAAAGAAACCATAAATTACTCTCGAAAGAGCATTCACCACAACGTTTAGGCATTCCAATGCAGAGAGAACACCTATTGTGCAGATTACTTCTAGATGTCTCGGTTACACTTTCTCGGATTACTTACTGTTAAGGAAAGATTACACTTTCTCAGTTAGCAATAACAAAGATCCACATCAATTACTCTTGCACAGTAGAGCACACAAAATTTCTCAACTTTTAGATGGTATCTTCATTGGTACATAGATATATTGAAAGAATTAGAAAGGTTATCAAAAGGATATCGACATGAACATTAGCAATGTGACTTCTCTAACGATTTACTTTTTCTACAGATTAGGTTTTGTTTCTTCTCCCTTTGCAATTTCTACACTTGTGCTGAAGTTGTCTTTCGGTGAGTGTATTGTCGTCCTTCCTTTGGGCATCATCGTACCATCGATTTTTCCTCATCATCCCTCTTCTTATTCGAAATCGACACCCGACTGCTCCTCAAGAGTGGAAAACCATTTTTCTTCGCTTCTATGGATAAGAGGGTTTGCGGATACTATGTATACTGACAGTAGTCTTCACATTCAGTGGAGAAAAAACAGATTTAAGACTGTCTAAGAATATATGTACTTAATGTCTCTAATGAGTTGCTCCCAATCTACGTACTCATCATAATCTATAGGCTGAGCTCCATGTCTGCATATCCCAATACTACCTTAAATCAGGAGGACTATTCCGCCTTGTTTGCCTTGCAAAGTTGCAAGCTCCTGTAGTTGTTCTTTTGAATACACCGATCGCCCAAACAGGATATTGTCCCTTGAGCCGTTATCAAGGACCCCATACAGTTATCTGGATAGTATACGGTCAAAAGTATCAAAGCATTGGCCGGTCTAATAAAAGATCCACTCTTCATATCCAGTATGAGTATGCAAGCATGACATGATCAAAGAATCTCCCATATGTACAAAAGTAATGCATATAATATATCTTTATATCGTTTGGAATCATCGGCCACTTTACAATCAAAGCAGGGGTGTGTGAGAACTTCTGAGAACCTCTGATTTGTCAAGTAACTTGTGGGACAGGATTATATAAGACACGTGTCTTGAAAGGACACAAGGGGAGGAAAAAACAAATTTGGATGATGTTAGATGAGGAAAAGAGCGCAAAAAGGTAGGGAAGGAATCTTGGCCCAAAGGTTTTGGAAGAAAAGTAAAGCCTTGATACAATGTTCCAGTAAAACGTACTTACATGTCTACTACTCAAGGTATGTTATCGTGATCATCTACCGTTGATTCACTGTAGGGCCTCACACATTTTCTCTTTCATCTGCCTCATGTCAGCCTTTTTACATTGCACAAAAAGGCTTGTTATATCAATGGGCGTAGTGAACAGTGACTATTCTCATAAACCTAGAGGCACAATTATATTAGATAAGAGCAAAACAAAGGTTTTCAATGCGTCAAATAGCTTGGCGATAGAGCGTGGTATTATTTCTGTATATTAGGAACGATATGAGGAGTCGAGAAAAATGTTCTTCTCCTGCAATCATTTTTGATGAACAGATAGGTGCTGAAGACAAGATTAAATAACCCTCTCGTACATCAATCTTCATCAAAGCTTCTTGGTCTTCTGAATTTCGTACAGAGTAGCTACATATCTTATTTGGATTGATATAAGATATTTATATTTCATGAACAAGGAGTATTCCAAAGATTGTTTTCTATTCGGCTACGGCATTTTGATTATCAGTTCCTTATAATCTTTGTACTTCATGAACTGCTTCTGATATATAATTCAGAATGATTCTGATGCATCTTTATCAACTCTTGTTCGTGATTAAAGATCTTAAAAAGTATAATGCCACAAGTTGGACTTCAGTCCCAAAAGCTGATCTTTCGGCATACATATTCCGTCCAAGATACGACATGATGGGTATGGTATTATAAACTTATACACTCCTTTGGTCTACATCTAATGCTAAGGAAATCATTTAATCATGCATTTAAATAAGATTAGGATCATGACAACCTCAATAACGCTGTTAGAGTGTCTCCCAATCATTCGACCTCCATTCACACTTCATTTGAATATCAGTTTTCACTTCTATCTTGAATAATAAGAGAAACCATCCGTTTTACACCCCTTTGTAAACTCTGCTTGAATGAATAGTGAGTAGTGAATGCGTGTACCGTATTGGTTAGCCCACAGAAACCCATGGCTAAGGGTTGTCAGCTCATTGAATGGCCATGAAGGAGATGTGTTGTAAGCCTTTTTGATTCGGTATGAACAGTGAAGTGGGCCAACATGCAATAGGCAAAGAAAGGACCTCATACTCGTGACAACGCATGACCTATATGTCATTCTCCTATAAGTAGCCTTTCGGGATGCAATGAGTTGGCCACCATCTTCTCAATGGATCTGACCTTCAAGCTACAGAGGAGGTGGCATTCTCTTGATATGCCTCTTCAACGGAAATGGAATCGCATTTAGGACGTCTTCTTAGTGGGCCATCAAACCAAACTAGGTGATGCCTGGGCTAGTCACCTTTCGATGAATCTTTTGGATGCATGCTGTTCATTTCTCTATTGCATCTGTAAGATAGGTCAGCAGAAAAAAGTTTATATGGATAAGGTGAAACTCCCTTTTCAAAGAAAAAAGCTTAGCGGAATTTGGATAGAGATAGGTAGATAGACATCGTTTCCATGTATGATTTCTCTTTGCATACAATCTTTCATGGCATCCCTTCCATTTCATTTAAGAATTTTATTTGAACAATGTTTCTACTGTGAACTATATTGTACAGCTAAAACACAGTCTCTCGATTTCTTTGGTCTTACGGAGTATTTTCAATATAAAGAATTTTACAAAGGAGATTCTAAAGTCGCCTAAAATCTTTCCAGAGTAATTTTATGTGTATATACAAGTGATTTTGGCGTGGCTATGTTTTTTATAGAAGAGGCGGCTTGAGGAGTCGAATGGTTGTTAGGCCAAATAATTCTTTCTTCATCCCCTTCTCCTCATATCTAAATGGACCACTTCTTGATTAGGACTCCACACCACATCTTGAATAGGATTCCATCTTAAGTATATAATTTCATCTTAAGCATATATTGCAATTTTATATGCAAGGGTAGCATTCGTGATTAATACCAGACTATCAAATAGATAGCCTAGAACAGCAATTTTTCTACATAGTGATTGTTTTTCTTCATGGTATTAGGAGGCCTACTATTCATAATGATACTATTAGAAATCACTCTAACCACCAATTCCACCTCACCAAGGGAAGGTTCATACGGTAGATCCATTGGCAACATGTCTTTTTCTGATACAAGTATCTTCCTCTAATAAAATTCTTAATCGCACACCTAAGTTTTTCTAGACACCTTTCCTAAATAAATAAGAGTGTTACAGACCTTTTTTTCCGACAAAAGATCATGAGATTAGTTAATTTAAAAAAAACGCGCACAGAGCTACATTTCCACTCGGGGATCAAGTACAAATTCATAGACATGGGGGATAAATCAACCAAAACACCCACCCGACACAAGATAATAGATGGCTAGCTCTTGGGGGAGGAAGGGCCCGGGAGGGGGCGGGGGCAGGGGGGGGGGGGGGGGGAGGGAGGGAGCCATGTACGCGACTGGTAGTTCCATTGAACTATATCACTTGGAGAAGGGCCTTTCTTCCAAAGCGAAAGAAAGGTAAGTTGCCATCGAATCATGCCATGTGAATCACGATGAAGATGGTCCTCCCCGAAGAGTGTAAATGACCTCAAGCTAGAAATCTTTTTTTTTTATTTTTTATTTTTTATAATTTTTTTTTTCATAAAGGAAGTTCAGCCTTAGCCTACTCTCTCGGACTTGTATTAATTAAAAGAAAAGTACAAGTGAAGGGGACTAGTGCCCATAGGACCCCCGAATCCCACAATGCATGGATAGATTTTACAGAGTTTACAGGGAATTACAAAGCAGGTTAATCACCCTCTCATCACCCTCATGTGGGGCCTACTTAGGTTTAAGCTTGTTGTTGATCAGAAGGAGCACTTGATGATGCCTGAAGGGGGGGGGGGGGGGATTTCTTACAGTTAGCAATTCTTTAGTCGAGGAGGAACAAAGATGTCTCAATTGACCACTCATTGGGGGAGTCACTAAATTTATAGGCACATCTTTCTTGCCAGATCTTCCATAGGATCTCCCCTCTGATCGCATTCTCGAGAGTTGCGGAGCAGTTGATCGTTCTCCTAGCACAACTTGTTTCCAACTAATACATTTCTGAAGTCTAATTTTATTTCCGACAATCGACTAGAGCCTGTTGGAGTTGTGACAGGTAAAGAAGATGAGAGCAATATCTTCAATGGATTGGTAGCAGTGCTTGCACCACGGAGGCGCCCCATAAATTTTGCTAAAAATCTTGAACACTCTTGACAGAGGGAATTAACCACCACTCAAAAATGCACCGGCATGGCACTCTCCACACAAACCATAAAGCCAAAGTACGGATCAGCTCCCAACGAGGATCACCTTCCCTACTTCGTGATGAGTGGAAAATGTTCTATGTGGTGAGAAGGCACCCATCCTGAATCGAGAAGATATCACTATTACTTGCGTGCTTGTAATTGAGGGTCAAGCGAGAGAGTATCCCCTAGGCCAGCGCGCCCCAAGAAATCAGCTGAGCCTTCTCGGAGCGGGTCATTAGAGAATAATAGTCGATTTTCTTGGAGCCTTTATCTCTATGGTTTAGAGGAGCTAGACTAGCAATTCTTATCCACATGAGGTTCTTCCAATATCATCTACATCATCTCCCATTGAGGCTAAATTAATAACTTCATTCGGTCATTCTATTATGGTTTATTGATTCATGTTGTGTGTTTCATCTATGATGGAATTACTTCAACATGATATACATCCTATATTGTCTATAGCCAAGAAATTAGAGGTTGTTGCTTACATGGATCAAACGGAGTATCCATATCCATCTAATTTGGTGATGATAGCCTTTAATGAGATCCCATTTTATTCATTTACCTATCTGGTGTACCTTTCATGAAGGATCTGGTGGAATCATCTAGTTCACATTCTTTGTACTACCCGGTGGATAATGGTCCACATTCATTGTGGTGCTTATAGACAGATAATCTTGATATGGTTGCACACATACCTTGAAGGCCAAGTTTCATGCATTCAAAGAGAACTTCACTTTTTGAAGTAAAAAGGCATTGAAAGATTGTCCGATCAAGCACACAGTTCTAAATAGGCCATTTTACATTTAATAAAGGTGTTGCACATCATTCTACATCATAAGCGTATACCTTATAAATTCTAGAAGAAAGAGATAAACCATGGCTCACATTCCCAACTAAGGATATGCAAGTGCTTTACAGGATTGAGCATTGGTGGTTTTTGAGTGTTTGGATGTGATGAATTTACTCACATTAAAAAGAAAAGAACCTTATTTTAGTCAGACACAATGGTCTTTTGAAAGCTTATCTCCTATGTGGACTTGATACTCACTCCATTACTATCTCAATCAATGCAATGTTTACGAGCAATCAGGTTCCATGCCATCTTCTCCATTTTGCGCTTTAGAGGGGGATCATTTTATCATTATACTAGATATTAAACATGTAGCATCAGTGAAGTTTTAGATTGGAGAACCATTAGAAATTGTTGAGAAAAAAAATCTTTGACAAACGAATATTTAGTATAGTGAGATCCTACTTTTTTCGTTTATATCTCTCTTGGATTTTCTATGTCGCATCTGAGAAATCGATATGGTGGATATTAGTTTAAGCGCGTGGCGATATTTTTCATGGATTTTATCTTCATGTATCATGTTGCTACTCTACATGGAGGACATACTCTTTTGGATATTTCACATGCTCCATTGCGCTGTAACAATTTAACATCTCAAAATAGAGCGATATAGGGGGTTTTGGACAAATGAAGTTGTAGTCCTAGCTTTTCTAAGAAAATAACAGCACAACGGAATAAATCTGTAGACAAAGTTGAGAGAAAAATACAGACAAAGATAGATGCAGACTGAGAGATTGAGAACTCAAATTCTCAGATTGCCAAGCGTAATGCAGTTACAATGATGGTGTTGTCCACCCATGCGCTCCCAATGTGGAGCTTAGATGGCGATCTAGACAGATGCAAGATGAATGGCTTACTAGTGCGCAATGCTATGTAAAGCTCAACTTGCATCGTGCTTATATAGCTTTTACAAGGCGGTTCGGTATAGATAAATATAGTGGGGAGATAAAAAATAGTCAGTAAAATATCCGATCGGACAACATCTCCATGACAAGAAGTCCTACCGTCTCGGCCCTATGCGCGAGGGGGATAGGACCCCCTGATGCCATAGAAGGGGGCAAGCCCCCCTCTGCACTCCCCTGTTGGGATAGATGGATGGATGCTCCAAGAGATTGAGTAGGTACTGCTAAACCTGCTTTGTACCAGCCCTCTTTTGCTTCAAAGTTGATAACTAGACCTCCTTAGCTTTCCAATGATACCATAAAATGTCCTATGTCCTTTGGAAATGATGTGTGCAATGATTGAATCAAAACAGATAACTTTGGAAGTCACAAACTCAAGAAAACCTTCTATTTATGGCTTGACACCTGCTGAGTATTTTGCTCAGTATGACCAGCAGAGTAGGAATTGGAAAAATTCCTTTTAGGGGTATCTAATTAGCTTAGTAAGCTACCTATTCCAAGTGGAATGATGTAAAATGATAAACTATGCTAAGAGAAATCAATTTAGCAAGTTAAGCTATACCCCCGACTTTTTAGGACTGTAGCAGAAAATAACCAGAGTTCACCGCGATGTAGATTTCTCCACAAACTGGCCGAATAGAATGTCTTCAAACATTGATAGCACGTAGATTACTTCAAGTTGAATCCAACAAGCTTTGATTCACTGCATTTGGTGAAGAATTGACTGAGATAGGCCCTTGACAAGTTGACAGACTTTTGAGTAGACTATTAACCATTAGGGCGAAAAACGACCGAAAAGGGGCTGTTTGCTAATGAGAGATTAAAGAAATTGACAAATAGCGTCTTTCCACGTGTACAAGAATATAACATTGCTGTCTCTTTTAACGGTATGGAGAATTTCTTTTTTTAATTCAATTTTCTTTCAAAGCGCCGCTAAAGTGATGAAGAGTCTCGTATTCAGTGTACAATTTTTCGGTTTGATGCAAAAAAAGATACTTTTGCACACTACACAAAGCATATTCTCGAATTTCCAAGAAGGAATTGATTTTTGAAGATACGAAGTATTTTTGGGTTCACAAAATGTCATGATCATTCAACGACAGGGTTAACATCAAATCAAAAGTTTCCACGTGTACAAAGCCTTTTTTTCTATAAATACTGCCAAAATTTGTGAACGTCGGTTTCTCGCTTTGAACATTCTTCTTCTCCTAAGTTCAAATGGCTTCTTTTTCTCGTCGTCCTTCCAATCGCGTAACTTCATGTGAGGTTTACAACAGAAGAGAGGATTCTTTGTGGAAACCTCTTTCCGTGAAAGTAAATGACTGGGTTACTATGCTTCCTAGCTGTAGAGGTGCCCATAAAGTCAAGCGTGCCAAAAGAGACAACACAAGAAACCATTGGAAGGGACGTATTCTCAGTTTCAAATTGAAGAGATGCGGTTGGTTTGCACGAGTACAACATGTGTACACCGCTAAGGATCTTGTTCTAGAAAATCATCTGCAATTCCCTTTGTACTGTAAGTGAAGTTTGACAATGCTCTTCTATCATTCCAGTTGATTTTGTATAATGAAACATATGTTTTTGTACTGCAGATATCTTTCCTTCCAATATTGTGGAATGGCAACCTGTTGAATGTTTAACAGGAACATTCAGAGTTCTTCATAAGGAATATGCAGAACTCATGTATGCAGAGAAATCTGTTCAATTCTTCAATAGCATAGAGTTATTTGTCCATTATGCAGATTATCAAGTGCCGTCAGGGAGGAGTTCTTATGGAATTCTTGTACACGTACCTAGTCCTTGCATCTCTTCATTAGATTGGGATGCTCCTGATCATTCAACAGTTTCAAGTTTTCTCTGCAAAATTAAATTTGACATCCAGAAGGCAATGTCAGCAGGCCGAATTTCGAGAAGGATAAAGATTCAATGGTTTTTGCCTATTCATGTCTTTGTAGCATGCTTTAAAAACATGTTATTACAGAAAACAAAAACAATGTGGTTGAATAGGAGAGTCCCTATTTCAGAGATTGATGATGTTTTAGGTAGGGAATGGGATAGCAAAGAAGTTCAAAAGCTAGGTGACATTATTTTATGTAAAGTTAGTCCCAATTCTCTTTCAATCTCATATCAGATATGTCGACAATCTCTGGTTCTAGGATATGACTATAGAAGGTGGAAAGAAAAGCTTGGACTTTGGATAGCCTTGGACTCACAGGAGAGCTATCCAGAATTTGAGTTAGAAGTATTGATTCATCCAGATTTTCAATCAAGGAAAATAATTGTCACTGCAAATTGGAATCTCAGAAATGTAAGGGAGCTTCTAGAATACCTTGATGAGGTATCATCTCAGTGTAGATTCTCAATTGATGATGCAATAGTTAACATTAGATCAGAGAAATCATTATCTTGCATAAGCTGCCTGCCACCAAGGGTGATTAAGTTCCAACCTTTAAGATTGTAACAAGTTAACCCTGACATTCTTACATAATGTATCTTCATCTAATAGAAGCTTCTATTGATACTTCCATTGAATTTTCTTGGCAGGATGGTTACAAACAATGTGTGTTAAATTATTAATTTTAAATGTCTTAGATATTTTTTAGGTCCTTAATTTCATATTTCCATTGATTTTTTTTTGCAGGAGTGAATTGATGACTAAGAAATAATTATACAGGAACTTGCATAAGTTAATTCTAGATGAAGAAGAGATCTAGAATTGAATATCTAATTTCAATTTAATAATTATAGTCTATCAAAGGTGCACACTAGTCTCAGCTAAATAATTTGATTCTATCCAACTTTTCTGTCCTCAAGTAATGCAAGAGAAATTATCATGGTACACATAACAAGTAATATAAAAGAGTGTGGAGAACTTGGTGCAAATTCCAATCCAAGGTTTGGTATTTCAATATTAGAAGAGCATGTCTTAAGGCATAAAGCAGAGGAGACGAGATAAGTGAAGACGACCGATGCAAGCGACTAGTGCAATCTGAAATTGTCGGATGGCCCTTATCGCTTACATCGGTCGTGTTAGCAAACTACCGCGAGAGAAATTATCATGGTACAAACGCAAACTACCAAGTAATATAAGAGAGTGTGGAGAACTTGGTGCAAATTCCAATCCAAGGTTTGGTATTTCAATATTAGAAGAGCATGTCTTAAGGCATAAAGCAAAGGAGACGAGATAAGTGAAGACGACCGATGCAAGCGACTAGGGCAATCTGAAATTGTCGGATGGCCCTTATCGCTTACATCGGTCGTGTTAACAAACTACCGCGAGAGAAATTATCATGGTACAAATGCAAACTACCAAGTAATATAAGAGAGAGTGGAGAACTTGGTGCAAATTCCAATCCAAGGTTTGGTATTTCAATATTAGAAGAGCATGTCTCAAGGCATAAAGCAGAGGAGACGAGATAAGTGAAGACGACCGATGCAAGCAACTAGTGCAATTTGAAATTGTCGGATGGCCCTTTTCGCTTACATTGGTCGTGTTAGCAAACTACCGCGGGAGACTTCAAGAAGTGAACTTGCGTAAAGATTTGACTCACGAGTATAAAAACTAGCAACAGCGATGAAATGGATAATACGACCGATGCAAGCGATAGGGGCAATCCAAGATTCTCTGATTCCCCGTATCGCTTGTATCGGTCGTGTCCTCTTAATTCTTTATGTCCTTCTGTAACTTCTCGAATTTAAACATTCCAACAAGAATGAAGTAAAAAACCCACAATGCATTCATAATTGTGACATTAATAAACTTAATTGGACCATCCAATGAACTTTTGTCAAACTCTCAAGAGGTTCAATACAACTGTGACCATCTTCCAGATGAAGATTGGCATAACTACATACAATTTGTTAGAAAATAAATCTTCCAACCTCGGTTGGCTTGACAATTGATTTCAATCTAAGACTCAAAAATTGATTTAACCCTTTCTATCCTTTTTAGAGCCTTGCTTTCTCTGTTGCTTCTGTCCCTTTTTGGAGCTTTCAGCTTGACTCTTTATGTTGTTCCCATGCTTTAGTGGTGAGTGAAGAGGAAGCCCTTTCTTTTTATCTTCAGACTGTTTTTTATCAGGTGGAGGGGGTGGAGGTGAGTCTGGATCATATGGGCAGATTGCATGTTTCATGATACTATTTATCGCTCTCTCTCTGATCAAGATGATCCATGCTTCCGGGTAGTCTGATAAATTCAATTCAGGTTTGTGGAACCTTCTTTCCAAGAATCTTACAGCATTTGCAATCACTCTCCAGCCACATGATGTTGAGTCTCTCTGCAATGGCACATGAATTTGGCTGTATCCAAATTGCTTTTGTTCATTCATTTTAGCTATTCCTGGAAAATTCTGATCAATATGCATCTTGAGAAGCTTTGCAGCACTGCATTGTAAAGTGAAAATCAAAACGGGGCATGGCTTTAAAATAGAGAACAACAAAATGTATAGTAACTTACACTTTGCAATTCCCATGCTGTGATGGAAGAGAATTGAGGAAAAGAGCTTGATATGCATTGAAGTCCACAATAATCAAACTCCAATGGCCCCTCTCAATGAGTTGCATGTAAATATACTTTCTTAAATGAAACAAATATGTTTCCAAAATGAAGATGAATACTTACTTTTCAATATATGGGTAAATTACACATTCTACTTCTTCTGTAAAACCCTGTAGAAAGGACTTGGCATCTCCATGTTTATGCAAAAAACATTGTGTCACCAGAGGATCTAAAATAAATACTTTTCTTTGAACCGCTTCCTCACATTGTTGAAGAAGAACCCTACAAATCAAGAAATAAAAATGCAGTTAAGGAACTAGAAAATTATGCAAAACAAAAGCATTTTAAGGCCTCTAGATATACCTGAGTGAAATGTTGACCACACTATCTGATATTTCAAGATGAAGCTCCCTCAACATTTTGTTATCTTCAGGTCTAATGTCAAGAAACAATTCACTTTGCCATGGCATTGCAACATTAACTATAACCTGCCCATCTCCTTTCTTGAGGAGCTCTTTATTTGCTTTCTGTAACTTTTGAATCTGGGTTAAGATGGCACTTTCCTCTGTAAATAATCCCTGCTTTTTCCTCTCCTCCTCACTATTTGCTGCAGTTCTAGTCTCATGATCATGAGTGACTTGAGCGTTGATCTCTTCAATGACAACTGTTGTTTTAGGTGCTCGAGCTGGAGGTATATTTAAAATATCGAAGAATTTTTTATCGTGGTGATCAATAGGAACCAGAGCTTTATCAAACTTATATCTTATTCTTGAAACAATAACATAATCCTTCGCCATTAGTGTTACCCTATGAGAATGAGCAGCACATAAGTAGGCATCATTCATGAAATCAATAGCAAAGTCCTCTGCAGCTTCTTGCAGGCATAGCAGTGCTTGAGTTTGCCACCTCACATTGACAAAGGATGAGGTCTTCATCAAAGAACAGAGGTTGGCTGAGATCTGCTTGACAACTCTCATAAATGGAAGTCTTGGGATCAACAATCCCACAGACTTTTGGGCTCTTCTAATTTCCCTCAAAGACTTAACATGGTAGTTGACCCTTTTTTTTGAAGGCTTGTCTGGCACATTGGCTTGAACCTTCTGGGAATTTTGCTCCTGGACATTTTCCCCTTGGGCATTCTTGTCCTGACCCTCAGGGTACAACTTCCTTGCTGTCTTTTTGGTTCTAGCCATACTCTGCAAAAAATCAATCTTTAGGCAAGGAATTAGGAAAAGTGGAATATTCCACTGTCAAAACTTACTCTCAAAAAGCTATGATCAATGACTCTTTCCACTATCAGAGGCACGACCGATGCAAGCGATAACAGTCATCCGGAAATGCCCGGATGTCCCTGATCGCTTGCATCGGTCGTCTTTAAATTAATCATCAAATATCAATAAATAATATCTTACAATGCAAAATACTCAATTATCACTAAGATAAAGATAATTGGAAAACTATAATCAATGACTCTTTCCACTATCAGAGGCACGACCGATGCAAGCGATAGCAGTCATCCGGAAATGCCCGGATGTCCCTGATCGCTTGCATCGGTCGTCTTCAAATTTATCATCAAATATCAATGAAATATATCTTAGAATTCAAAATACTCAATTATCACTAAGAAAACGATAATTGGAAAACTATAATGAATGACTCTTTCCACTATCAGAGGCACGACCGATGCAAGCGATAGCAGTCATCCGGAAATGCTCGTATGTCCCTGATCGCTTGCATCGGTCGTCTTTAAATTTATCATGAAATATCAATAAAATATATCTTACAATGCAAAATACTCAATTACCACTAAGAAGAAGATAATTGGAAAACTATAATCAATGACTCATTCCACTGTAAGAGACACGACCGATCCAAGCGATAAGAGTTATCCGTAAATGCCCGGACGTCCCTCATCGCTTGCATCGGTCGTCCCTGAATTCATCATCATATTTCAATAAATAGTAGTTAAAATAAAGGTAACAATGCGTTATACTCAAGCATAGCAAAGGAAACCAAAATTTGCAAGCTATGATCAAGGACTCGATGATATTAAAAAACATGACCGATCCAAGCGATTAGGGTTATCCAAAAATCTCGGATGTCCCTAATCGCTTGCATCGGTCGTGTCCACATTACCTTACGTAGAGAGCGCTCTCTATAGAAATTGTGAAGTAGGCTAAAAACGTGGTGGCAATGGAACCTCGACGCTTGGCAAGTGTTGACAGAAAAAAATGAAGGAAATGAATAGGGAAGCTTAAATAGGTCCCAAAACTGAGTTGATCATTGTGCCACGTGGCATGCTCCGATTGGTCCACGTCAGATACCCGTTGCGAATTCCAACGTCTTTTGCCACGTGGCATGATTTGATTGATCCACATCATCTATCCGTTGCATCGGGGAACGTACACTTTACCACGTGGCACTCTATGATTGGTCCACCTCATTCGACCGTTTCTTCCCTCCTCGCCTATAGAAAGCTACTTCCTTCACAAACTCAAACTTTCAACCTTCAGAGAACTTGTCTCACTAGAGACACGACCGATCCAAGCGATAAGAGTCATCCGTAAATGCCCGGATGTCACTCATCGCTTGCATCGGTCGTCCCTGAATTCATCATCATATTTCAATAAATAGAAGTTAAAATAAAGGTAACAATGCGTTATACTCAAGCAACACAAAAGAAACCAAAATTTGCAAGGTATGATCAAGGACTCGATGCTATTTAAAAAACATGACCGATCCAAGCGATTAGGGTTATCCAAAAATCTCGGATGTCCCTAATCGCTTGCATCGGTCGTGTCCACATTACCTTACGGAGAGAGTGCTCTCTATAGAAATTGTGAAGTAGCCAAAAAACTTGGTGGCAATGGAACCTCCACGCTTGGCAAGGGTTGACAAAAAAAAAAAAGAAAATGAATAGGGAAGCTTAAATAGGTCCCAAAACTGAGTTGACCGTTGTGCCACGTGGCATGCCCCGATTGGTCCACGTCAGATACCCGTTGCGAATTCCAACGTATTTTGCCACGTGGCATGATTTGATTGATCCACGTCATCTATCCGTTGCATCGGGCAACGTACACATTGCCACGTGGCACTCTGTGATTGGTCCACCTCATTCGACCGTTTCTTCCCTCCTCGCCTATAAATACCTATTTCTTCACAATCTCAAACTTTCAAGCTTCAGAGAATTTCTCACCTACATGTGTATTTTTCTTTCGTCGCCGACACGACCGATACAAGCGATGTTCGCCGTTTGACCTACGTTGACTCGCTCTGGTCGCTTGCATCGGTTGTGTTCTCCTAATAGAAATACAAGAGAAGCTGCAGCTTAGATGGAGGTAATGAATGAGATCCTTAGTGTCTCTCCATCAGAGAAACTTCTTGATTTCATGGTTCAAGAGGGTTTAAGTGTAGATTATTTTCCTGATGCAATGACCATATTCAACCCCGAAATTGATTTTGAAAAACTCTTAGAGAACTCGAAAAGTTTTCTTAAGGATGAGTGGGAGATTTTCTTGGGGTTGGTCAATGAGAGGATCCTTTCTATTTCTCAGAAAACCTATGTCCATCCTCACATCTTTGGGAAGGATCCAATAGATAGGGCTAAAATCACAAGAAAATGCAGAAGGATATCCCATTTGCCAGGGAAGCTTGATTTATGCCCAGAGCATGAAAAGGACTGCTGCTTGCTCCCTTTAAACATTGCTTTCTTGATATGGCTTGATCATATCTCAGTTGAAAGGGAGGAAAATGTTCATGATGAAGACGAGCCTTGCTTAGAGCTGGCACTTGAGGCTAGCTCAAAAACTATGAAAGGTGTCATGGAGATTGTTGAGGAGATCAATCTCCAAGCAGAAGAAGAGCAGGTCAAAGATTTTGATGTGGCCACTTTTAAAACAGAGACTGCAATAAGGGAGCCAACTGAAGAAGTCCAAGTGTCTGAGAAGTCCCTACTTCTCCCAAATCTACCTTTTTACTTTATCTCTGGGAAAGAGTTCATACCTCTATTTTACATTCAGGAACTTTTCAATCTAAGGGAGGACTACTGTCTTGCAGCTATAGCTGAGGCAGAAGAAGTTGCAAAGAGATTCATCAATAAGAAAGGAGAAAGAAGAGAGGAATTTTTGCGTCTTGATTTGGATTTGTCTAATGAAGAATTCAAAGATTCATCACAAGCTCTTTCAAAATGCTTTGAGAAAGCTATCTCAGAGAAGCCAAAACTTGCTGATGAAGAGTTTGATGAGCATCAGAAGCAACTTGGAATATACTCGTTTGGACGTGGCTATTCATTCTTGGATGTCGCTGAGGACAAAGGAACAATTTGTATTGACTCAAAAGAGCTCATTGAGGAGGAAGATGAGGTCAAGGTATGTTGTTTGATATATTCTATCAATTAAAGTTTTTGTCCGAGATCTCTATTTTTAAGTGAGAAAATGACCACGACCGATGCAAGCGATACAACCTAACGAATAATCTCCGTTGGGCCTTATCGCTTGCATCGGTCGTGTTCGGACTTGAAGAGGAAGATGAGGTCAAGTATGTAGTAAAATATATTCTCATGATTTAAAGGCAAAGGAGATGAGATGGGCTTGATGCAAAATCTCTATCTTGTGTCAGTTTGTCCAAGTTCTCCATTAGAAGTGTCAGAAATGGATCACGACCGATGCAAGCGATTAGGCCCATCGGATATTTTTCGCTGGGCCTCATCGCTTGCATCGGTCGTGTTTGGACTTGAGGAAGATGACGTCAAGGTCTACAGTTAACTATGTTCTCAAGAACTTTAGGTTAAGGATATGAGATGGGACCAATGCAAAATCTCTTTCTTGTATCAGATTTGTCCAAGTTCTCCATTCGAAGTGTCAAAAATGGATCACGACCAATGCAAGCGATTAGGCCCATCGGATATTTTCCGTTGGGCCTCATCGCTTGCATCGGTCGTGTCAGAAATGGATCACGACCGATGCAAGCGATTAGGCCCATCGGATATTTTCCACTGGGCCTCATCGCTTGCATCGGTCGTGTTTGGACTTGAGGAAGATGACCTCAAGGTATACAGTTAACTATGTTCTCAAGAACTTTAGGTTAAGGATATGAGATGGGACCAATGCAAAATCTCTTTCTTGTATCAGATTTGTCCAAGTTCTCCATTCGAAGTGTCAGAAATGGATCACGACCGATGCAAGCGATTAGACCCATCGGATATTTTCCGCTGGGCCTCATCGCTTGCATCGGTCGTGTTTGGACTTGAGGAAGATGACGTCAAGGTATATAGTTAACTATGTTCTCAAGATCTTTAGGTTAAGGATATGAGATGGGACCAATGCAAAATCTCTTTCTTGTATCAGATTTGTCCAAGTTCTCCATTCGAAGTGTCAGAAATGGATCACGACCAATGCAAGCGATTAGGCCCATCGGATATTTTCCGCTAGGCCTTATCGCTTGGATCGGTCGTGTCTAGGAGTTGCATGCAGCAATGATAATACATGTCTTGCTTGCGGGAATTCCCCTCATTTATCAAACATTAGATGTTTCTAGGCAGTTTGCAAATAGATATTGATGACGACCGATGCAAACGATAATGACAATCTGAATTTCTCTGAAGACCCTTAGCGCTTGCATCAGTCGTGTCTCTTGCTTTTCTTTCTAATAGTTTCAAGTTACTTCACATGTTTCCTTAAGTGTGCTTGCAATTCATCTAACCATGTTTTTCATTTTTATCACAGTTAACTTTATTGGATGAAGACAATTACCTTGGCAGGGGCAAGGGAACAAGAAAAGCCTTAGAAGAGAAAGGAAAAGCAAAGGTGGATATTCATTCTATTATCCACTATCTTCCAAAGTTGAACCCAGCCACTTTTTGTGTTATTCACAAGCACTATAGTGAGGAGCCAGACTTTGCATTGTTCTGCTTGAGGACTCTATCAAAATACATGGGTTTTACTCCAATACCCTTTAATGCTTTCAGAGTTTTATTGCTTGAAAGAGCAACTGCATTCAGAATTTTTGGATATGCCCCTGGACTCAATGCTTCAAGGGTAGGGTACTTTCTTTGTTATTCAAGCTATGCAATGGCTGCAGGGGTGTCAGATTTAAAAAGCATTGCTGGATACAGGAGAAAAGAGTTCCTGAGATATAGAGGTGATTTGCCAGAGCCAAGCTCTTTCAAAAGGCTCAAGGAATGACTTGATTTTTTCAAATTCTATATCTCAACAAATGTACATATACAGAAATTGCCCAATGTGATATAAGACATTGCAAATTTTTTTGGTGTAATTGTTATTGATTCTCTGGTCAAAGTCATCTGATGGTAGTAGACATATTTCTTTTCAAAGCATAATACATCATGAAATGTACATACATGACATCTTTTATTTCTCAAAGAAATAAAAGACATTGCAAATATTAAAGCTCTGTTTGAAATGTGGTCTTTTTCAGTTTGTGATATTGATACATGATTTGTCTGGTGATAGCCATATCCTTCTGATTATATTTGGCATGAGGTCCTTTGTAATTGTCTTCTAAAGAACCAATCAAAAAGCTCTCTGAAGGCATTGCTCTTTGTTACTCCTCCTCCTTTCCTTGTACACCTAAAGAAGCTTGTCCTTGCTCGATAATGAGATTTTTCCATGCCTTGGGTGTTCCACATGGCAAGTGGTTCTTTTTCTGCAAAGAATGCACCATGCACAAGAAGAATATGCTGGAAAGCAGAAGAATTTCATTAGATCTTTATTTCAATTAAAAATAAATAAATTGAATAAAATATCTTTGGAGCTCACCAAGTAGTATGTTATGTCTTTGGCACCCCATGCCTCTATGATGGTTTCTATAAGCTCTGTGGTCGCCTTTCTGAAATCTGTCACATAACTTTTTGATGTTACCTGCTGCCTCATGATCTTTAAAAGATTATCTAGTTTGACCCACACCTCCATTCTCTTTTTTGCTATTTTTGGTTTGCTTTTTACATTATTCGTGACCTCACAAAATGTTTTCCATGAATTCCACATGGCATTAAGTTGTTTGCCATCATGGTTGCTGAAGAATCTCCTTGCTTTTGCACCTCCCATTGAGACATCCTGTAAAACATCACCTGTATTTTGTGAAAGCTTTGGATCTTTTCTTAGATGAACATCACCACCATGAAACCCCATTTCTGAAAGAAGACATTCACATTTTTTTATGCATTCATCTGCAAGAGTTGTAGGCTTGATAGAATATGCATAATCCAAGTGAAGACGGACCAACTTGTCAATGATTCTTAACTCTGCATGTAGTGTACATATGTGTACATTTGTCAATGCTATTGGAAGTATGGGATCCCAAATCATTGAAGAAGATGAGTAGTTATGAAGAATAACATTTTGTCTAGAAGGAGCCTCTTCACCCTCAGCTCTAGTAATCCATCCATTTGTGCCTGGGCTTTGCATGCAGTACAAGCAAGGGTATTTAGAATTTGCTCCCCCACTTATACCAAACATGCATTTGAGTGTCTTTAGGTCTCCACTCAAATGCCACTCAACTTGAAAGTTTCCGTAGTCTTTGACATTCAACAATTCTCCTGCATGATGCCCTTGGATAACATTTGGAATGTTTGTCTGTGAGAATAACCATTTAAGTGTTTTATGGCTCTCAGATGGAACTTGAGCACAGCCAACCCACCATAACTCCATTTCTGATTGTACTTTGAGAAATGGAGTATCCAATTTCCCAAGGCTATAGTCCAAAGCTTTGTTCATCAGTGCAATGCTTATTCTCTCCATCTTTTGATGTTTTTTAAGCTCAGCTTCATCAAGTTTGATTACAAATTTCAATAGACCAGAACATTCATGCTCTTTTATATTATAGAACTGAACCATGTATGTTTGAAGTTCTATAACATCTATCCATATGTTGTTAAATGCATTGTAAGTGAAATGTAACTTTTGTTTTCCTACTTCGTAAGGCATGTTACCGTGAATATGTTTATATTCACCAAATACTGATGTGATCTTCTTATTCAAGCAGAGCCGAAACTTTCCTACATGATGGGGTCTAGGCAATCCAAAACTTCTAACTTTGTTAAATTTTAAAAATTCACAGCAAACTTTTGAAATTGCTCTATAACCTTTCCTACTCACTCCGACACTATCACAAATATTTTGAATTTGAGATGGTTCTAGTAAAAGATTCATTTCTGTCATGAGTTTTTGAAAAACAAAGCGTTTCAAGCATGTATTTTCATTTAGTTTCAATAGTCTTAAAACATCATTTTGACTCAAAATTTCATTACAGAAATGTATGCGCTCAAAACTGCTCGACATATTGAAACCTAACACATTTGTCACATGATCTCTAACAATTTTCATTCTTTTCTTCTGCCAGATTTTTCAGTCAAATCTAAAAAAGGTTTTACTCGTTTTGACCGCATTCTCAAACCTATAGGAGTTTCTTTCATTTTTTTAAAAGACTCTAACTGAGAAGATAAAGTGGATAATTTGTTTTCTAGCTCTCTCATATGTAAATTCTTCTGGTGTAGTGTGTTTTGTAAATAGTTTATGTATTGTACATAATTCCTTGAAATATCCCAGAGCCTTGAACAATAGCCTCGTAAACCATCCTCACCATCTCCCACAAATCTAATCAGATCATGAAGATTATGAAAAGGGGGGTACCTTCCAGTTTGTGGATCAATTGGATAAACAGATCCATCTGTCCATATGTCGATATGTTTCTTGCCTTCCTTTTGCAATCCATCCACTTCAAGAGGATGAAGAGCCCTTCGAAATACGTTTCTTGTCGTCCCATACTCCTGACTAACTGCAATGTTGATATGGAACTTTTTACAATGATTTCGATTGTTTGAAAGCTCAGGGAGAGTATTTGGGTTAACGTTCTCCATGGTCTGCTATGAAAAATGACCAGCAAGTGTCTAAAATGACGTGAAAGGGAGAAACAGGCTTGCTATGAAAAGTAGAGAAAAAAAGCGCAAAACGTCATCAGCACACATTATATAGGTCTGTGAACAAGAGGAAAATTCAACTTTTGAGGCGTAAGATATCACACAAACTTTTCATGATTATATGATACGAGTTTCTCTCTCTTCAAAATTTGCATAAGATACGTTTTAAATGAACTTACACGGAATTTCTTAAAGGATTTGACAACTTTAATCCCGATTAAGCACAACTAATTGAAATCCTTACACGGCCCTTTTTGGGCCGTTTTTCGCCCTAATGAGAGAACTCAGAGATGGACAATATGAATGTATGTATTAATGAACATTTGTATACAACTCCATTGGCATGAATTTCATTGCCAAATGGTGTAGAGAGGTGTGGGCTTGAGTGTAGACCTCACACACACTCAAAAATCAGTAATGCTAGGCTCGAGAGTGCTCTCTCTTACCCACGACTTTTCATATCCATTTTTATAAGAGATGACTAAAAATTTGAATTCAAATTCAAATTTTTGGCTCCCTATGGTCAATCTCCTAAATGCTTGGAGATATTCTTTCAATCAAGCAACTAATTTTCCACGAATCCTTTTGGTAGGTTATTACAAGAGATTCCAAGTCAATTTGAATTTTACAATGAGGTAAAGTGGTAATTAACCACTAGCATATGTTCCTATGCTTCTTCATGTATGTATAGACTTCAATGCATCCTTTGAGCCAAATGTGTAGGCTTGTAATTTACACCAACAGCTCCCGATCAAGCCAAATATTTTGGCTTAAGTCTTCATCTTCAATCTTCAAGTATATCCTGCAATCCAATCATGGATTTGAACTTGCAAAGTTTGGTTCCATCCAAAGCTTTAGTCACCAAATCTGCACATTGCATGTTGGTGGATACATAGGTAAATGTCCTTGCTTATCAATTTCTCTCTCACATAATGGTAATGGACCTCGATGTGTTTGGTCCTAGCATGGTAAATAGGATTAGCTGCAAGGTGAAGAGAACTTGTATTATCTCCAAAGATTATTGGAGACCTAGTAAATAAGCCCAATTCTGTATACAAAAGCTTAATCCAAATTGCTTCTTGTGTGGCATTAGCTAGTCCTCTATACTCTGCCTCTGTGGAAGACAAAGCAACAGTAGGTTGCTTCTTTGAAGACCATGAAATTGGTTTGTCACCTGCAAAAGAGATATATCCAGAAGTGCTCCTCCTATAATCCTTGCATCCTGCCCAATCTGCATCTGAATAAATTTTGATATCAATATCTGAAGTGTAAGGGAAATACAAACCATGGTTCTGTGTACCCTTGAGATACTTCAAGATTCTCTTGGCAGCCTCTAAGTGAGGTATCCTTGGGTTGTGCATAAATTGACTTAGCACACTAACTCTATATGCAATATCTATCCTTGTTAAGGTAGCATAGTTCAAACTACCCACCATACTTTGATAACCTGTAATGTCCTTGACTTCATCGCCTTCATGGGCACTTAGCTTTAGGTTTACCTCCATTGGAGTGCTTGCTACTTTAGCATCCTGCAAGTGAAAATTCTTTAACATATCTTGTACATATTTCTTCTGAGTGATATATATCCCTGAATTAGTGTAGACTAATTCAAGTCCCAAAAAATATTTCAATAGAACAAGATCATTGATCTTGAACTCCTTCATCATTTGACTTTTGATATATCTGATTCCATTGACATCATTACCTGTAATGATGATGTCATCTACATAAACACAAAGGTATATTACCTCTGAATTACTTCTCTTAATGAACAGAGAAGTATCTGCCTTGCTCATGACAAAACCTTTGTCTTGGAGGTATGTAGTTAACTTGTAATTCCATGCCCTAGGTGCCTGCTTCAATCCATATAAAGCCTTTTTTAATTTTCAAACATATGTTACCTTCTTGGGGTCCTCATAGCCAAGAGGTTGCGACATATATACCTGCTCTGAAGTCCATCCATTCAAGAAAGCATTCTTGACATCCAATTGGTACATATTCCAATTTCTTGATGCAGCCACACTTACCAACACTCTGATGGTTGGCATCTTGGCCACAGGTGAGAATGTCTCCTCATAGTCAATGCCTTGGGTTTGTGCAAAACCCTTGGCTACCGATCTGGCTTTGTACCTATTGATTGTGCCATCAGAATTTCTTTTAAGCTTATAGATCCATCTGGATCCTATTACCTTCATTGAGTCCTTCTTAGGTACTAACTCCCATGTGTCACTCTCTTTGAGAGCATCAATCTCCTCATCCATAGCTTCTTTCGATTCTGATTTGGTTATTGCTTCTTCATATGATCCTGGTTCTTCATTTGACAAATCTTTGGCAAGATAAACAGAATGTTTAGTAACAAGAGATGTATCATACCCATATCTGATAGGTTTCTTGCTTTCTCTTTGTGATCTTCTAAATGGTTGAGTTGAGGATTCAGGTATGTCTTCAAGCTTCTTCATCTTCATTTTGCCTTTGGACTTCCATGCTTTGAATTCTTCAAGATTGATAGTGTCTTCATCATCTGAACTTGAGGCTTCATTCTGAGTAGGTTCCTCCTTTGTAAGACTTGGACATTCCTCTTCCAAATCATAGGGTAATTTGAACTTCCTGCATTCATTCTCATACCAAGAATCATTTTCATCAAAGACAACATCTGTGCTTACCATAAACCCCTTATTGATAGGATTATAAAACCTGTAACCTTTTCGATTTAAATCATACCCAATAAACATGCATTTTTCAGCCTTGGGGTCTAGCTTACCTCTTATCTGAGAAGGAATGTGTACATATGCTACACATCCAAATATTTTGCAATCTTACCATGCCATGCTTCATAGGGTGTCATGCCATCAGGAGACTTATATGGTAACCTGTTTATGAGGTAAGTGGCAGTAGAAACACTTTCTGCCCATAGATAGTTAGGTAGCTTTTTCTCATTAAGCATAGATCTAGTTGTCTCAACAATTAATCTATTTCTTCTCTCAGCTACCCCATTCTGCTCAGGAGAATACCTTGTGGTTATTTCTCTTTTGATGCCTCTGTCCTGCAAGAAGTCTTCAAATTCATTGGAGAAGTACTCACCTCCTCCATCTGACCTTAGCCTCTTCAAATTCCTTCCTATCTGATTTTCAACTAATGCAAGATATTTTTTAAAGCAATTAAATACCTCATCCTTGTGCTTCATGAAGTATAATACAGTCCATCTGCTATAATCATCAATGAAAGACACATAGTACCTTGATCCTGAGACTGAGGGGTCTTTGCTTGGTCCCCATACATCTGTGTGTACAAGTTCTAGGTAGTCTTCATGCATGTATCCTTTCTTTGAGAAGGGTAACCTGTGAGACTTCCCAAATTGAAAAGCACCACACTTATAAATCATATGTTGCTTGGATACATTAGGTATCCCAAGCACACATTGGTCCCTGCACATTTTTTCAAGGTTCTTTCTCCAATGTGCCCTAACCTTTTGTGCCAAATCTCAAGCTCTGAAAGTGTTTGATCTTTATAACTGTATAGTGCAATATTCTTTGTATCTTCCAACTCAAAAGTGAAAAGTCTACCTGATTTTTCTCCTTTAGCAATCCTCTTGAACCCATGTCTTGGATCCTCCACATATGCTCCATATTGGTTGAATCTAACCTGCAAACCTTTCTCCACAATCTAACCAACACTCATCAAATTTTTGGTAATGATTGGTACATAGAGTACCCTGCTCAACAAATTCTGATTTCCATCACAAGTCTCAACATTTCCAACTTTAACTACAGAATGCTTTGTGTCATCACCTGTTTGGACTTGATGCTTACCTTTTGGTTCCTCAAGATCAGAGAGTAATGCTACATTGCCAGCCACATGATTTGAACATCCTGAGTCAATGTAGAATAGGTGGTCATCATTTGTACCTAATTTTGAAGTCATGTTCATGATTAGAAGAGAGTCATCTTGCTCTTCTGTATAATTGTTGTAATCCTTCCTGGATTTGAATCCTCCTTGGTAGTTGCCATTGTAATTATTGTTCTTGTTGTTGTTGTAATTATTGTTGTAACCTTGGTGATGGTTGAATCTACCTCTTGACTGTGAGTAGCCACCTCTTTGATATCCTCTTCCTCTCTGATTCTTATAATTCCTGAAACACTCATCTGTAGTATGATTTGATAACCCACAAATGTTGCATGGTGAGGAGTTATAAGATCTCCCCCTACTTGGCTTACCTTTTCTGCCCCTTCCTCTTGAAGATCTACCTCTCCCTGCATAGTTGGCTTGGGAGGTTGATCCTTCTTCTTCCACCTTCTTGCTCTTGCCTTTATCTTTAGACGTCTTATCAGTGTATAGGGCAGAAGAGTTATTACCTTTGGATGTGTCTCCATTTTTGTTGAGCTTTGCTTCATGCGTAAACAATTGTCCCATGAGGGTTGTAAGATCTGGAGTGTGCATGTCCATGTAGAGATCCATGGCAGTGGTGAAGCTTTCCCATTTGTCATCAGCCTTGATCCCATTGATCACTTGCCTTACAATCTGTTCTTCTTCAATCTCTTCTCCTATGCTTGCTAACTGATCTGCTACATCTTTAATCTTGGTCACAAATTCTGAAACAACTTGCTTAGGTTGCTTCCTTAGTGTTGTGAATTCAATCAACAACTGATTTTTCCTAGCCCTTGTGTTGGAGGAAAAATATGATGACAATGTTTCCTGAGTCTCTTGGGATGTCTTACAATTTCTAATATGTGGCAAAAGAAAATGAGATATAGAGTTGAGTAAATAAGACCTTGCCAATGCATCCTTAGCACACCATGTGTTGAGCTTTTCATGTTCTTCCTTGGTTGGTAATACTCTGGCTTTGAATGAGGGCAATTCCTCATTTCCTGAGATGTACCCATAGAGACTCCTTCCTTGTAAGTAGGTCTTCATCCTTAGAGACCATGCTTGATAGTTGTTCCTGTCCAATTTGTCAATAAATGAAGGAAAACCATCTCCCATTTTACCTTAGTTTGCTTTGATACCACTGTTGGGATAGATGGATGGATGCTCCAAGAGAGTGAGTAGGTACTGCTAAACCTCCTTTGTACCAGCCCTCTTTTGCTTCAGAGTTGATAACTAGACCTCCTTAGATTTCCAATGACACCATAAAATGTCCTATGTCCATTGGAAATGATGTGTGCAATGATTGAATCAAAACAGATAACTTTGGAAGTCACAAACTCAAGAAAACCTTCTATTTATGGCTTGACACCTACTGAGTATTTTGCTCAGTATGACTAGCACAGTAGGAATTGGAAAAATTACCTTTACGGGTATCTAATTAGCTTATTAAGCTACCTATTATAAGTGGAGTGATGTAAAATGATAAACTATGCTAAGAGAAATCAATTTAGCAAGTTAAGCTATACCCTCGACTTTTTAGGACTGTAGCAGAAAATAACCAGAGTTCACCTCGATGCACATTTCTCCCAAATGGCTAAATAGAATGTCTTCAAAATTTGACAACATGTAGATTAATTCAAGCTGAATCCAACAAGCTTTGAATCACTGCATTTGGTGAAGAATTGACTGAGATATGCCCTTGACAAGTTGACAGACATTTGAGTAGACTAACAGAGAACTCAAAGATGGACAATATGAATGTATGTATTAATGAACATTTGTATACAACTCCATTGGCATGAATTTCATTTCCAAAAGGTGTAGAGAGGTGTGGGATTGAGTGTAGACCTCACACACACTCAGAAATCAGTAACGCTATGCTCGGGAGTGCTCTCTCTTACCCGCGACTTTTCATATCCAATTTTATAAGAGATGACTAAAAATTTGAATTCAAATTCAAACTTTTGGCTCCCTATGGTCAAGCTCCTAAATGCTTGGAGATATTCTTTCAATCAAGCAACTAGTTTTCCACGAATCCTTTTGGTAGGTGATTACAAGAGATTCCAAGTCAATTTGACTTTTACAATGAGGTAAAGTGGTAATTAACCACTAGCATATGTTCCTATGCTTCTTTATGTATGTATGGACTTCAATGGATCCTTTGAGCCAAATGTGTAGGCTTGTAATTTACACCAACATCCCCCCATTCAAGTTCTATGGGGAAACCACACGATGCCATAGGGCCTTTATGTTCACCTTAAATGGCAACCCAATGGCCTGAAAATTTATGCCCTACCTAACCTAATGGATAGGCTCACAAAGATCATCTACAACCATCAATGGTCACACATAGACCTTATCTAACTTGGAAGTTAGGGTTCCACAAATTTCTAGGCTCTCATAATGGCTTCTCCTCATAATGGGGGCCTTACAACTTAGAGCACCATGGATCATTTGTGGTCACATGAGGGTGGAGCATTGAGCATATCGAACACCCCCCTCAATGTCCACCCTATAGTGAACTACCTCCTTGGTCCAATCCCAAGCTTTGGAAAGTGTCGAAGAAGTTGCTCTCTCCCAAGAGCCTTGGTGAAGATGTTTCCTCCATTTTCTTCAGTAGGACAATAGCTTATCTCCATGACCATATCCTTGATCAGCTCACACACATAGTGATACTGGATTTATATGTGATTGGTATGTGCATAGAAAACAAGATTTTTGAGGATAGCCATGCAACTTTGGTTATCACATTCATCTCTGTAGCCTCTTGCCCTTGTATTCCTATGTACCATAGGATCCTCCCCAACCATCCTGCTTCACATGCTGCAATGCATGCAACTTTGTACTCAGCTTCAATAGAAGATAATGCTATAGTCGGTTGCTTCTTACTAATCCAAGAGAAAATCCCTGATCCTAAAGAAAAGCAGAAACTAGTTTTCTAGTATCAATATCTCCTGCCCAATCTGAGTCACAGTATCCAACTAGAGATGCTCCTTCTTCATAAAGAATACCATAATCACTTACTACTCCAACAACATAAGAGATGTCTGGTCTGCTATTGCACAAGTAGATGAGACTTCTGCCTAATTTCTTGTATCTTCTAATATCCACTGGAGGTGAATTATCTTCAATAGATAATTTTGTGTTGACCTCGATAGGTGTAGAAATTTCCTTGCAATCCTCCATATCGAATGCCTTCAATATCTGCCTTGCATACTTTTGTTGCGAGATGAAAATCTTCCATGGTTCCTATTAAACTTCAAGACCTAAGCAATAATGTAGTAAGCCCAAGTGTGTCATTTCAAATTCTGAACTCAGGGTATCTTTCGTTTGTTCAATAAGAGCATCATCATTTCCTATAATCACAAGGTCATCCACATAGAGTACAAGCTCAATTGTCTTCCCTCCTCTCATTAGAAAATACAAGTTAGCATCAGAAGCACATCTTTTGAAACCTAGATCTAAGATATACTTATCTATCTGCTAGTACCATGCTCTAGAGGCTTGTTTTAGCCCATATAATTCGTTCTTTAGCTTACATACCTTGTTCTTTGAATGGGCAGCCTCAAAGCCTAGTGATTGAGACACACATACCTCCTCCTTGAGGTCTCCATTCAGGAACGCTGATTTGACATCCATGTGATAGATTGACCAACGCTTATGTGCAGCCACATCTAGTACTACTTGGATAGTAGTCATTCTTGCAGTTGGGGCAAATGATTCACAAAAGTCAATGCCTTCAACTTGTGAGTAGCCTTGTGCAACAAGTCTTGCTTTATTCTTTTCTAGAGTACCATCAACCTTGTAATTTAGCTTCCAAACCCACTTGGTGCCAATGACTTTATGCTTAGGGGGTCGATCCACTAGCTCCCAAGTTCCATTCTTCATGACATTTTTGTACTCTCTTTGCATGGCAGCGCTCCAATTCAAATCATCGAGTGCCTCTTCCACATTGGTTGGTTCCTTTGCTTCTTCTTGAATGAGATCAGCCATCAAGGCTGTGTTTACAATATGGGCGATTGCCTGTCTCTGTTCCTCTATTCTCTGTGATTGCCCTGGTCCATTTGCAACCTCTTCTAGTGACTATGGCATGGGGTCTGCAGAATCACAGAGGTGCCTCACCCAACGTGGCAATTGCTTTTCCACTTGGGTGTCCGTAGGTTGGTGACTTTCAAACTCATCATCTGAAGATGATGCTTCCTTCTCTTGTGTAGAAGGTATAGCTCTTGGGCCATGTTCATAGTGGATTGCCCCTTTGCCTGATGACAAAGTGGAAGCTCTCTTTGCCTCGTCCATTGCATGTGGCTGCTCCACCTTAAACACCACATGAAGACTCGCCATGATCTTCTTAGCCTCAGGGTCATAAAGCTTATAAGTCTTCTTATCCTCGCTGTACCCTAGGAAGATACATTTGATGCTTTTTGGTTGAAGCTTGTTTCTCTCCCTATCTAGAACATGTACATAACATTCACTTCCAAATACTTTGAAATGGGAAACAGAAGGCTTTTTACCAGTGTAGGCTTCTTGTGGAGTCTTTCAATCAAGTGCCTGGGTGTAGCTTTGATTCAAGATGTAAACAGCAGTGTTGACAACCTCTGCCCCAAAATTGATTAGGCAAACTCTTTCCTTTCAACGTGCACCTTGCCATCTCCATGATGGTTCAATTCCAACGTTCTGCAACACCATTCTATTGAGGACTTTGTGCCACTGTGAGTTGATGCATGATTCCCTTACTCTTGCAAAAATCTTCAAACTCTGTTGATGTGAACTCACCGCCACCATCTGTCTTGAATTTCTTCATCTTCTTCCCTGTTTGAATTTCAAAAAGGTGAAGCCATTCTTTAAATTTACCAAAAGCTTGCGCCTTATCGTGAAGGAAGTGAACCCAGATCTTCCTGCTATATTCGTCAACAAGTAACATGAAGTAGGAAGATCAGCCCAAGGCCTGTGTAGGCATCTTTTTGCACAAGTCAGCATGCACCAACTCTAGAGGATTGCTTGCCCTGTTCTTCATTTCTTGTGGAAACACCTTCCTCTGTTGTTTGCCCATCATGCAGGCTTCACATGGTTCCTTCATTTCTGCAGTCGATTGTCGGTGTGCAACCATACCCCTACGATGCATCTCCTTCAGTACACGGTATCCAATGTGGCTGACTCTCTTATGCCATAGATTACTTGTGCCCACATTTGTAGTGGGTGTAAGAGCACACAACACATACAAGTTGTTCCTCCTTATGCGAGTCCCAACAATGTTGTTGTAACCGTCCATAATCTTAGCTCCTGTCTTACTGAAAGATACTTGATGACCTTGATTAGTTATAGAAGCTACTCAAAGTAGATTTCGTTTTATTTGTCGAACATACAACACATTTGAAAGCTTTTTGATATCACCATTAGAGTTAATGAAAGAAACCGTACCCTCGCCCTATGCAGGACATCTTGCGTTGTTCCCTACCTTTACTATGATGGGTTCCTTTAGAGGCTGTAAGGAACTGTAAAGGTCTTTTCTACTCGTCATGTGACAAGATGCACCACTGTCCAACACCCATGAGTCATCTATTCCTGAATCTTCAGCCAAGCAGCACACCTCCTCTATGGTAACAAATAACTCAAGCTCATTTTCTATTGTGTTGGTAGACTCCTTGCCCTTGTCACCTTTTGAAGAGCCACTCTTCTCTTCTGCCTTCTTGATGCGATAGTCTTGGATTCTGTGTCCTTTCTTTTTGCAATGGAAACTCTCTCCCTTGAACTTCTTTTTGTCGTTCTTCTTTTTGTCTCCATCTTTTGAAGAGTCTCTTTTGCCTCCTTCGACATTTGCAATGAATGCAGCATCTCCTTTACTACCACCACTTCTTTCCTTCAGGCGTAGCTCCTCCTCCATGAGTAAGGCACTAAATTCTCCGAAAGGTAGTGGTTGAGGTTTGATTTGAGTTTTAAGAGCAGTAACCAAACCATCAAACTTAGCTGGACAGATTCAAAGACAATTCCGAGGTAGCTCCTCACTTGACTTTTGAACACGTGCTCTTTCCACTTGATCTCGTAGATTCTTTATGCAAGTGATAAACACCTCTGTAGTCTCCCCATCAGCAAACCGTTTTGTTGCCAACTGATTCTCCAAGTTTTGAATTTGTGTCTGATTACGCATTTCATGTTGATTTCTCAATATGTTCCATGCTTCACATGCCTTCGTAGTATGCTAAATGAGAGTCAGAACACTATCAAAAGTACTTGTACCTAGAGCACAGAGTGCATTTGCATTTCTATGTTTCTAGGCACGTAGAAGATCAGCATCAGGAGGAATCATTGGACCAGGATTATTTGGATCAGGTCTTTCTTGGGGCTCATGATCACTCCCAAGAGTAGTCTCCAAAAGCTCTTATGAATCAAGGATATAAGTGAATTTAAACTTCCACAGGGTGTAGTTTGTACCATCAAGTTTACCTTCTGTGAAGGCTAGTGGCCATATCTGCAATGTTGGGATGACCGACATCATTGCTGCTCCTGCCTATGTGCCACCTATTCCTGTCGATGAACCACCTTGACTCCTAGTCGTAGGTGATGATGCACTGCTTGACATCTTCTCTCTTTTGTCGTTCAGACCTCTACAACCTCTACGTTTGTGCTTCTGCACCACTCAGAGCCTGATGAGCTCTGATACCATGTAAGAAAATAACAGCAGAGCGAAATAGACCTGTAGACAGAGTTGAGAGAAAAATGCAGTCAAAGATAGATGCAGACTAAGAGATAGAGAACTCAAATTCTCAGATTGTTGAGCATAATGCAGTTAAAATGATGGGGCTATCCACCCGTGCCCTCCCAATGTGGAGCTTAGATGGTGATCTAGACAGACTCTGGATGAAGGGCTTACTAGTGCGCAATGCTATGTAAAGCTCAACTTGGGCCATGCTTATATAGCTTTTACAAGGTTGTTCGGTATAGATAAATGTAGTCGAGAGATACAAAATAGTCAGTGAAATATCGATCTGACAACAACTCCATGATTAAGGTTCCATGGGGAAACCGTGTGAGGCCACAGGGCCTTTATTTTCACCTTAAATGGCAACCCAATGGCCTAGAATTTTATGCCCTACCTAACCTAACAGCTAGGCTCACAAAGATCATCGACAACCATCAACGGTCACACATAGACCTCATCTAACTTGGAGGTTAAGGTTCCACAAATGTCTGGGCTCTCATAATGGCTTCTCCTCATAATGGGGGCCTTACAACTTAGAGCACCATGGATCATTTGTGATCACATGAGGGTGGAGAATTGAGCATATCTAACAGCTTTGTCACGATTTATAGCTCAGTCCATGAGTGCAAACTTCATGTTAATTTTATGTCACTCTAGTTGCTGTATTCGCGAGCCATAAGGCTTGCCTTCATTCTCCTTTCCAGAGAATTAAACCTCATTGGATGCTTTTGTAGGAACTTCACTTCATGACCTTGATGTGTAGGCATGAGGCCCCGATCGATGAAGAGCGCGCGTCCGACAGCTACGGCGTCCGACAGCTACGGCGATAGAGAAAATGCATCCTGGTAGGACCGGCAGCTACGACGACAGACAGGTCCGACAGCTACGGCGATAGAGAAAATGCATCCTGGTAGGACCGGCAGCTACGACGACAGACAGGTCCGACAGCTACGGCGATAGATAGACTTCGCTCGTGAAGATGACAAACTAACTGGCAGTCTGATGCTTCTCTGGTGATCTCCATCGACAAATTGCTGACTTTTGCTCTACTGAACTCCTCATGAGTTTGCGTGGAGCCAGGATCCATCGGTGAGCAGCGTGACTGTGCGACCGGCCGACCCCGCGACTGATAGAGCTTGGTTGGGTGTCCATCGTGGAGTTGGCCGTCGATCGCGATTGAGTGTGTGTGTCCGTCGGTGGGCTCGCAATCCATCGCGACTGATTGCGGAGGGTAACTTGCGCTTGGCCCGCGACTGACGGCGGCTTTTCCGCGACTGACGGTTTTTCTCGCCGCGATCGGTGGTATTCCAGCCCTGGCGATTGATGGTTTTGGCCCGCTCCCCGCGACTGACGGGATTCCGGTTTCCACGATTGACGGTATCTGCGACTGACGGTTTTGGCCTGCTCCACGATCGACGGTTTGGCGACTACTCGGTTTTCCGCCGCATGTGAGTTAATCGAGCGCGTGTGGGCTCTGCCACGTGCGATTGACAGGGTTCCTTTGGCTCTCGACTATCGGCCTGTGTCCCCTCTGCCACGTGGGAATTCACTTCATAAGTGTAGCAGTAAACGACAACTTCGCCAGATATCTCAACTCGCTAGACCTTTCGCATTCAAGAAAAGACAACTATTTTAGGGGATTAAAGAAGAAAGTGTCTTGCTGCCTTGTGCTCTGGCTTTTTAAGGGAGCTTTTTTTCGCTTTAGTTCAAAAAGAGGAGAAAAAAAGAAAAAAGAAAAAAGAAAAAAGAAAAAAGAAAAAAAAAGAAGAGAAAAAAAAAGAAAAAAGAAGAAGAAGAAGAGAAAAAAAAAAAAAAAGAGGAAAAAAGAAAGAAGAGAAAAAAAAAGAAAAGAAAAAAATAAATATAAAAAAGAAAATGAAAAAGGGAAATTGAAAAGGTTCGAAAAGGGGAAGAGGGCTTCCCTTCTTTGTGGGCTTCTTGGTTTTTTGTCCTTCCCTGTTTTTTGGAGTGCTAGGCGTCGGTGTCTTCCTGGGTTGTGGTCTGCTTTTTCTCCATGTTGGAGGGGCTTGCCTTTGGGATTTGAAAAGTAAAAGTGGTGCAAGTTCCTTTTGGCCATGGATGTGGCTTCTTCCTCTCTCGTGAAAAGTAATCGGGCCCCTCCCCCTGGGGAGACCGACTTCCTAGCCGCTCTGCTGGAGGGGGGGTCGTGTGCCGCCCCTGGGGCATCCGAAAGTGTTGAATCCCCCGTCGTGTCCCTCAGTAGACCCGCAGTTCTGTCCGCTCAGGAGGAGCTCAAGAAAGTTTGCCTCGTCGGCCAAGTGTTTGGCCCTAGGCCCCCGCTCGAAATTGTGCGACAATGGCTTCGAAAAGAGTGGTTCCCTCGAGGACTAATTGTCAGCAAATGTCAGTTCCTACCAGCAAACCACATGCTGCTAGTCTTTGAGAATGAAGAGATGGCGTTCCAAGCCCTAAGCGTAGGCACCTGGCAGTTTGGTCGGGCGACCCTGTGCCTATTCAGATGGTCCCCGGACTTTACTCCTGACAAATCGAAATCACTTCGGTACCCTCTTTGGGTTGAGCTCCCTAACCTCCCATACTTCTTGTACAACTTCGTGTGGGACATTGTCTCTCCTATCGGCAAGCCGTTGGCTTCACGCGAAGACATTGGTGGTCTCATCTATGAAGGTGCAAGACACTCGTTCAATGCTAGGTGGCACCCACAAATCTACGTCGAAGCCAACCTCAGTTCGCTGCTTCCATCAATGATCAAAGTGGACATGGGCGAAGGTGATGTTTGGGAGCAGGATATCACCTACAAAAACCTCCCCAACGCGTGCTTTCGTTGTGGTCAGCAAGGTCACAGGATTAAAGACTGCCCTCTCAGGCAAAAAAACAAGCATTCGCAAGAAGCCTCCAAAACTGCTCAAGACGACAAGGGCGATTTGACCCACTCGAACAAGGAAGGGGATGGCAAAGGCCTCCTCAATCCACAAGCCGATGCTGATGGCTTTACTGAAGTTAGAAGAAGAAGGAAAAGAAGTCCGAGGGCCAACGGTGAGAGGAACAACCTGCCAATTACCCCACACAGCAATTTGTATTGCAATCTTGGAAAGGAGATCAACGAGCTCGACTACCCAGGTGGGAAGCCACCTGAGGTAGACAACTACGACGAAGCCCTAGAGATCCCTGACAACAAAGAAACCCCCCAAGAGGGCTACACTACAAGCAAAGAAGATGGTTTCACTACTAATAATGAAGACAACATGGATAGTGAAAGTTCCATCATTGGATCGACGATCCCGGAAACGTTGCCGAGCACGGGGCCCAATTCTCCCCAGCGGGGGGCATCCCGCAAAGGGAAACAGCCTTTGGAGTTACCCTGGAAAAGCCCCCATAAGAACCGATTTCTAAGTCGGGATCAGATCCCAGCGAAAAAGAAAGATGAAGCCAAGAGAAGAAAGGACAAGGCTCCCTCCCGCAAAGAGGGATCAATACAAAAATGATTGTCATCTCGCTGAATGCTAGGGGGCTAACCGACCCCTCAAGAGCGGCCATTATTGGTCAATGGCTCCGCGACATTAGCTTAAAACCAGACATTATATGCATCCAAGAGATTAAAATTGACGGAGAAGACCTTCTGAAACGGCTCAGACAGGTTTCCTCGGCCCATGTGTGGATCCCAACAAAGCACCAGCGGGGGTCCGGTGGAACGGCTATCGGTGTTAAACAACCCTGGCTTGAAAAGCTTGAGAACTCCATTGAAGATGTAAATCACCGCTGTATTGCGGTTTCTTTTGGTGCTCCCCTCTGTGTTACTATGGTTTCTTTGTACGCCCCTAACGGGGATTTGGAGAGGCTGAACACTTGGACTTCTCTTGACTCGCTTCCCCACAACGTGCTTATATGTGGAGACTTCAACATGGTGGAGGACCCTATGGACAGATGGATGGGCAAGGGCAGGGTCATCGACAGTCGGGAGAAAGAAACGTGGGACATGACCAAACTCCACTTGGATCTGGTCGAATTCAAAGACTCGAATGGCTTTTCCTGGTCGAATCTCCAAGCGGGCGAGGATCTGAGGAAAGCTAGACTTGATAGATGCTACATCTCTCAGAGCTTTACTCATCTGTGGGGCCACCCTTCCATCACGCAACGTACTGACCTCACCATCTCTGATCACTAGCCGATCGTTATCACTTTTCAACCTTCCAACAGGACCCACAAGGCTCCGTGGTTCCATGCCAACGCTTCCACCTTCTCTCTCCCCTCCGTCCATCAAGAGATTGCCGATGTGTGGAAGGTGGCGTTCGCCTCTGGCTTGGCCCCAGCCAAGTGCTGGAGAAGTGCGGTCGACAAGTCTCGCAAGATCATGATCAGAACTAAGAAGATGCTCGAGACAGTGCGGCGGGCTCGTAGGGAAGCGCTTTACCACAGACTCTGGCGACTCGAGGAGGAAGTGAACAAAGAAAAACACCAAGCCCAGAAAGGTCTCCGAAAAATCAGAGCAGCGTTGAGATACGAGGAAGAAATACAAAGCAAAAACTTGCAAATCTTCTTCAAGGAGTGGTGGGCTGGAAAAGCCGACAAACCCACCAAAGAGATGTGCAGTATCCTTAAAAGGAAACACAACAGAGAGACGATTCCCCTACTGCTAGACCCACATGGCAATGTATGCAACTCGGAAGAAGATAATTTTGGCATCATCGAAGGGCACTTCACGAGACTCCTGGGAACCTCGAACCCCCTCTCCCACCATAGAAGGGACTGCATGGCTGCCATTTCTAGGGTTTCCCTCCGGAGAATACCACCCAACCTCCACTCCCTGCTTCATGCCCCGATCTCTGAATCAGAAATCATTGAGGTCATTGATGCCCTCCCTCTCGGTAAAAGCCCGGGACCCGACGGACTCACTAACGAGTTTTTTAAATCCTTCAAGCTGGTGGTTGCCACCCCTCTCCGGATGGTTTGGCAAGAAGCGCTAAAATTTGGTGCTCTTCCTTCTTGTATAAATAATGGAATTATCAAGCTGATTCACAAGAAGGGGGAAAAAAACAGAATCGAGAACTGGCGGCCAATTACGATGCTCCAAACAGGATACAAGATCGTCGCCAAAGTCATTGCCAACAGACTTGCGTGCCACCTGAGATCTTGGCTTAGTGAGGACCAAAAAGGTTTCATCAAAGGCAGGTCCATCCTGGAAACCATTATGGATATTTGGGAAGGTATTCAATTTGCAAATGAGTCTAATCAAGATGTGGTCTTCCTCAAGATCGACTTTGACAAAGCCTACGATAGGCTAGAATGGGACTATATTCTGCAGTCGCTCCAAGACCTCGGATGTAGTCAGAAATTCACCAAGATGATCGCGACCCTTCTCGGCAACGCAACGACCCAGATTAACGTTAACGGCAAACTTTCGAAGGTGATCCATCTTAAAAGATCTATTAGACAAGGATGCCCTCTTGCCCCCCGTCTCTTTGCCATCGCCACTGAGGGGCTGAGCAGACTTGTGGCTCATCATGTGGAGGCTGGCAATATCAAAGGCCTCCAGCTTCCTCACGACCACAGTCAAATCATCATGAGACTTTTTGCCGACGATATGAACGCGTTCGTTCACAATGATAATACCAGCCTGGAGACTTTCTGGAGGTGTCTTGATACCTTTTGTGAGGCCTCTGGATCCAAAATCAACCACAATAAGACCGCCTTTAGGGCCATTGTGGGACATCAACCTGGCCTTCTCATTGATCATGGCTGTCAAATCATTCCGCAGGGCCAAATCTTTCGGCTGCTTGGAATCCCCTTGGGGTTTGGCGTCTCTATGGAGCAGCGATGGAACTGGGTGCTGGCCAAACTTGAAAACAAGCTCAATTACTGGAGAGGCATGCAAATCAATCTCGCTGGACGGGCGATGGTTATCAACACGTTCCTCCTCTCGTCTACCATCTATTTCCTTTCTTGCTGGAGACCGAATGAGCAAGGCCTGTCCAAACTGAATAGCATCTGTAGAAACTTTCTTTGGACGGGTGATCATAACAGAAGGGGGGTGCCTAAAATCAAATGGGCCATCTGCAACAGCCCTAGAGATAGCGGGGGGCTTGGCATCCTGGACATTGGGTGTATGGCTAACAAACTGGCAGCCAAATGGATGATTAAAGCTTGGTGCAATAGGGAGGCCTCGTGGGCCAAGCTGATCTTCAGAAACAAAAATGAGTTGGCCCTCACGGGGTCCCCGAACTGGAAGAACCTTGACATCATGACCCTGCTATTCTCCCCGATACCTGTCTTCCCGAAAGGCTCCAATCTCGTATGCTCTCTTTGGAAGGGCTCGAATAAAGTCAAAAGCTTCACAATAATTAGTGAGGACTGGAAGTGGGCGGCCGGAATCAGACAAAACGACTCTATCTGGTTTCCGATACATGGCATCCGGAGTGTGGAGTCGTGGAACATTCAAAATGCCAAGAAGTTATGGAACAAAGGATTCAAAAAATGGAAACACCTCTGGAAACATGACACCAACAGTTGGATCAACTTCGAGGATATCGACCCTCGCATAAACATCTCCTACGAAGAATGGAACACTTTGCAAAGCAGATGCCTCGCTTGGGATCGTCACAAAACTCGCCTTCTCATGGGACATGATGCTCCGAACGCGCGTGGTCTCAAATGGCACAATGGAAATAGCCTACTCAAAATCCCGAACATCAAAGAAACGACTGACCTCCAGATCAGCCTCAACAAGAAGTGGTGCCTGTCTTGGACGCGGCTTCGGTGGGACATGAAATTCATGGGTATCTGGCACCCACTTATAGAGATTAAGAAGTCTGTCCTCTTATGGCAAATTCTTCATCGAGGAATTTGGACTAACCATAAGGCAAGCAAAATTTGTGGGATCCCTCCGTGGTGCAATCGCTGCCACCGCGCAATCGAAGATGTCCCACACATCTTCCTTACTTGCCCCAACTCCTACAGAATCTGGCAGATGGTTGGACTGAAAATCAGAGTTCAGAAATAGCTTAGTTGGAAACAAGTCCTTTTGGGAGAAGCGATTGGATGCTCTGCGGCTCTCTGGAACGCAATCAGAGGGGAAGTCCTGTGGAAAATTTGGCGAGAGCGGTGTGCTCTCAACTTCGGCGACCCCCCCAGGGAGTGGTCGATTGAAAAGTCTCTATTCCTCCTTGGCAAAAGGATTGTCAACAGTAAGAAATCCCCCCCCTTCAGGCACCATCAAGTCCTCCTTTTGATCAACAACAAGCTCAAACCCAAGTGGGTCCCGCATGAGGGCGACGAGAGGGTGATCAACCTTCTTTGTAATGCAACCTAGGAATCAACCAAGCTTCCCCTGCTTTGTGGGATTTGGGGGGTCCCGTGGGCACTAGTCCCCTTCTTTTGTACCTTTGTTTCTTAATTTAATTCAAGTCCGGGAGAGTAGGCTATTGCGGAACTTCCTTTATATAAAAAAAACTTCACTTCATTTTCTTTTTTATTAGAAGCTTGGGAACTCAATCTACGCTATTTCGAATCTTATTGTATTCCATATGTGCCTCGCATCATTTTAAATATAATGTATTAGAGTCTTACACTCTTTCTTTCGGAGTACTATTTGATTGGGAGTACATTTTGATTTTTCCTTGCACATGTGTATTTTATATTGCTTTCGGAGTACTAAGTATAATGTACTTAGTATTAGAGTCTTACACTCTTTCTTTCAGAGTACTATTTGATTGGGAGTACATTTTGATTTTTCTTTGCACATGTGTATTTTATATTGCTTTCTTCTCTACTAAAATTTTAAAGTTAAATGATTTATGGATGGTCATTGGTGGTTAAAAAATCACACGATTAACAAAAAGGATTCGTGACAGTCTTCACGGAATTACACGGAATCCATCAATGAGATAGTGATAAATTATCTTTTTGTGGGATAAGGGGGATTTCCATGGGTCAAAGCACCCATGGGATCCTCCATATCCCATGAAGCAAGGGAGGAATTGGAAAAGGAACAAAAGTGGTGAAGCCTAAGAGGCATCCACACGGGGCATCTTAGGGGTTTATATCATGTTGTGGAGAAAACCAATGATGTTTTCATCACCCACATGGGCTGACCATTTAGTTTTTAGTTTATTATTCTCCAAGATGAAGATCCTATGGTGTTTGGTGGGAGGGTATTTCTTACATTTATGTATTCTTTTACCAAGCCGGGCAAGAGAATTAAGAATCAACCATTCTTTTAGAGCTTTGTAAAAATTGGCCACACATAATTCTTTCCATCTATATATCTTCCACAAAGCTTTCCCTTTGATGAAGTTCCATAGTGTAGAGGAGAAACCAATTGCTTCTCCAAGTAGTGGTTGTTTCCAAGTGACTTGATTTTTGAGCTTCAAAACCTATACAAGGTCTTCTCACACCATATGGCTCTTGGGTCAAGAGACGAAAAGGTGGCCAATGTCTTCTCTATCCCTATAACAATGCTTATACCAATGGGAGGCCCCACTATTTTTTGTTTTAGTTTCCGCATTGGTCCAAATTTCCTCATGAAGAATTTGCCACATTAGAACTAACTTTTGGTTCTTAATGAGGGGATTCCAAAAGTCCGTAGGAGGTATCGCCGACGCCTCCCTGGGTGGAGACCGGCGCTGAACGCGGACGATAGCGCGGCCACCGTGTCGCGATACCTACTTTTCCCAGGGTGTCGGCGGGAATCTTGGCCCCCTTTTCGAAAAAGCAAACCCCGTCGTCTCGCGATACTGGCTAAACACGTCGATCGTTTTCTTCGGCGATACTGGCTGTTCGCGGCGGTCGCTTTCTTCGACGATCGTTATCTTCGGCGACCGCTCTCTTCGGCGATCGTCGTCTTCCGGTCGTTCTCTTCGGCGGTCGTCCTCTTCGGCGATCGCTCTTTTTGGCGATCGTTGCCTTCCCGATCGCGCGTGGGGGCGTTGTCTTCCGGTGGAGTGTCGTCGGAACGATCGCCACGTCGCCGATACTCGCGGAACGGTCGCCGATCGCCGGAACCTTCTCGTGTATTGCCGTGCCCCGCCGGTGTATCGCCGGATTCATCGCCGGATTCTTCGTGTTTCGCCGTGCCCAGCCGGTGTATCGCCGGGTTCTTCGTGTATCGCCGGATTCTCCGTGTATCGCAGGTCTTCGTGTATCGCCGGGGGTTTTCTTCGGCCGGGCGCCCGATCGCCTGAGTGAGGACTGCGGGGCCGTCCGTGTTCGCCGGGAGGTCCAAAGCTAGAGAAGAAAAGTTTAAAAAAAAAAGAGAAAAAGAGAAAAAGAAAAGAAAAAGAAAAAAGAAGAAAAAAAAAAAAGAGAAAGAAGAAAAAAAAAAAAAAGGAAAATTCGAAACTCTCGGAAAAGGGGAGTAGGGCTTCCATTCCTTGTGGGCTTTTTGGTTGTTGGGGTGTTTAGCTTCGGTGTCTCCCTGGTCAGTGGCCGGTTTCTCCCCCATGTTGGAGGGGCCTGCCTTTGGGTTTTGAAAAGTATAAGTGGTGCAAGTTCCTGTTGGCCATGGAAGTGGCGTCTGCCTCTCTCGTGAAAAGTAATCGGGCCCCTCCCCCAGGGGAGACTGATTTCCTGGCCGCTCTGCTGGAGGGGGGGTCGTGTGCCGCCCCTGGGGCATCCGAAAGTGTTGAATCCCCCGTCGTGTCCCTCAGTAGACCCGCAGTTCTGTCGGCCCAGGAGGAGCTCAAGAAAGTTTGCCTCGTCGGCCAAGTGTTTGGCCCTAGGCCCCCGCTCGAAACTGTGCGACAATGGCTTCGAAAAGAGTGGTTCCCTCGAGGTCTAATTGTCAGCAAATGTCAGTTCTTACCAGCAAACCACATGTTGCTAGTCTTTGAGAATGAAGAGATGGCGTTCCAAGCCCTAAGCGTTGGCACCTGGCAGTTAGGTCGGGCGACCCTGTGCCTATTTAGATGGTCCCCGGACTTTACTCCTGACAAATCGAAATCACTTCGGTACCCTCTTTGGGTTGAGCTCCCTAACCTCCCATACTTCTTGTACAACTTCGTGTGGGACATTGTCTCTCCTATCGGCAAGCCGTTGGCTTCACGCGAAGACAAAGGGGGTATCATCTATGAAGGTGCAAGACACTCGTTCAATGCCAGGTGGCACCCACAAATCTGCGTCGAGGCCGACCTCAGTTCGCCGCTTCCATCAAGGATCAAAGTGGACATGGGCGAAGGTGATGTTTGGGAGCAGGTTATCTCCTACAAAAACCTCCCCAACGCGTGCTTTCGTTGTGGTCAGCAAGGTCACAAGATTAAAGACTGCCCTCTCAGGCAAAAAAACAAGCGCTCGCAAGAAGCCTCCAAAACTACTCAAGACAACAATGGCCATCTGACCCACGTGACCAAGGTAGGGGCAGGCAAGGGCCTCCTTAATCCTCAAGCTGATGCTGATGGCTTTACTGAAGTTAGAAGAAGAAGGAAGAGAAGTCCGAGGGCCAACGGAGAGAGAAACAACCTGCCACTTACCCCCAACAACAATTTGTATTGCAACCTAGGAAAGGAGATCAACGAGCTTGACTATCTAGGTGGGAAGCCACTCGAGGCAGATACCTACGACAATGCCCTAGAGATCCCTGACAACAAAGAAACCCCCCAGGAGGGATATACTACAAGCAAAGAAGATGGATTCACTACTAGTAATGAAGACAACATGGACAGTGAAAGTTCCATCATTGGATCGACGATCCCGGAAACGCTGCCAAGCACGGGGCCCAATTCTCCACAACAAGGAGCATCCCGCAAAGGAAAACAGCCTATGGAGATACCATGGAAAAGCCCTCACAAGAACCGATTTCTAAGTCGGGATCAGATCCCAGCGAAAAAGAAAGAGGAAGCCAAGAGAAGAAAGGACAAGGCTCCCTCCCGCAAGGAGGGATCAACACAAAAATGATTGTTATCTCGCTGAACGCAAGAGGGCTAACCGACCCCTCAAGAGCGACCATCATTGGTCAATGGCTCCGCGACATAAGCTTAAACCCAGACATTATAGGTATTCAAGAGATTAAAACTGACGGAGAAGACCTCCAAAAACGGCTCAGACTGATCTCCTCGGCCCACGTGTGGATCCCAACGAAGCACCAGCGGGGGTCCGGAGGAACGGTTATCGGGATTAAGCAACGCTGGATCGAAAAGCTTGAGAACTACATTGAAGATGTAAGCCACCGTTGGATTGCGGTTTCTTTTGGTGCTCCTCTTTGTGCTACTTTGGTTTCTCTGTACGCCCCTAACGGGGATTTGGAGAGACTGAACACTTGGGCTTCATTAGACTCGCTCCCCCACAACGTGCTTATTTGCGGAGACTTCAACATGGTGGAGGACCCTATGGACAGATGGATGTGCAAGGGTAGGGTCATCGACAGTCGGGAGAAAGAAACGTGGGACATGACCAAACTCCACTTGGATCTGGTTGAATTCAAAGACTCGAATGGCTTTTCGTGGTCGAATCTCCAAGCGGGTGAGGATCTGAGGAAAGCTAGGCTCGATAGATGCTACATCTCTCAGAGTCTTACTCATCGGTGGGGCCACCCTACCATCACGCAACGCACTGACCTCACCATCTCCGATCACTACCCGATTGTTATCTCTTTTCATCCTTCCAGCAAGATCCGCAAGGCCCCGTGGTTCCATGCCAACGCTACCACTTTCTCTCTCCCCTCCGTCCATCAAGAGATTGCCGAGGTGTGGACGGTGGCGTTCGCCTCGGGCTTGGCCCCAGCCAAGTGCTGGAGAAGTGCGGTCGACAGGTCTCGTAAGATCATGATCAGAACTAAGAAGGTGCTCGAAAATGTGCGGCGGGCGCGTAGGGAAGCTCTTTACCACAGACTCTGGCGGCTCGAGGAGGAAGTGAATAAAGGAAAACACCAAGCACAGAAAGGCCTCCGGAAAATCAGAGCGGGGTTGAGATACGAGGAAGAAATACAAAGGAAAAACATGCAAATCTTCTTCAAGGAGTGGTGGGCCGGCAAAGCCGACAAACCCACCAAAGAGATGTGCCGTATCCTTAAAAGGAAACACAACAGAGAGGCGATCCCTCTACTACTGGACCCACATGGCAATATATGCAATTCGGAAGAAGATAACATAGGCATCATCGAAGGACACTTCACGAGACTCCTGGGAACCTCGAACCCCCTCTCCCACCAGAGAAGGGACTGCATGGCTGCCATTTCTAGAGTTTCCCCCCGGAGAATACCACCCAACCTCCTCCACCTGCTTCATGCCCCTATTTCCGAATCAGAAATCATTGAGGTCATTGATGCCCTCCCCCTCGGTAAAAGCCCGGGACCCGACGGACTCACTAACGAGTTCTTTAAATCCTTTAAGCTGGTGGTTGCCACCCCTCTTCGGATGGTTTGGCAAGAAGCGCTAAAGTTTGGTGCTCTTCCTTCCTGTCTAAACAATGGAATTATCAAGCTGATACACAAGAAGGGGGAAAAGAACAGAATCGAGAACTGGAGACCTATTACGATGCTCCAAACAGGATACAAGATCATCGCCAAAGTCATTGCCAACAGACTCTCGTGCCACCTGAGATCTTGGCTGTGTGAGGACCAAAAAGGCTTCATCAAAGGCGGATCTATCCTGGAAACCATTATGGATATTTGGGAAGGCATTCAATTTGCAAATGAGTCTAAACAAGACGTGGTTTTCCTTAAGATCGATTTTGACAAAGCCTACGACAGACTGGAATGGGACTATCTTCTGCAGTCGCTTCAAGATCTCGGATGTAGTCAGAAGTTCACCAAGATGATCGCGACCCTTCTTGGAAACGCAACGACTCAAATTAACGTGAACGGCAAACTCTCGAAGGCGATCCTCCTTAGAAGATCTATTAGACAAGGATGCCCTCTGGCCCCCCTTCTTTTTGCCATAGCCACTGAGGGGCTGAGCAGACTGGTCGCGCATCACGTGGAGACTGGCAATATAAAAGGCCTCCGGCTGCCCCATGACCACAGCCAAATCATCATGAGACTTTTTGCCGATGATATGAACGCTTTCGTTCACAATGATAATACCAGCCTGGAGACTTTCTGGAGGTGTCTTGCTACTTTTTGCGAGGCCTCAGGATCCAAAATCAATCACTCAAAGACCGCCTTTAGGGCCATTGTGGGACATCATCCTGGCCTTCTCACTGATCATGGCTGCCAAATCATTCCGCAAGGCCAAATCTTTCGTCTTCTGGGAATTCCTTTGGGGTTTGGCGTCTCTATGGAGCAGCGCTGGAACTGGGTGTTGGCCAAACTCGAAAACAAGCTTAACTATTGGAAAGGTATGCAAATCAATCTCGCTGGGAGAGCGATGGTTATCAACACTTTCCTCCTCTCTTCTACCATTTATTTCCTTTCTTGCTGGAGACCGAACGAGCAAGGCTTGTCCAAAATGAGTAGTGTTTGTAGAAACTTTCTTTGGACGGGCGATCACAACAGAAGGGGGGTGCCTAAAATCAAATGGGACATTTGCACGAGCCCCAGAGACCGCGGGGGGCTTGGTATCCTGGACATTGGGTGTATGGCTAACAAACTGGCTGCCAAGTGGATGATCAAGGCTTGGTGCAACAGGGAGGCCTCGTGGGCCAAGCTGATCTTCAGAAACAAGAATGAGTTGGCTCTCATGGGGTTCCCAAACTGGAAGAATCTCGACATCATGACCCTGTTATTCTCCCCGATCCCTGTATTCCCGAAAGGCTCCAATCTCGTGTGCTCCCTTTGGAAGGGCTGGAACAAAGTCAAAAGCTTCACAAGAATTAGTGAGGACTGGAAGTGGGCGGCCGGAATCAGACAAAACGACTCTATCTGGTTCCCGATACACGGCATCCGGAGTGTGGAGTCATGGAATATTCGAAATGCCAAGAGATTATGGCACAAAGGATTCAAAAAATGGAAACACCTCTGGAAACATGACACCAACAGCTGGATCAATTTTGAGGATATTGATCCTTGCAAAAACATCTCATACGAAGAATGGAACACTTTGCAAAGCAGATGCCGCGCATGGGAGCGTCACAAGATTCGCCTTCTCATGGGACACGATGCACCGAACTCGCTTGGTCTCAAATGGCACAATGGAAATAACCTACTCAAAATCCCGAACATCAAAGAAACGACTGACCTCCAGATCAGTCTCAACAAGAAGTGGTGCCTGTCTTGGACGCGACTTCGATGGGATATGAAATTCATGGGTATCTGGCACCCTCTGATCGAGATTAAGAAATCTGTCCTTCTTTGGCAAATTCTGCATCATGGAATCTGGACCAACCACAAGGCTAGCAAATTTTGTGGGGTCCCTCCTTGGTGCAAACGCTGTCACCGGGCTACTGAAGATGTCTCACACATCTTCCTTACCTGCCCCAGCTCCTACAGAATCTGGCAGACGGTTGGAAAGAAAATCAGACTTCAAAAACAGCTTAGTTGGAAACAAGTCCTTTTGGGGGAAGCGATCGGATGCTCTGCGACACTCTGGAACGCCATCAGAGGGGAAGTCTTGTGGAAAATCTGGCGGGAGAGGTGTGCTCTCAACTTCGGCGATACCCCCAAGGAATGGTCGATTGAGAAATCACTATTCCTCCTTGGCAAAAGGATTGTTAACTGTAAGAAAACCCCCCCCTTCAGGCACCATCAAGTCCTCATTTTGACCAACAACAAGCTCAAACCCAAGTGGGCCCCGCATGAGGGCGATGAGAGGGTGATCAACCTTCTATGTAACGCAACCTAGAACTCATACAAGTTTCCCCTGCTTTGTGGGATTTGGGGGGTCCCGTGGGCGCTAGTCCCCTTCTCTTGTACCTTTGTTTCTTAATTTAATTCAAGTCCGGGAGAGTAGGCTTTTGCCGAACTTCCTTTATATTAAAAAAAACTTATACAACCATTGGATACCCGACCACTCTAGACACCAACACTTATTTAGAGTGTTATGCTAGCTCACCTATTTATTAAAGGTTGTTGCTTTATCCAATCTGTGACCATTGATCAATCTTAGTCGCTTGATGCAAGGGAGATTGTGTCCACGTAAGACGTGCAAGTTTGAGATTTACCAACAGTTGATTTTACATTGTAACAGGCAGCACTGCTCATGGTATATTCTATGTTTTGTTTCAATATCCTCAAACCTCTTCTAGCATTAGAGATGTTTTCAAACATGAAATCTTTTATTCCATAACGTTTTTTTCCCTTTGGTGGTAAACAGAGTAAATTTCTTTGATTCACTTTATGGAAACTAGATAGAGTCTTTCTTTCTAATCCCACCTATGCATTTCCAATCCTCATTCACCTTGATGTACGGTTTCATTATATTACAACTCTTTCACAAAGAGCAATCCAACTCCAACCTTCCAGGAGTCATCAAAATTAGGGAAAATATCAAAGTGAGAAGGCCAAGATCATTCAACCTAGGGAGCCCCCTTAAAGTAAGTGCATATTTGTTTTTGAGGATTAGCTTAGCCCATGACACTTCTGAGTTAGACCATGCTTTGATCACCCATTTGGTGGCCATACTATCAACCATCCCACAATGTATATAGTGCACAAGCCACCTCTATCTTTTTGGGTGGTGCACAAATTCCATCTGACCTTGGGCATATCTCTTTTGTTGGGATCCCCCTTCTAAAGGAAGTTTCTACGAGAGCTTTCCAATTTTGATAACTCTTTTTATCTCGGCCTTCAACATGCAAGAAAGTAAATAAATAACGAGACCAAAAAGGTGTTAATCACCATTGCATGCACCACTAAGTTGTGTTGCATCGATTTCCAGTAGGCAAATTTATGTTCAAATTTGGCAAGAACCGAATTTTAGCCTACCCCAGAGAAACATCAAAATCCAATGGTACTCCCAACAACTTGAAGGTTTGTCCACTAGGCAACACGGAACAACCCACATTGATAAGGAATTGCAAGTTTGGGCCCGTGATGGCCTTGATAACGATCCTACAGTGGTATATTCTAGGTCGCGAGGCAGTGCAGAAGGTGTTAATGCATTGCATGCATTGCCAGAAGGTCACAATATTGTTGTTATCATTCTGAACAAAAGCACGATGTTATTGAGACTATTTCCAATTATGATTATCTTTAAGTACCTCATTGAGTGTTTAGTCAACGCATCATCCATCGCATGTAATGATGATTCTATAAAGGTTTCAAGGCTATAAATCTTTCCACGCTATAAATATTACAATTCTCTAAAGGAAATGGGCTGCTCATGAAGGGGACTAAAAAGTTATAAACCTTCTTTTTAACTCTCTTTAGCATTCTCGTATCTTCTTCTTGCTTACAATTTAGAGATTTTTTCATCAAAGAAAGGCCATAAAGCTTCACCTTGGAGTGCTAGCTCCTCTTGTTGGGATCCTCACGTCCCTTGGCTTGGGGAAGGGGTTCGACCCTTGCGGTTTGTGTTTTTGGGACACCCCTCGCCACTTAATGTGGTGAGATGAAAAGCCGGCCCCTTAGGGGATCATGAGCCTTTGGGGAAAACTCATTGAAAGAAAATCTGTCGTCTGGCCTTGTTCTTATTTGGGTTTATATATGATACTTATACTTCATAAGCAAAGAGTATTCCAGAAATTGTTCTCTATTCGGCCTTGTTAATTTGATTATCATTTCCTTATACTCATTGTACTTGATGTATCTTCTCTAATATTCAACACCAAATTAATTCTGATGAACCTTCATCAAGTCTTGTCCATGATGAAAGGGCGTAAAATTATAATGCCACAAGCAGGATATCAGTTTTAAAAGTTAACCTTCCGGCATACAGATTCTTTCCAAGGTACGAAATAATAAATAGGATATATATATATTTATACACTCATCTGACCTCCAGCTATTGCTAAAGTATAGGCCTAATTATGCATTCAAATAGACCGTGGTCGAGTCCTAATCATCCGAACCCTATTCACATTTGATTTGTACATCTATTTTGAGCTCTCGACTGCTTCGTAAACTATGCCTAAATGAATGGTAAGCAGTCTGTAGTAGCTTAATGCATAGCCACAGGAAGCCATGGCTAGGAATTCACATTAGTCACAATGCATGTCCTATAACCCATTCTCCTAGTAGTAACCTTTCAGGATGCAAAAGAGCTGCCCACAACCTTCCCAATGGACATGGCCTTCAAGCCACTGAAGCGGTGGCATTCTCTTGGAATCTTTTTGGAATGGAAATCGATTGTCATTTAGAACATATTCCTTATAGACCATCAGACCATAAACTATTCGGAATTAGGACTAGTGCACCTTTTGAGGAACCTTGTTAACACCATGCTGTTCATTTTGTACTCTATTTGTTAGTTTAGAGGCGGATACCTCCTAGTTCATAGTAGCTAAAGCTATGTCATTTTCTGTCCTCTTCTTAAAAACTTTTGACTGCTACAGAAACGATGATGCAATGTGGAAAGACGTCATTTCATGCACTATTTTTGGACGTCATGCAACGTTTGGTCCCTTTAAATCTCGAACAGTATTTTGTGACATCATCTGCTCTCCAAATCTCTATGTATATTCTATTCTATGTAAGAATTTTATTCGAGCTGTCTTTCCACTTTACAGTATATTCCACATATAAATTAAAGTTCCTCATTAATTTTAAATGTTTATTGTTAATTTGCTGAAGTATATTGTAGATCAAATATCATATGAAAATGATATTTTTTAATAAAGCTATTTTCAATGGTTACTATCACTATGGAGAATATTGTATGTGCGATTTAATCTTCTTTTTTGTCAATTACGTTTTCTTTCATGAGCCGAATTATGTCAAAGTTTCAAGTTTTCAAATGTTGTTGATCCTATAGTGGTTTATTCTAGATCCGAACGCAATGCAAAAGGTGTTAAGGCGCTGTCAGAAGTTCGCAATGCTATTGTTATCATTCCGAAGAAAAGCACGATGTTATTGAGACTATTTTCAATGATGATTATCTTTTTTTTTGTTAATAAAGGACGTTTGGCCTTGGACTAATCTCCCTGACTTTAATTAAGAAAAAGAAAGAGCATGACACAAGTGAACGGGACTAGTGCCCTTGGGATCCACTGAATCCCACAAAGCAAGGGTATAACTTGTAGCTCTAGAGAGTGTTACAAAGGAGGGTAACAACCCTCATGTCCCCCTAAATGCGGGGTCCACTTGGGTTGAATCTTGTTGTTCTTGATGAGAAACACTTTGGGGACCTCTTATAGTTGGAGATTCTTTTGCCAAGGAGAAATATAGATTTCTCTATCGACCATTCTTTAGGAGGGTGTCCAAAGTTGAAGGCACACTGCTCCCTTCAAATCTTCTGGAGGGGTTCCCCTCTTATAGCATTCCACAATGCCGCATAGCAATGTTTTTTTCTTCTGTTTTGCATTCGATCCGATTGCAGCCAATGAAGAAGGGAATAGAGTCCCTAGCTTGCTTCCTCTTGAGGATGCCACACATCTCTTCGGTTGGTTAGTCGGCCTTACCTGCCCACCAATCTTTAAAGTATACTTGCAAGTTTCTCCTTTTCCATTCCTCCTCGTATCTTAGCATGTCTATGATTCTTCTTAGTCCCATCTGGTATTGGTAGTTCCCTTTGTTTACTTCCTCTTCAAGCACCATAGCCTCCGCTAGAGCTCTCTCAGTCTCTGACGAACATTGTGAAGCATCCTATGAGTCATGACCAAAATTTGACGAGTCTTCTCAACTGCCACCCTCCAACTTTTGGCCAGTGAGGCACTATTGGCAAACATCGAGTTTCAAACCAGTTTAATTTCCTGATGAATATAGGGAAGAGAGAACGACGTGGGGCACACATGAAACCAAGGCCCTTTCTAGCACAAACAATTGGATCAACTTCGAGGATATTGACCCTAGTGTCAATATTACCTATGAAGATAGGAATATTTTACAAAGGAGACATCTTTCTTGGGACCACTCTAAAGTCCATCTTCTTATGGGACACAACTCATCATGCCCGCTGGGCATTAGATGGCATAATGGTAGTTGCCTAACAAAAATCCGGAATATCAAAGGAAACATTGATTATAAGGTCAACCTCAACAAGAAGTGGTGCGTGTCACGATGGGATATGAAGTTCATGGCTATCTAGCACCTTCTTATAGAAAACAAAAAGAGTATCCTCATATGGAAAATTCTTCATTGGGGCATCTAAACCAATCTAAATGCTAAAGAAATTTGTGGGGCTTCCTCGTAGTGCAAGAACTATTGCCGGTCCATTGAAGACAATAGTCACATCTTCTTTACTTATCTCAACTCCAAGAGGCTGTGGCAGATTGTTGGAAAGAAAATTAGACTTCAGAAGCATATCAGTTGGAAACAAACTCTACTGGAAGAAGCAATCAGTTGCTCAATGACTCTCTGGAATGACATCAGAGGGAAGGTTCTCTAGAAGATTTGACAAGAAAGATGTGCTTATAACTTTGACGACTCCCCCAAAGAGTGGTCCATTGAGAAATTGTTGTTCCTCCTCGATAAAAGAATCGCCATCTACAAGGAATCCCCCCATTTTAGGCATCATAAAGTGCTCCTTCTGATCAACAACAAGCTTAAACCCAAGTGGGCCATGCATGAGGGTGATGAGAGGGTGATTAACCTTCTTTGTAATGCCATTGAAGCTCTATAAGATCTACAACTACTCTGTGGGACTTGGGGGTTCGAGTGGGCACTAGTTCCCTTCATATGTACTTTTCTTTTCTTTTTATTTAATACAAGTGTGGAGATTAGGCTAAGGAAAGACTTCCTTTATATTGAGAAAAGAATGATAGGCTTGAGAAATGGACACGCGTACTAAAAACTTGTGTAGAAGTTAGAAGAATAAGGAGGTCGAGTTCCGAGAAAGAATGGTCAATAGGATTAGTGTAGAGTGTGCGAATGAGGAGGAAAATAATGATCCCATTGTGCGACACCTCTTAGAGCTCCTTGCTATTGGTTCTCCTCTCTCCACACAGGCAGGAGTGTATGGCCAATATCTTGAGAGTTAGATCCAAGAATATCTTTTAGGATATAGCTTAGATGATTCATGATCTGTTGTCTCCTGGCGAGATCAATGCAGCTATTGATGCCTTTCCCACGGGAAAGATCCCTTTCCTTATAGATGGTCTCACCAATGATATCTTGAAAGGTTTTAGATATTCTCTTCTTTTGTCCTTAAGTGTAGTGTGGAAGGAAGCCCTCACGTTAAGTACACTCCCATCATGTTTGAATGAAGGATTATCAAATTGGTCCCTTCTGTTCTTCTTCATTGATCGTGCTCTCTTTTAGTGTTTGTTGGCTTTCAAACCCGATGAAAAGACTTAAAAATATTTTTTCTCATCATTACTAGGCTTCCATGTTACACCCCCTAGGCAGTGGTGTTGTTACTATGGGGTACAAAAAGAAACCGAGATCCTTTTTTCTTGGGATCTTCTTGAAATCTTGATCATATGTGAAAAATCCTGGAGCACAACACATAGAGTGCATTACTGAGTGAATGTACAAGAGAAGATGAGTAGCCCCATTAGGGTTATTGGCCTATTTACAAGAAGAGGGAAATAGATCTCGTAGAGAGGGAAAAATGAGCCCAAATGGTCCTAAGCGTGTTTACACAGATGCACACCAAAATATATCAACAATAGCGTACACATGTCTTCTATGATGTGAGATATTCTCTTTCTTTTTAATAAATGAGGAATTTGTTTTCCTCATATTAAGTAATTGAGCTTTACTTGTTCAAAGTACAACATCCAACGTCTATAGGAGGTATAATACCCTCTTAGTGCTCTCCAAAATAAATTCTATCTGTCATGGGATATGAATCCATTACAATGATCTTCTCTTGCAATCATTTTGATGAACAGATAGGAGCTGAAGATAAAATTAAATAACCCTCTCATACATCAATCTTCATCAAAGGTTCTCCTAAGGAGTATTCGGCTATGGCATTTTGATTATCAGTTCCTTATGGTCTTTTTACTTCATGAATTCCCTCTGATATATAATTCATCAATGATTCTGATGCATGTTGATCAATTTTTCTCCGTGATTAAAGGTCTTAAAAGTATAATGCCACAAGTTGGACTTCAGTCCCAAAAGCTGATCTTTCGGCATACATATTCCGTCCAAGATACTAAATGATGGGTAAGGTATTATAAACTTATACAATCCTTCGGTATACATATTCCGTCCAATGCCAAGGAAATCACTTAATTATGCATTTAAATTAGATTACGATCATGACAACCTCAATATCGCTGCTAGAGTGTCTCCCAATCATTCGACCCCGATTCACACTTCATTTGAATATCTGTTTTCACTTCTCTCTTGAATAATAAGAGAAACTATCAGTTTTACACCCCTTTGTAAACTATTCTTAAATGAATAGTGAGTAGTGAATGCGTGTACATTATTGGTTAGCCCACAGAAATCCATGGCTAAGGGTTGTCAGCTCATTGAATGGCTACGAAGTAGATGTGTTGTAAGCCTTTTCAATTCGGTATGAACAGTGAAGTGGGCCAACATGCCATAGGCAAAGAAGGGACCTCATACTCGTGACAACTCATGACCTATATGTCATTCCTCTAGTAGCCTTTCGGGATGCAAATGCGTTGGCCGCCATCTTCTCAATGGACCTGACCTTCAAGCTACAGAGGAGGTTGGATTCTCTTGATATGCCTCTTGAACGGAAATGGAATGACATTTGGTACGTCTTCTTGGTGGGCCATCAATCAAAACTAGTTGGTGGTCACGTTTCGATGAATCTTTGTGATGCATGCTGTTCATTTTCTATTGCATTTGTTAAATAGGCCAACAGAAAAAATTTATATGGATAATGTGGAACTCCCTTTTCAAAATCCTAGCGGAATTCTGACAGAAATAGGTAGATAGACATCATTGATCCTTTTAAGCCTCATGCCCATGTATGATTTCTCTTTGCATACAATCGTTCATAGCATCTCCTCCGTTTCATGTAGGAATTTTATTCGAACAGTCTTTCCATTGTGCACTATATTGTACAACTAAAACACAGTTTCTCGAATTCTTTAATGCTTTTTTTTTTGGGTATTACGGACTATTTTCAATATATAGAATATTACAAAGGAGATTCTGAAGTCGCCTAAAATCTTTGCAGCATATTTTCATGTGTATATGCAAGTAATTTTGGCATGGTTATGGTTTCAATACAAGAGGCGGCTTGAGGAGTCGAATGGTTGTTAGGTCCAATAATTCTATTGTTACTCCCCTTCTCCTAATATCTAAATGGACCATGTCTTGAAAACGATTCCATCCTACGTATATAATTCCATCTTAAGGATATATTGCAATTTTATAAGCAAGAGTACCATATCGCGATTAATACCAGACTATCAAATAGATAACCCAGAACGCCAATTTTTCTACATAGTGATTCTTTGTTTTCAGGGAATTCGGAGGCCTACTATTCATGAAGATACTATTAGAAATCACTCTACCCATAGCCTCCACTTAACCAAGGGAAGGTTCATACGATAGATCCATTAACAACATGTTCTTTTATGATACAAGTATCTTCCACTAATAACCGTCTTAATCACACACCTAAGTTTCTCTAGAGACCTCTCCTAAGTAAATAAGACTGTCATAGACATTTTTTCCCACAAAAGATCATGACATTAGTTAATTTAAATAATGCCTACTAGGCTACATTTTCACTCAGGGATCAAGTACAGAGTTATATAAATGGGGGATGAACCACCCAACACACCCAACCTACGCAAGATAGCCGATGGCTAGGTCTTGGAGGGAGGAAGGGTCCGGATGGGGAGCATGCAAGTGGCTGGTAGTTCCATCGAACTGTATCTCCCGAACAACTAAAGAAAGGGCCTTTCTTCCTAAGCTGAAGAAAGCCACGTTTCCATCCAATCATGCCATGTGAATCACTATGAAGATGGTCCACTATCCGCAAAGAGTGTAAATGATCTTGAGCTAGATATTTCGAATAGTCTTGGGAGAGGGAATTAACCACCCGTCAAAAATGCACCGACAGGATGCCATCCACAGAAACCGTAGGGCCTGACTACTGATCAGCTACCAACGAGGATCACCTTCCCTACTTCAAGATGAGTGGCAAATGCTCTATGTGGTGAGAAGTCGCCCACCCTGAATCCAGAAGATAACACTATAAATTGCATGCTCCTAATTGAGGGTCAGGCGAGAGAGTGTACCCTAGGGTAGCGTGCCCCAAGAAATCAGCTCAGCCCCCTCCCACCAGGTCATAAGCCAATAATATTAGTTAATTTTCTTGGGAGCCTTTATCTCTATGGTTTAGAGCAGCTAGAATAGCAATGCTTATCCACATGATGACCTTACTATAACATCGATATCATCTCCCATTGAGGCTAGAGTAATAACTTCATACGGTCATTTTATTATTGTTTATCAACATGATATACATCCTATATTGTTTATAGCGAAGAAATTAGAGGTTTTTTTCTTACATGGATCAAACGGAGTTTCCATACCCATCTAATTTGGTGATGATAGCATCTAACGAGATCCCATTTTATTCATTTACCTATCTGGTGGACCTTTTATGAAGCATATGGTGGAATCATCTAGTGGACATTCATTGTAATACATGGTGGATAGATACTGTCCTTCTTATAATGGTCTTGTAAAATAGGTCATTTTAAAGTTAATAATGGTGATGCACACCATGCTACATCATAAGGGTATACCTTATAAGTTCTAGGCAAAAGGAGATAAATCATGGCTCACATTCCGAACTAAGGATATGCAAGCGCTTTACAAGATTGAGCTTTGGTGGGTTTTGTGTTTGGATGTGATGCATATACTCACATTTAAAAAGAAAAGAACCTTATTTTAATCGGAGACAATGATCTTTTGAAGGCTTATCTCCTATATGGAGTTGATAATCACGCCATTAGTATCTCAATCAATGCAATGTTTGTTTATATCTCTGTTGGACTTTCTATGGCGCATATGAGAAATTCATATGGTGGAGATTCTTTTAAATAACTAGAAGATAGATAAGGTGGACATTATTTTGAGCGCGTGGAGATCCTTTTCATGGATTTTATCTTCATGTATCATGTTCCTACTCTTCATGGAGGACATACTCTTTTAAATATTTTATATGCTCCATTGCATTGTAAGATTTGATCATTTCAAAGTACAGCCATATAGGGGGTTTTGGAGAAATCAAGGTCTAGTCCTATCTTTTTCAAGATTTATAGCTCATTCCATGAGTGCAAGCTTCATGGTCATTTTATATCACCCTAGTTGTTGTATTCGGGAGCCCCAAAGTTTGTCTTCATTCTCCTTTCCAGAGAATTACGCCTCATTTGATGTTTTTGTAGGAACTTCACTTCATTTTCATATTTATTAGAAGCTTGCGATCTCAATCTATACTATTTCAAATCTCATTGCATTCCGTATGTGAGTTTTCTCATTTTAACTATAATGTACTTAGTATTAGAGTCTCACACTCTTCCTTTCGGAGTACTATTTCATTGGGAGTACACTTTCATTTTTCCTTGTACATGTGTATTTTCTATTGTCTTCTTCTCTACTAAATTTTCAAAGTAAAATGATTTATGGATGCTAAATGGTGGTTAAAAGAATCACATGATTAACACAAAGGATTCGTGACATTCTTTGTGGACTTACACGGAATCCATCAATGAGATAGTGATAATTATCTTTTTTTGGGGGATATGCGGGATCCCATGGGGCAAAGCGCCCATGAGATCCCCCGTATCTTACAAGAAGGTTAAATATTGGACAAGGAACAACAATGGACAAGGAACAACAACTCTGAAGCTTAAGAGCCAACCATATGAGGAATCGTACGGGTTTAAATCATGTTATAGAGAAGTTCAATGATATTTTCATCATTCACATGGGCCATCCATTTAGTTTTCATCTTGTTTTTATCACTAACGAAGATCCTATGATGTCTCAAGGGAGGGGGTTTCTTATAGTTATGTATTCTTCTGCCAAGCATGGTACAAGACTTAAAAATCCGCCATTCTTTTGGAGCCTCCTAAAAATTGGCTGCACATCTTTTTTTCTGTATCTTCCACAAAGCTTCCCCTTTGATGGTGCTCCACAAGGCATAGGGGCAATCGATCGTTTCTCCAAGTACTTGTTTCCGATTGCTTGATTTTTAAGCTTCAAAGCACCAACAACCTCTTGTTACACCATGTGGCCTTGATAGCGATCCTAAAGTGGTTTAATCTAGATCCCGAGGCAATGCAGACATTTCCAGAAGGTCGCAATGCTATTGCTATCATTCTGAACAAAAGCATGATGTTAGTGAGACTATTTCCAATGATGATTATCTTGAAGTACCTCATTGAATGTTTAATTAATGCATATTTCATCGGATTCAATGATTATTGATAAAGCTTTCAAGGATATAAATCTTTCCAGACTTTAACTATTTCAAGGCTGTAAAGCAAATGGGCTCCTCATGAAGGGGACTAAAAATTTATAAACGTTCTTTTTAACTCTGTCTAGCATACTTGTATTTTCTTCTTGTTCATAATATAAAGATTTTTCTGTCAAAGAAAGGCAATAAAGCTTCATCTTGGAGTGCTAGCTCGTCATCCGAATCCTATTTACATTTGATTTATACATCCATTTTCGCCTCCTCTCTTGCGCAATAGGAGAAAGTGTCACTTCTAAACAGCTTTGTAAGCTATGCCTAAATGAATGGTAAGCAGTCTGTAGTAGCTTAATGCATAGCCACATGAAGCCATGGTTAGGGATTGTCAGTCTATTGAATATCTATGTGTTTTAAGTCTTCTTGATTCCGGGATGATATTGAAGTGGGCCAACATGTTGTTATATTGAGTAACCCTTGAGAGAGGTGTGAACCACCTTGCACACCTGTTGTTTGACTTAGTCATTGTGGTCACTGCAGTTTGGACCACATGACCTAGTTAAACTGCATGGTAGTGTATACAGGACCAGGGTGCGAGTCATGATAGATGACTCTGCCACTCATAAATTTATAAACTATGCTTTGGTCAAGAAATTAAAGATTCCCCAGCAGCCTAGTGCACATAAATACATTGTGTCTATGATGCAAGGACAAGATAAAAGGATATGGGATACTATGGTATCCAATTTGGAAGTCAAGATGCAGGACTATACAAATTATATGGACTTCCAAATTATGAATATGGAGAGGACAGACCTATTCTTAGGAAGAGAGTGGCTATGGGGGTTGGGAGACACACTTAAACCCTGCTATCAAAACAACACACTTGAATTTGAAAAGAATGGAAGTAAAGTTTGTAATCAGGGAGAGAGAGATGTACCTAGTGCACCTCTCATTTCATCACTAGAGTTGTATAGTCTCTATTATTCTCAGCATGTACAGGAGATGTTTTTATTGTTTAGTCATGATATGAAGCATTGTACAGACAACTCATCTGATGTATATTGTTGATGCTAGGAATGTAAATATGGAAAAAAACTTTCTACTATTCTTCTTTGCATGAGTGTGTGGTTAAAAGTTTTAAGGATCTTATGTTTGAGTATAGAGATGTTTTTCCCTTTGACTTACCTAGAGGGCTACCACCTGAGACAGGGGACATTGACCATGCCATTGAGGTTGTTACGAACACTAGCCACCTTATAGGTTTAGTGTTTCTTAGCATGAGAAGGTTGAGAGGCAGTTGCAGGATTATTTAGATAAGGGCTTCATTAAACCTAGTAACTCACCTTGGGCATCACCAATGCTCCTAGTTAAAAAGAAAGATGGCTCTATGAGATTATGTATAGATTACAGAGCACTTGATAAGGTAACTATCAAAAATAGGTTTCCAATGCCTAGATTGGAAGATCTATTTGATCAGTTACATCAAGCTAGGTATTTTGCCAAGCTTGACCTTAGATCAAGATATCATCAGACCACGATTAGGGTAGAGGATGTCCCTAAGACTGCATTTAGGACTAGATATGAGCACTATTAGTTTTTGGTGATGCCTTTTGGTCTCACCAATGCTCGTGCCACTCTCATGAAACTCATGAATTGTGTTTTATGGCCTTATCTAGGACACTTTGTAGTAGACTTTTTGGATGACATTCTGATCTATAGTGCACTAAAAGAGGAGCACTTGGAACACTTGAGGAAGGTACTTCAAGTGCTAAGGGAAAATTCACTCTTTGCTAAGGAATCAAAGTGTGAATTTTTCAAGACAGACGTTAGATACCTTGGGCCTATAGTCTCCTAGCACGGAATCCAGATGGATCCTAAAAAAGTAAGGGCTATTATGGAATGGCCACATCCAAGGAACTTGGAAGAGCTACAGATCTTCCTAGGTTTATCAGGTTTCTATGGAAGATTCATTAAGAACTATGCCAAAATTGCTGTCCCGATGATGGAACAGCTTAAAGGGAAAGGAAAAGCGTTTCATTGCGGAGATGAACAGAAGCAAAGTATGGAGAAGTTGAAAGAAGCAATAGCTATAGCTCCACTTTTACATATAGCAGATCCCAACAGACCATTTGTGGTTGAAGCTGGTGTGAGTGATTTTGCCATAGGAGCAGTTTTAGTAGAGGATGGTAGACCAGTAGCTTTTGAGAGTAAGAAACTAGAACCGGCTCAGAAGAATTACTCCGTCTATGAGAAGGAGTTGTATGCAATTGTCCATGTTTGAAGAAGTGGCCTCATTATTTATATGGTGCCAAAGTTACGATAGTGTTTGATCAAAAGAGCATTAAGTGGCTCTCTAATCAAACAGACTTAAAGGTCGTAAGGCCCAATGGGCAGAGACCCTTCATGAGTTTGATTATGAGCTTACGTATAGGAAGGGAATGTTTAATGTAGTGGCTGATTCACTTAGCCGCATGCCTATGCTCAATGGAAAATGTAGTGAGCTACTTGAGTCCATTATAGGAAAATGTAGGCTTGATCCTACATATTCCGAGATTAACGAGGATCGTGATATACGAGTTTCTAGTGAGGATGAAGTATTGATGGGTACTCAAGAAGGATTCAAGTGGAAGGACTACAGTGTCCATGATGGATATCTGTTATATAAAGGTAAGGTGTGTGTCCCTAGAGATATTGAGATGAGACGGCATATTTTGTATGAGTGTCATGAAACACCTAGAGTAGGACACCCAGGAGTTAACAAGACTTATGATCTTGTTAAGAGGCAGGTATATTGGCCTGGACTTCACAAGGATGTCCTAGAGTATGTGCTTAAGTGTACTAAATGCCAGGTCAACAAAGCTGAGAGATTGAGGATTGGAGGACTACTCCACCCATTGGATATTCCTAATGGGAAGTGGGAGAGTATCTCCATGAAATTTATAGTAGGATTACCTAAGACAAGGAGAGGGCACGACTCGGTCTGGGTAATTGTGGATAGGTTAACCAAAATGGCTAAGTTTATTCCGACACGTACTACAGTGAAGACACCAGAGTTGGCCAGAATTTTTGATGAGAACCTATACCGGTTATATGGTCTTCCTTTAGACATAGTTTCTGATCCGATAGAAAGTTTACTAGCCACTTTTGGAGAGCGGTCTTCAAAAGGTTGGACACAAAACTTAGCATGAGTGCGATCGAGCATCCACAGTCCGATGGGCAAACAGAAAGGGTTAACCAAATCCTAGAGGATATGCTTCGGGCATATGTGAATGAAAGGCAAAGTAATTGGGAAGAGTACTTACCTATAGTAGAGTTTGCATATAATAGTGCCAAGCACACTTCCACTAAGCATAGTCCATTTATGCTTACGTGTGGGTTTCAGCCAAGAGATCCTTATGCAGTAGTAGGTTTGCAGAATGAGAAAGTTCAAGCTGCAAAGGACTTCTTGGAAGAGATGAATGACATGCTTAGGCTTGCTAAGGACAGCATTAGCAGAGCTTAGGATAGAGCTAGAGCCTATGCTGACCCTCAAAGGAGAGACATCAACTTTGAGGTAGGAGAGCAAGTCTATCTTAGAGTTCCATCTAGATCTAAAACCATGAAAACGGGACCCTGTCCAAAACTATCTCCTAGGTATTGTGGACCTTTCCAAATACTTAAGAGAATAGGAAAGATGGCCTACCAGCTCCAAATTCCAGAGAATAGTCAAATCCATCCTTTTTTTCATGTTAGTCAGCTTAAGAAAAGCCTCGGTGAATCTGGCAACCTCATTCTAGACAGTGAGGTAGTAGAGCCTATTTCTGTTCAATCTATTCCACATGAGCCTGAGAGCATACTATGCACTCGAGAGAAATGGACAAGAAGTCACTTGTATAAAGAGTGTCCAGTAAAGTGGAAAGATAGTTCAGAAGATAGTGCCACATGAGAGCGGGTTAGCAACCTTCAGAGACTGTTTCCCAGTTTTAGACTACCTTCCCAAGAGTCTTCTTAACGGGAAGGATATGGGGAAACAACAGGGAGACATGACGAGGTATTTTTATACATGGGGATTGAGTGGGAGCACTAAAGAGAGGTGTGAACCACCTTTTAAGTCATTGAAATGGGCTCACACATGAGTGCCATGTGGCACCCATGTGTAGAGCCATGGGTCACTCTTTATTTATGCAACGAGAGAGATTCAAGAGGAGGATACGTATGTGGCTAGGCAGTTATGATATGCAAAGAACTCCGTGTCTGCTCCGTGATATTAGCCGATCAACGATTCTCCTAGTATTAACCTTTCAGGATGCAAAAGAGCTGCCCACAGTCTTCCCAATGGACATGGCCTTCTAGCAACAGAAGAGATGGAATTCTCTTGGTATCCCTTTGGAATGGAAATGGATTGTCATTTAGCACATATTCTTGATAGATCACCGGACCATAAATTATCCGAAATCAGGGCCAGTGCACCGTTTGGTGAACCTTGTTAACACCATGCTATTCATTTTGTATTCTATTTTTTAGTTTGTGGGCGCATCCCTCCTAGTTCATAGTAGCTAAAGATATGTTATTTTATGCCCTCTTCTTAAAAAGTTTTTTCTGCTACAGAAATGATCATGGAATGTGGAAAGACGTCATTTCATGTGATATTTTGGGACGTCATGCAACGTTTGGTCCCCTTAAATCTCAAGCAGTATTTTCTGACATCATCTTCTCTCCAATTCTCTATGTATATTCTATTCCATGTAAGTGACTTGTATTTGAACTGCCTTTCCACTTTACAGTATATTCCACATATAAAGTAAAGTTCCTCATTAATTTTTAAGTTTGTTTGTAATTTTCTGGAGTACATTGTAGATCAAATATTATATGAAAATGATATTTTTTTAATAAAGCTATGTTCACAATGGCTACTTTCACTATGGAGAATACTCAGGTATGTGTGATTTAATCTTCTTTGTTATCATATCACTTAGCACTAGGGGGTTGACTGACCCCTCAAGAGCGGCCATTATTGGCCAGTGGCTTTGGGATAATAGCCTAAACCTAGATTTCATCTGTATTCAAGAGATTTAAATTGATGGAGGGGACCTTCAAAAATGACTAAATCAAATCTCTCCAAGTCATGTTTGGATTACCACTTCACACCCTAGAGGGGTTGGTGGCAGATCTATTGGAATGAATAACTTTTGGGTTAGTAGAATAGTGAACTCCCATGAAGATCAAAATCATCATTGGATTGCTGCCTCCTTCAAGCGCCCCTTTTAGTTCATTGTGGTCTCCATGTATGCCCCAAACAAGGAGTTGGAGAGGATTGACACCTCGGTCTCTTTGGACTTGCTTTCCCACAATGTGATGATCTACAAAGACCTCAACATGGTGGAAGACCCTTCAGATTGGTGGGACAATAGGGGGTGTACCTTTGATTGTCAGGAGAATGACATCTGGGACAAAATCAGGCTCCACCTAGACCTAGTGGAGATGAAAGGTACAAATGTCTTCTCTTAGTCAAACCTCCAATCTAGGGATGACTCGAGGAAAGCAAGACTTGATAGAAGCTATATTGTGCAGAACATTATGCACCAGTGGGGCCAATCCACCATCTATCAAACATTGACCTTGCCATATCGAACCATTACCCTTTTATTCTCACTTTGAAACTGATTTCCAAACTCAGGAGAGCACCTTGGTTTCACGCTTGCCCAACGTCTTTATTTCTTCCCTCTATCCATCAGGAAATTACCTTGGTTTGGAACTCGACGTTCGCTAGTGGCGCTTGACTAGCCAAATGTTGGAGGGCCGCGGATGAGCACTTTTTGATCAAAAGCACTTTCGATCAAAATAGTTTTCCATTGAAAACATTTCCGATTGAAAAGCTTTTGATCGAAATTTGTTTCAATCGAATAAATTAGATTGAATAATATAAAAGAATATAACTATACTCATTTTTCATAAAACCTACTTTGTTCTTTATGAACTTAAAGCATCCTAGAGAGAACAAGATATACATTTTTGCTATTAACTTTGATTCTTACTTCACATTAGTACATGTATATGAATTTAAAATCTATTATGATTGATTCTTACTTATTTTTCATAAAAGCTACTTTCTTCTTTACAAACTTAACATGTCGTAGATAGAACAAGGTATAAATTTTTGCTATAAATATTCAATAATTTAAACTATTGTGATTCTTTGACTCAATATTGATTCTTACTTCACAATAGTATGTGTAAATGTATGTGCATATGATTGCGAATTTAGAATCTATTGTGATTGTCTGATACAACATTGATTCAAACTTCACAAAAATATGTGTAAGTGTATGTGCATATGATTAGGAATATAAAATCTATTGTGATACATTATCTTTATTATTGAAAGATGTAGGTAGATTATGTTTGACTCAACATTGATTGTAACTTCATAATAGTATATATATGTGTGTGTATGAGTATGTGTATGGATATAAGTGTATAATTGTCAATGAAAAATCTACTGTGATTGTCTGACTCAATATTGATTCTTACTTCACAATAGAATTTTTAGGTGTATGTGCATATGATTAGGAATTTAGAATCTATTGTGATTGTATCATAGAACATTGATTCTTACTTCACAATAGTATGTGTAAGTGTATGTGCATATGATTAGGATTTTAAAGTCTATAATGATAAATTTATTATTGAAAGATGTAGGTAGATTACGTTTGACTCAACATTGATTCTCACTTCATAACAGTATATGTATGTGTGTGTATGAGTATGTGTATGCATATGAGTGTATAATTGTGAATGAAAAATCTATTGTGATTGTCTCACTCAATACTGATTCTTACTTCACAATAGTATGTGTAAGTGTATGTGCATATGATTAGGAATTCAAAATATATTGTGATTGTTTGACTCAACATTGATTCCTATTTCATAATAGTATGTGTAATCGTATATGTGTGTATGATTGAGAATTAAAATCTATTGTGATTGTTTGACTCAATAATGATTTTTACTTCACAATAGTATGTGTAATTGTATATGGTTTATGAATGAGAATTAAGCTCTATCATAACTTTTTGACTCTAACATTGATCAAAATATCTTATTTGATATTGATTTATGTTGTTTTTTTGTAGATATAGTCTTCCCAAAGCAATTTGCAACCACTATGGGAAAGGGAAAAGAATGGTCATATGTGATTGTTCATCAAGAGTGTAAAACATCATCCACAATACAATGCAAGCGTTGTGGACATCGTTATGTAGGAAATGCAACTCGAATAAAAGAGCATCTTTTTAGTACAGATAATAATGTGGCAAGATGCTCTAATCTAGATAGCGATATATTGGTACATTTTGCAAGTTATGAAAATAAATGTAAATCTCAAGGTATCACATCAAAAAGATTCATAGCACTTTCAAAGTAGCTGAAGTGCAGAGCAAATAAATGTAAATAAAAGCATGAGTATTCACAACACGTTTGAAGTAGCCCGAGTGTAGAGCAAGAACGAGTAGATACATCGATGATAGTAAAGGATCATGAGGATATTTCTACTCACGTCTCTAAAACTGTTTTTGAGAATAACCGAGATACATGTACTCCATTTTCTCGAACTACATCAAAAAAGAGTGGACTTGGTGAATGTAGTAAAAATGGTGGATCTAATACTCTGTCACCATGCTTTGTCTATAATAAATCACAAAATAATATACCTATAGCTTTTGAAAAGCAAGATTGTCTCGAGCTTCATCTGAAATGGACTCAAGCATTCTTAGCATGTCAGATTCCTTTCAACATTACTCGTAATCCCATTTTCAAAGACGCTTTGATGTCAATTGCACAAAAAGGATTCACCATGCTAGATTATAATAAAATGCGAACAGAGTATGTAGATAAAGTGAAAAAAAATACTAAAGCTATTTTAAAATGAATAGTACTTGTTTATGTACCCATGTATGGATGAACAATAGCATTGTATGGATGGACAAGTTGTCAAAAGAAACCATTGATAAATGTCATGGTTATATGTCCAAAACAAAACATGTTTTTAGAAGCTGTTGATACTTCTTTTAAAGAGAAAATTTCAATTTTTCTTGTAAAGGTATATGAACATGCTATATCACATGTGGCTTTTCAAAAAAATGTGACTACAATAGTGACGAATAATGCCTCTACTTTTTAAGTATTGAAATTACAATTCAAAACAACAATGAAGGCATTACTTGGGTTCCAAAGATATAGCTAGATTATCTTTCATTAAACAAAGCTTATTAGATGCAAGTCATGTGGTGAAATTATCAGAGAGCATAATTTTCATATTCGCTCTTTCGATCAAAATCTCCCAATAAAGCACTTTAGATTTTTTCCACATGATTTGCAACTTCCTATATTGTGCTCAGTTGATGTTTGGAAGTTAAGCTAGCTCTTGTAGAAAGGATTGCTAATCAAAGATGGGAGGCATGGCTAGAGAAGTATTCTTCTTATCGAGTTGCAACATCCACATGTACGTCTCTAATACAATCACAAACTTTTTGATATAATCTTGAAAAATTTGTTGGTATCATTAGACCTTTTTCGGAACTTTTATGAATGGTTGATACTGAAAATCTGTTATTGGAAAATCTTATTGGATTATGTCAAAAGCTATTCAAAAAGTAAAAGACTTTAATCAATTTTCATTATGAGAAAAAACACAGATTTTATCATTAACAGAGAAGAGATGGACAAAAATGCATGCTCATTTGCATGGAACAACATTTATTTTGGATCCAGCATTTGATCTCAATGGTCAAGCCTCAAACAAAGAAGTCATGGCAAACTTCAAAACCACATGTCAGTTATTACTTCCAGGTACAGATGGTCAAGATGCATTCCACCAAAGAGTAGTGTATGTAAATAGAGAAGGATCTTTTGGAGATCTATGGCACAATGAGGCGATTGAAAAACATCCACCTCATATTTGGTGGAAAGAGTATAGAGGTGAAGCAGTGGAGTCGCAACATATAGCTGCGAGAGTGATTTCAGTAGCAGCTTCAAATGGTAGTTGTGAACGTAATTGGAGTGCCTATGATTTTCAAACTAAGAAATCACCTAAGTGTGTCATGTGCTATTGATTTGGTATATGTGTTTTGTAATATGCATTTGTTACATGCTCGAACCAAGAGAGCTTCTACAACAACACAACAAACTTTTGGAAAATTTCAGACTAATGAAAGTTTAATAAATGATTTATGGAGTGATGATCATGATTTAAATGTAGATCACAATGATGGTTCCGACATGGAAGAAATAGATGACATGGTATCTGTCATAGATGATGATATTCAAAATGAAGAAAATGATGTACTATGAATACTATGATTATATTCAATTGCAAAATGCATGGTTTTACAATACTCATGTCTTTGATTACAAAAAAGCATCTCAATTTAGTGTTTTCTTGATTCCATAACTCATCAGCAGTAAACCGATCAAAAGATGATGATGCCTCTGAGAGTCTTTGATATTTGCTCTCATATGCATCCACAGAATGTTGCAAATTTTTCATTTGACTTTCTAGATCATCAATCCTTTTTTGATGATCATCTATTGTTTTCCGTAATGATGGATTTGTTAATCCTTCATTGTATAATTCTATTCCTTGTGATGACAAATCATAAATACAAAGGAAAATTTTACAAATATTCTTTAAGGAGTGATGGGCTGGCAAAGTCCATAAGCCCACTAAAGAGATGTGCAACATTCTTAAAATGAAACAAAATAGAGAATCGATCCCCTTATTGCTAGACTCAAATGGCGATGTATGCAATATGGAAGAGGAAAATATCGGAATCACTGAAGAATATTTTATGACACTTCTAGGGATCTCGACCCCCCTCTCCCTCATAGACGGGACTACATGGCAGCCATCTCTATGGTATCCTATCATAGGATCCCACACAACCTTTGATCCCTGCTTGATGCCCCTATCTCGGAAAGAGAAATCATTGAAGTCATTGATGCCCTTCCGAGTGGGAAAAGCCCGAGGCCAGACGGGCTAACTAATGAGTTCTTTAAGTCCTTTGAGTTGGTGATGTCCACCCCTCCTCGTTTGGTCTCTCAAGAGGCGCTCAAGTTTGGCATGCTTCTAACATCCGAACAATAGCATCATGAAGTTAATCCAAAAAAAAAGGGAAAACAGAGAATTGAGAACTAGCGTCCAATTACCATGCTTCAAATGGGATATAAGATCATTGCTAAAGTCATAGCCAATAGAATTTTTGACCATTAGAGAGTTTCTCTATGCAAGGGCAAACAAAGTTTTGTCAATGTTAGGTCCATATTGGAAGCCATAATTGATATTTGGGAAGGTCTTGAATTCACGGATGAGTCAAGAGAAGATGTGGTTTTCCTCAACATCGACTTTGACAAAGCTTATGATAGGTTGGAATGGGACTATATTTTGTAGTTATTTAGAGATCTGGCTTGTAGCCAGAAATTCACCAAGGTGATGTCGACCCTGTTGGGACACACGTCAACTCAAATTAATCTTAATGGCAAACTTTCAAAGGCAATTAAATTAAAATGATCAAATAGACAAGGGTGCCCATTGGCTCCCCTTCTCTTTGCCATCACCATGGAAGGGCTTAGCCAGCTGGTGGAGCAACAAGTGGAAGATGGTAATACCAAAGGCCTCTTGTTGCCTTGTAACCATGGCCAGATCACCATGAGACTTTTTGTCGAAGGTATGAACGTGTTTGTCCACAATGGCTATACTAGCCTAGAGGCATTTTGGAGGTGCCTAAATACTTTCTACAAATCCTCTAGATCCAAATTCAAGCACTCAAAGCCGCTTTCAGAGTTAGTGTCGGGATCCAACCCGACCTTCTCTTTGAACATGGCTATCAAAACATTCCACCTCACCAAATTTTTTGGCAGCTTGGGATTCCCTTGGGCGGGCTTTGGTGTTGGTGTCCACCTCAAGTTGGTTCCCACATGGGTAGCCAAACTCATTGATCTCCTTTTCGAGATTGCAATACAAGTTGCTGGAGGGGGTAATTGACATGTTGTTTCGCTCAGAAGTCGCCCTAGGGCTTCTTTTTCTTCTTCTTCTGACTTCGATGAACCCATCTGCATCAGCTTCTGGATTAAGGGGGCCCTTGACTTCCTCTTCCTTCGTTGAGTGAGTCAATGCCCCTTTGTTGTCTTGAGCATTTCTGGGGGCTTCTTGATTTTGCTTGCTTTTTTGTCTGAGAGGGAAATCTTTAATCCTCTGACCTTGTTGGCCACAACGAAAGCACGTGTTGGGAAGGTTTTTGTAATTGATGTCTTGCTCCCATACTTCCCCTTCGCCCAAGTCCACTTTGATCTTCGATGGAAGCGGCATGCTGAGGTCAGCCTCCACATAGACTTGAGGGTGCCACCGAGCGTTGAATGAGTGTCTTGCACCTTCATAAATGAGACCACCAATGTCCTCGCGTGAGGCCAACGCCTTGCCGATAAGAGAAACAATGTCCCACACGAAGTTGTACAAGAAGTATGGTGGGTTAGGGAGCTCAACCCAGAGAGGGTACCGAAGCGATTTCGATTTGTCGGGAGTAAAATCAGGGGACCATCTAAGAAGGCATAGGGTCGCCCAGCCGAGTCGCCACGTTCCAGCACTTAGGGCTCAAAACGCCATATCTTCATTTTCAAAGACTAACAACATGTGGCTTGCCGGTAAGAACTGACACTTACAAACAATTAGTCCACGGGGGAACCACTCGTTGCGAAGCCACTGTCGCACGGTTTCGAGCGGGGGCCTAGGGCCAAACATTTGGCGGACGAGGCAAACTTTCTTGAGCTCCTCCTAAGTTGACAGAATTACGGATCTACTGAGGGAGACCAAGGGGGGTTAAGCACTCTCGGAGGCCCCAAGGGCGGCACAAGATCCCCCCTGCAATAGAAAAGCCAGGTTACTGGTCTCCCCCGGAGGAGGGGCCAAGTTACTTCTCACAAAAGAGGGGGTCGCCAAAACCATGACAAAGGCCCGACAAGAAAAGAACCACCCCCTCTTACCTAACTGCTTTCTCTCTTTTGAAAGAGCTCCTTTCTTCTCCTTGAAAGCTTCTCAATCTTTCTTTTCCCCCAAAAAAACCAAAAAGCCTGCAAGCTTTCGTCGTTCCTTCAAAGCCACACTTAAAAAAGCAATGCTTACGACCCTAGAAGACTCGAAGAACCGGAGACTCCCCCATTTTTTTGAAACGGGAAAGGTTGTTGATGCTCTTTTTATTTTTTCTGATATAAGCCTTCACTAAACGGAGCGCTTTAGAAGTTCCTCAACTTGAAGAAGACCTTCAAACATAATTGTCTCTCTACAAACTGGAAGTTTTTAATATTTATTAATCTGGTAGCGAGTTTGACTGAAAATGCAGCCTTTATCTTTTGCTTCAAACAGTAAAGAATAACTCCCCCTCGGACCAAATGCCACCCCGGAAAGCGAAACCGCAGAAGTCACCACTGTTGGAAAAAGCGATTGCCACCATAGCAAAAAATCGCGATTATCAAGAGACACAATCGCGATTGCCAAGGGGACACAGAAAGGCGATTGTAGAAGAAGCAAAAAATGCTATTCTCAAGTGAGACACAATCCTGATTGTCAAGGGGTCACAAGATCGCGATTGTAGGAGCCAGAGAATCATGGAGCCAACCGTGATTGCCAGGAACCAATGATGGTTCACACACTGGCGAGGCCGACGAAGACGAGGACAGAACACAAGCACGAGGGGACTTAAAGACAAGCAACACGATTTTGAGGGCACCTTAAGACACAGATGCGATCCTCTGTTCATGACGGTGCTTAAGTGGACCTCACACTTGAGTAAGAACGACACACACCCAGCGAACTGTAGACACCCCAATACCGTTGCTGATGAAGATAAAGAGGAACATTAAGGACAACAGCATTGCTGATGAAGATGAAGAGGAACGTTAAGGACAACAGCATTGCTGATGAAGATGAAGAGGAACGTTAAGGACAACAGCTGCGCAACAAAGATACTCCATCGCCTTCCCCGTCAAATTTGGTCTGCTTTGCACGTTCAATGATGATTATCTTGAAGTACATCATTGAATGTTTAATCAATGCATCTTTCATCGCATTTAATGATAATTTTATAAAGCTATCAAGGCTATAAATAATTTTATAAAGCTTTCAAGGACATAAATTTTTCTAGGGTATAAATATTTCAAGGCTATAAAGCAAACGGGCTCCTCATGAAGGAACTAAAAAGTTATAAACCTTATTTTTAACTTTGTCTAGCATACTTGTATCTTCTTCTTGATCATAATATAAACATTTTTCTGTCAAAGAAAGGCAATAAAGCCTTCTTGGAGTGTGATAGCTCGTCTATTTGGGATTCTCACCTCTCTTGGCTTGGGGAAGGGGTTCGACCCTTGCGGGCTGTGATTTCGAGACATCCCTCACCACTTAATGTGGTGAGATGAAAAGCGGGCCTTTAGGGGATCATGAGCTATCGGGAAACACTCATTGAAACAAATTCTCTGATCTGGCCTCATTTCATACCAAATAGTTACAATTCTTATTTGGGTTTATATATGATAATTATTCAACAGATTGTTCTCTATTCGGCAACGTTATTTTGATTATCATTTCCTTATAATCATTGTAGTTGATGCACCTTCTCTAATATTAAACGTCAAAATAATTCCGATGGGTCTTGATCAAGTCTTGTCCATGGTGAAAGGGCTTAAAAGTATAATGTTACAAGCAGGATTTCAGTTTCGAAAGGTGACCTTCCGGCATACAAATGCTTTCCAAGATACGAAATAATAAATAAGGTATGCATATATTTATACACTCCTCTGACCTCCAGCTACTGCTAAAGTATAGATGTAATCATGCATTCAAATAGGATTAGGGCCGTGCTCTCCTAATCATCCGACCCCTATTCACATTGGATTTGTACATCCATTTTTACCTCCTTTCTTGCGCAATAAGAGAAAGTGTCACTTCTGAACGGCTTTGTAAACTATGCCTAAATGAATGGTAAGCAGTCTGTAGTGGCTTAATTCATAGCCACAGGAAGCCATGGCTAGGGATTGTCAGTTTATTGAAGATCTATGTGTTTTAAGTCTTCTTGATTCCGGATTGATAATGAAGTGGGCCAACATATCATAGAAAAGGAAAGGAAATCACACTAGTCAGAATGCATGACCTATAACCCATTGTCCTAGTAGTAACCTTTCAGCATGCAAAAGAGCTGCCCAGAATCTTCCCAATGGACATGGCCTTCAAGCCACAGAAAAGGTGGCATTCTCTTGGTATCCCTTTGGAATGCAAACGGATTTTCATTTAGAATCACCAGTGCACCTTTTGAGGAACCTTAATAACACCATGCTGTTCATTTTGTACTCTATTTGTTGGTTTAGAGGCGGGTACCTCCTAGTTCATAGTAGCTAAAGATATGTCATTTTCTGCGCTAGTCTTCTTAAAACTTTTGACTGCTACAGAAACGATGATGAAATGTGGAAAGACGTCATTTCATGCACTGTTTTGAGACGTCATGCAAAGTTTGGTCCCTTTAAATGTCAAACAGTATTTTGCTACATCATCTGCTCTCCAATTCTCTATGTATATTCTATTATATGCAAGACTTTTATTTGAACTGCCTTTCCACTTTAAAGTATATTCCACATATAAAGTAAAGTTCCTCATTAACTATTAATGTTTACTTGTAATTTCCTGGAAGTATATTGTAGATGAAATATCATATGAATTTTTTCAATGAAACCATTTTCAATGGTTACTATAACTATGGAGTATACTGTATGTGCGATTTTATTTTTATTTTTTTTCAATCACGTTTTCTCTCATGAAGAGAAGTGCGGCAAAGCTTTCTACAGTTATAAATTCTGAAATAAATAAATAAATAAATATAAATAAATATATATATATATATATATATATATATATATATATATATATATATATATATATATATATATATATATATATATATATATAGATGTATATATATATATTCATGTTTTCTAGCAAGCAACCAATATCTCTTGCATTAGAGAATATTGTATCTCATATCCTAAACCTGAATATATATATATATATATATATATATATATATATATATATATATATATATATATATATATATATATATATATATATATATATATATTCAAGTTTTCTAGCAAGCAACCAATATCTCTTGCATTAGAGAATATTGTATCTCATACCTAAACGCTCACAATAGTTGTAACTCTCAATTATTGTCTTATATGATGCAACATGTATTGCAAAAAAAATCCTTCTATAGCATTGCAGGTGTGAAAATGTGCCATCTTGTACATAAAATGTTTCAAATTTCGTTCATATGGATGTTGCTAAGCATGCATTTTTTCTAATTCGAACTTCACGTAGTCAGGTGCAGAAAACTTATGAGATAAGAAAGATGCATAGGGACATGTTTTGATAGCTTAATCTTTGAAGTTTCCCATAATGCTTAATTGCATATTGTAAAGGTCATCAAAATAATGCCTATCCATTATGAAGGGAAACATATTCAATTCATTTTCTTATCTCGAAAAATACTTGGAGAGTGAGATACGAATGAAGTCGGCTCAATGCAAAAGCTTTTATGAAATATCGAATACTTAAACAAGGAATTCTTCAATGACAACGAGATTTTTCCAAAATAGACTTCAATATTTTGTCACCGAACAACTTGATTCTTATCAGATTTTTGCCTCTAATATCTTGATGATAGAAGGAATTTTCATGTCTATAAGAAGAAAACAATAGAGAAGAATAATTTTATAAAAGTGTTTTAAGGCTAAGGATGATCAAGAGCAAGCAGAAAAGCGGTTGGAGAAAGAAACAAGAGGTAGGAATCGGATTGATTTTCCTAACGAACAATTCACTACTATTAGGCTATTTTCGTTGCCGAACTTTGTCATTTTATTTTTCCGTTCATCTGAACTATTCCTTCATGTTACACCTACACATAAATTCTATGGTATCTCCTTTGCATAAATTTTCGAGACCGTTTATGAAACTCCCCGAGGGATCATTCTAGATAAATTGTAGTTTTTTACATAATCTGTGAGGAAACTAATAAGCGAAAATTTGTAACAAAGTCTTGTCTTCCAACAACATTTGGACCTGTCCTAATCTCCTCAAATTTATCATCATATCGGAATTTCTTAACTTGACCAAGGTTTGTTAAGAAACTACTCACGCAACGATATTGAGACAAATTTATCTTTATATTAAAATTTCTTAACTTGACCAAGGTTTTGTAAGAAACTAATCACGCAATGATATTGAGAAATATGAAGCAAAATACAAAAACACAAATATTCTGGAAATTCAAAATTTCATTACTAGTAGCAATACAAAGTGATCACATCGTCCACCCATGCACTCTTAAAGTCGAACTTCAATGAAAATTTAGACAACTCTAAATGGGAAGATACAAAATGGATGTCTGCTTGCTTAACTTCGGACTTGAGCTCCAACAACAGGTCCTTAAATAGGCCATGAACAGAGAAGAACTTTCATAGGAAACTAAGCATGGGTGGCCATCGCCCTATGAACTAGAGCACCACTCATACGCGGCTTTCACAGGGGTCCGCTGACCTAAGGAAAAGCCTATTTTACGAACCAACTTCACAAATCACAAAAGAGAACAAAATACGCCCCATCGGGCCTTAGGTCTAGTTAAAATAAAATTAAGAATCCAAAACCATTTGGATCATGAAGTGGGGTCCGCAAGTGAACGTATCCAAAGCTTTAACTTGCATTGCATACGAAACTAGCTAATATTTCACTTGGCCATATACCAAGTCTACCTAAGCCATCTACTAACCATCAATGGTCCAAAGTGACCTTCTTTGAGTGCCTAAGCTAAGGTTCCCACCAATGGGGTAATGAACAATTGGCTTTTCCTCATAATGAGGGCCTTACATGTGTGCACCAAGATACAATCATGAGAGGTACACATTTTTCATATAGTAACAGGTTTCACATGTCACTTATTCATATCCCCAAGTATTTCATCTTGTATAAACTTCCATGCAGAATTAAATAAGGCTGATGTCCTCTATTGCAATCGTGGGAACTCAAAAACGAGTAGATAATATAGCTATATGTATTCTTGAAATAATTCAATGATGTCAATCTCCATTCCAGCTTTCATTGAATGGTGTGTTACGTCAACCTTGAAAGTAGAAACAGCTTTTATTATCATGTTTCAATGTGCATCTATCAGTTTATATTGAGGATCAAATGCTGTAATCTACATCCTCAAAAACTACTCAGTGACAACAATATGATCATAGAAGACAATTATTAAAAGGTACACTTTTAAAATATGAAATGGAGAATTCATGTTGAAGACTGTGTATTGTGATCGATTAAAAGGATTGTGTCTATTGCAAGGCCATATAACATAGCCTTATGAAAATGCATAGTTGCGATATAAAGCAAAAACATATGGTGTAAAGGAAGGTACTTGAGAGTTATCTAAACTGGTTGCTGATGCCAAGGATATGTTGATGTTGGATACCCGAGTATAAAGTGGAAGAAAAGGTCAAGAAAGATATCTGTGGGACCCTATTTTGATTTGAAAAAATAGGAATGAAAAACAAAAAGAAAAAAGCTTTTTTAATCAATTTATTGAAGATGAGGTACTTGAACCAATTGCTTAAGAGGATGTTCCACATTCTAAAAAGTTGAAATGAAAACTTGGTTGTTGATGCAATACTTGGTGAATTGTTCGTCCATTGCCTCGATTGGTGGATTTTCTTTGAGGTATTCAATGAAAGGTTTTTGTAATGTGAGCCTCTAATTGTTGTACCTATTTAGAAAGATTTACTAAGAGGTGATGTAGTTGTTCCAATTAGTTAGCTTATGTGTTAGCTGAATAGTGGAGTGGCCTTGTAGAACCATGTAAAAATGTTGTCTGAATGTATTTTAGCCTTTGGAATCCATTCTTTGGAGGTCTTACATGGTTAGGGGCTTTTATTCTTGTGGCATTGTGTAACATGATTTTTGGTTTTCTACACTCCACTTAATTTTCTATAGTTTCCTTATTTAGTCAAATGTATGGGTAATATTTTTGTGCATTTAGAAAATCAATGTGGACCATACTTGTATTCTTGGAAAATGGAATCTTGCTTTGATAGTCTCCTTGAGTGCTAAGTTTGATACTTTATGTATCTATACATTGCTTCTTCTTGATTTATAGGTGCCTCTAGGCTTATTCTAGAGTGTGCTGAGATATCAAGCTCAACATGTGATGATCAAGGATGACATGTATCACTTTTTAATTTCTCTAACATGTATAATGTTCATGATGGTGTATGTGAGGGATACTTTAGTGAGCTTTACTAGATTCATCTACCGAGAGTGATAGCACACTTGTTTCTTGACAGGTCACTCATTCGTAGACATTGGGTTTCTCATCATGTATTGTTCTTTATATATTGCACTAGTTCTATTGTTGTATCAGTAGTAGAAGAGAAGAAGAAGAAGATCATTCTTCCTTGCCTCAATTAAGTGAAAGAGTGTGTGAGTGAGCTCCCCCCTTATTTCCTTCCTCATGAAATGATATCAAAGCAAGTGTGGTTGTAGAGAGCTCATGGAGAAGATCGATAGTGAAGAGTACATGAGAAGGTGGAGAGAAATCACAATTCACAACCGACCTTAGATTGCTCTGAAAATTGTTGTGAAGGCATATTTCTATTTGGAAGCCATCTCAATCTTTGTTCCAATCCTGCAAGGTAGGACCATAGAAAAACCAAGCTAGTTTGCAAAATTATAACTTTCCTCTTGTTTGATAAATATTCTATATCTAGAGTTTGAAGCAATTCCATGCACTCATGATACATGAAAATTATGCTCTTCTTAGATCAAACTATCATGATATAGTGCAACAATGTTCAAGTAGAAGTATTGCCTGTAGTGGTTTTGAAATGTGGTGAATTGCTACAGAAATGGAAAACATGGATGGAATGAGTGAACTTATTAGTGATAAGCTAGAAAATAGAAAATTCCATGCTTAGAGATGTAGAATGAAAAATTCTTAATGGGAAAAGGCTACTACAAGTACATTGAAGGAAAGAGTAATGGAACTACAGACCACATAAGATCATATGAAGAATGGAATCGAGGAGCACAAAAGGTAATGTATTTGATATCTGTTAGCATACAAGAGAACATGATTGGGCACACACAAGATGCCAAGACTTCAAAAGAGGCTTGGAGCAGTTTGGTCACATTGTATGAGACCAATACAAAGGCATGGAAATTGTAACTCAAGAACGAGCTACATAGACTAGAGAAAAAGGGCATGTCGATTACTGACTACACCCTAAAAATCACAAGCATATGTGAGTCACTTGCATTTATTGGAATTATTGTAGATGATGACAATAAGGTGGAAGTGTTTCTTCGTGGTTTAGGAGCTCCATATAAGCATTCTAAAACTTCTATCAAAACCAAGGAAAATATTCAAAATGTTTCTGATTTGGTATCCATGCTAGTGAGAACTCGAACTCCCAAGGAAAGCCTAGTTTTGAGAAGGTATCCTACACTAGAAGAGGAAGAGGTAGAGGTAGAGGCTTCAAAAATGGAAGAGGACATAGTAAGTAGAGGGATCCGGAAAAAGCTTGATCCAAAAGTAGAAAATTGTATCTTCATTGGATACTCCCTTAAGCAAAAGGGATGTAAATTCTATAACCCGCTCACATAACAGGTGAAGGTAACCATAGATGTGGTGTTTGATGAAATGTGAAGCTTCTAGGGAGATGCCAAAAACGGACTAAATCTTGACTCAAATAACAAAGGCAATGATGAAAACTGAAGTGAAAAATCGCAAGTTTTGAGTGGACCTTATGCATCAGCAGTTATAACTAAAATCCATGGACTAGAAGATTGCATGGAAATTTCAATCCAGCAAATTTAGCATTTACATCAAATAAAGGTAAAGAAAAGCTTTTGTTGCTAATAAAACATCCACACGTTTTGAAGATATTGATGGAGATTCAAGTGGTTTAGAAAAGAGCCTTTATGAGGAACTTGGATTGCCCTCCATGAAGATTCCAGGAGTAAGAAAGGCACATGCAGATGATACAAGGAGAAGTGAACTAGGACCAAGAAGATCTAAGAGGATGCCGAATTGAATGCAATGATTGACATATGGTAGTTACATGGCTCATCATCGTGCCTACATGACCAAGGTAATACAAGATGTTGAAACTTCTTGTTTTGAAGATGCAATTGGAAATGTAAATTAGGAGAAAGCTATGGATGAGGAGATGGATGCATGTTATGGACATGAGAGATGGAAGCTAGTTCCATTTCCACAAGGAAACAAACCCATAGGTTGCAAGTGGGTTTGCAAGGTAAAGCACAAATTAATGTTGGTGGTAGCATAACTAGGTATAAATCATGTTGGTAGCAAAAGGATATTCATAGAAATATGGAATTGATTATGAGGAGACATTCATCCCTGTAGCAAAAATGTCTATTGTGAGATCACTTGTTGATTTAGCTATAGCGAAAGGATGGAGTTTACATCAGAAGGATGTGAAGAATGCTTTCTTGCATGATGAGTCGAGAAGATCTATACGTGGACCAGCCACAATGATATGAAGATTCCAAGCACCCAGAAAATGTTTGCAGGTTGCAAATAGCTTTGTATGGGCTTAAACATGCCCCTCATGCTTGGCATTCAAGGATTGTTGGTTACTTAACCACCATTGGATTTTTTATGTGTGATGCAGATCATTCATTATATGCAAGGAAGGATGATGATGGCATCATTAGTGTGGCTACTTATGTTGATGACTTGATTGTTGGTGGTGATATTGATGAAAGCATTCAAGAGGTAAAGAAACTCCTTATGTAGGAATTTGACATGAAAGATCTTCGAGTGCTACATTATTTCTTGGGCATTGATTTTATACATACAGATTTAAGTATATGAATGTCACAAAAACAACTTAATATGCGTTGATTATGATATAAAAGTATGGTATGGATGATTGTAAGCCAATATCTATGCTATGAGATCAAAATTTGAAGTTGGATACTACATGAGGTGAAGCATTGGAAAATGCCACTATGTGGGAAGTTTGATATGTCTCACAATTACAAGCCTTGATCTAGCTAATGGTTGGACTTAAAAGTCATTTTAAGTCCAACCATTAGCTTAGATCAAGGCTATGAAACCACATTTAGATGCTAGGAAACCACATTTAGATGCTCAAAGGTGCACTATACATTATTTGAGTGCTACTTTGAATAATACATTATTTTGGGAAGTTGGTGTAGATTTGCACGTTCATGTATACACCGATGCATATTGGGCTACTAGTATTCCAAATAGAAGATCTACTTTTATGTAGGTTCCTAGGAAACCACATTTAGATGCTCAAAGGTGCACTATACATTATGTGAGTGCTAATTTGAATAATACATTATTTTGGGAAGTTGGTGTAGATTTGCACGTTCATGTATACACCGATGCATATTGGGCTACTAGTATTCCAAATAGAAGATCTACTTGTGACTTTCTATTCTCACTAGGAACTATAGCTATTACATGGAGCACTAAGAAGCAACCCATTGTTGCTTTTCTTAGTATAGAGGTTGAGTATAGAGGTGTTGTAATGGCAGCATGTGAATCATCATGGTTAGAGGTGCTACTTGTACATTTAGGTGTGGGAGTTCAAAAGCTCATCATCATCTATTATCATAATCTTAGTAGCATTCAATAAGCACAAAATCTTGTTTTCATGCTAGAATAGAGCATATGGAGGTACATTATCACTTCATCAGAGAGAAGGTATTAGTAGGTGATACTGATCTTGATTATGTGTGGATAGATGAGGAGATTGCGAATATTCTCACTAAAGCACTTAGACTAGAGAAGTTGAAGACATTTTAGAAGATGCTTGGATTAGAGGACATAACATTGAGCTTGAGGGGGAGTGTTGAGATATCAAGCTCATCATGTGATGATCGAGGATGACACGTATCACTTTTTCATTTCTCTGACATGTATAGTGGATGCTAGTATATGTCAGGGATACTTTAGTGAGCAAGAATGGCTTAAGTCATCCATGATGTAAAAAGGAAATTTGTGGCACTAACTACCTAAAAAAAAGAATCCATTAGCTGAGAGAATATCTCCTAATTCTTATCATCACTTTTAAGTGACGTTATTTGAATTCAAATTCAGAACTACCTCCAAAAGTAGCTATAAAAGAAGCAAGAAGGAAGCCATCATTAGAGAGCTTCATTCATGCCTACTTCATGTTCATTTGTAGAGACTGAAGATCTTATTCCATAGATCTATCAATCTACTCCCATTGTGCAATTATTCATTGCCAATGTGGTTGTAATTATATGGGAATTTATACATCCATCATTTACTTCTTCTCTATTTTATTCTCTACTATACGCACTCAGAACAATAAATTCTTGATATTAGGCAAACCAAGTACACTTTGGTGCCTGCAAATTTGTTTGAGTGTCCTCTCACCAATGTGAGAAAGCCTTTTTTGCCATATCTCCAACTCTGTGAGAGTTTGAGATCCACACCTAAATAAAGCTATGTTCTTTGTATATTCCACTTCAAAAGTGAAAAGCCTTCCTATCTTTTCTCCTTTGGAAATCCTTCTAAAGCCTTGCCTTGGATCTTCAAGATATGCTCCAAATTGGTTGAATCTAACCTGCAATCCTTTTTCAACAATCTGCCCAACACTTATTCAATTTTTGGTAATTGTAGGGACATACAAGACTTTGCTTAAGTGGTTCATATTCCCATGTGATGTCTTCACATTACATATTTTCTCCACCGAATGCTTTGTATCATCTCCTATTTGCACTTCATGTTTTTTGTGAATATCTTCGAATTAGAAAGTAAAGCCACATTTCTTGCTACATGATTTGAGCATCCCGAATCAATGTAAAAGATGTGATCATCATCTACACCGTTCTTCACTCATAGATTCATAATTAATAATGAGTCTTCTTGGCTTTTGTCCTCTGCATAGTTATTGTAATCTCTTCTTCCTCTATGACCACTTTGATAGTTGTTGTTGTTGTTGTTGTTGTAACTATTGTTGTAGTTGTTGTTGTAACCTCCATTGTATCTGTATCTATTTGTTCCATAGCCACCTCTATTGAGTCCTCTTCCTCTTGAGTTCCTCCGGTTCTTAAACCATTCTTTAGTAGTATGATTAGATAAGCCACATATATTGCAAGGTTGAGATGATTGGAATCTCCTCCTGTCTTGCTTTCCACCTCTACTTCTTCCTCTAGCTCTTCCTCTACTTGCAAAGTTTGCTTGGAAAGAGCTACCTTGAAATTCATTCTTCTTATTCTTTGACTTTTCCTTGACCTTTGCTTTATTAGAATATAAGTTAGAAGTTTGATTACCTCTTGAGGACTCACCACCTTTGCTAATCTTTGCTTCATGAGTGAGGAGTTGGCCCATGAGTGTGTTGAGGTTAGGTACATGCATATCCATGCTTAACTATATAAAGTAGCATCAAATGGCTCTACATCTACCATTTGTAAAGACATGTTCTGATCCATAGGTGTTTGCATAGGTTTAGAATCACTCATCTGAAACCTCTCCAAAATTTTCTCAATGTACTTTTGTTGTGTCATATAGATACACTCATCTTGAAACAAAAATTGAATCCCAAGATAATAATGCAAAATGCCTAAATCATTCATGTCAAATGTTTGCTTCAATTGTTCTTTGAACATCTGCAAATCGTCATCTCTAGAACCTGTGACTATAATATCATCCACATAAATGATTGCTATAATCATCATACCTGGTTCAACTTCGACATAAAGAGCTGGAGCTACATCTGAGTTATGGAAATCAACGGACATAAGATATGTATGTATCTTTTCATACCATGCTCTAGGTGCCTTTTTGAAACCATACAAAGCTTCTATAAGCTTACACACTAAGTGTTCTTTACCTGTCTCTTCAAAACCTTCTGGCTACTGAATATACACATCCTCATGTCAATCACCATTTAAAAAAGCAGTCTTAATGTCAAGTTGATATATATGCCAACCAAAATGTGCTGCTAAAGCAATTATTGACCTAATAACAGTCATCCTAGATGTAGGAGCGAATGTCTCATGATAACCAATACCTTTTTGTTCTGCATATCCTTTAATAACTAACCTAGCCTTGTATCTATCAATAGCACCATCTGCTTTCCTTTTGTTTTTGAAGATCCATTTTACACATATAGCCTTCTTTCCCTCTGGTAACTCACATAGCTTCCAAGTTTGATTCTTATGAATAGAATCAATCTCTTCTTGCGTAGCTTTTCTCCAAATAGGAATCTTAAGTGCATCTTTAACACATACATGTTCATCTTCAATAGTTGCAAGTGCCAAATATCACGAATCTCAAAGTCTTCAGCAAAACTTACATGATTTCTTTGCTGTTGTTGTCTAGTCTGACTTCTTGTTCTTTTATGATCTTGTTGTTGTTGTCTAGACTAACTCCTTGTTCTTCCTATAGAGGTTTTTATACCACTATCTTTCCAATTTTGATATAACCAAGTAGGTGTATCCTTAAATAGTGGTGAAACTCTATTTCACCCTTCAGCTTCCACAAGTTCTTGAACTTGTCCTGTCAAGGTACTAGGAATTTCTTGAACTTTAACTTCTTCCATTTCTGGAACCAAAGTCTCTTGTTGAACTGACTCTGTAGAAGGTTGTGAAATTCCTCTTTCTTCAACTTTTTCTTGAATTCTACGAATTTTAACTCCCTCTTGATACGGAAGAACATGTACATCCAGAATCTTTCTAAAAAATCCACAGTCATTTTCACTAATGAACTCTGGAATTTCTGCTTCTTTATCATAAACCTTATTTCAGTAATATAAGCGTTACGTGAAGGAATAACTTCACCTATCTCTGGAACATAAAACCTGTATCCTTTACTCTCAACAGGATATCCAATGAAAACATCTTTCTTTGCCTTTACATCTAGTTTGCCTTGGTCCTTTTTCTCAACATGTACATAAGAAAGTGATCCAAACACTCTGAAGTAACTCACATTAGGTTTTCTACCATAAAAAGCTTCATAAGGTGTGATTACCTTTAAAGCTTTTGTAGATGACCTGTTCAAAATGTGATTAGCTGTATGTACTACATCAAACTAGAATTTTGATAAAAGCTTCTTGGATGCCATTATGTGCAGCATCATTTCAACAAGTACTCTATTCTTTCTTTCTACAACACCATTCTACTGAGGAGTATAAGCAATAGTAAGGTATCGAGTAATATCTTTCTCATCAAGAAATGTCTAGAACTCTTTTGACAAGTATTCTCCACCTCTATCACTGCTGAGAATCTAGACAGTTTCCTGACTTTCATTTTCAACCATAGCTTCAAAATTGTTGAACATAGGAAAGACTTCTGACTTCAACTTAAGACCATAGATCCATGATTATCTTGTAAAATCATCAACAAATAGAACAAAATACTTGAAGCCCTGAATAGAGTCTGCTCTCATAGGTCCATTCACATCTGAATGAATAATCTACAATTTCCTGGTAGCTGTAATATGACCATGTTTCTTGAAAGATAGTTTATGCATCTTACCTTCAAGACAACCTTCAAATATACCTGAATCATCTGGTAGCTTGGATGAGGGTAGACTCTCAACCATACCTCTGTCTTTGATACTTTTCAGAGCTCCAAAACTAATATGTCCAAATCTCTCATGCCATAGCTTCATATCTTCCATCAATGACGAAGGTTTGACCGCATATGCCTAAGTAATTTTTGACAAAACAAAGATCCCTTCTCTATGCTCACCTTGTAAAATACACTTGTTGTCTTTGTGTGATAAGAGCTTACAAAGATCTCTCTCAAATACAAATTTAAAACCATCACCTAAAAATGCAGATATAGATAGCAGATTCTTCTTTATTTCAGGTACATAAAGAACATCTGAAATCTGAAAATTACCACCTTCTCTTGACTTTAGGGTTACTACACCTATTCCCACAGCATCCAAATCATTGCCATCTGCAATAGTAACTCTTTGACCTGTAGAATAGGAAAGAGAAGAAAACACATCTCTGCAATCTGTCATATGCTTTGTAGCACCTGAGTCAAATATCCAAGGACTTGCTCAAAGAACTTGTAAAGCTGCATGATCAAAAGCTGCTTCCTCAATGGTGATACAAGCATAAGAATCACCTTGCGATTTCCCCTTTTTATCATCTTGTGCAACATTACTTGATGCCTTTTTCTTTTCTGTTGCAATCCTTATATAACATGCTGCTTCTAAATGTCCAGGTTTCTTGCAGTCATAACATATTACTTCCTTCTTCTTAGAATACTTCTATTTAGATGTAGTAGAAACAGAATCTGAAGTAGAAGGTGAGAGGGACCTACTTTCCTTCTTGGAATTCTTTTCCTTCTTATCCTTCTTCTTCTTTTTACCCTTTGATGAAGATGAAACTACTTCTTCATTCTCTTCCATTCCCCTCAATTGATCTTCATCTTGAAGTAACAAGAGCTCTAGCTCTTCAAATGTAACCTCTTTATCTCTTGTGTTAAGGGTAAGAGTGGTTATAAAAGATTGATATGAAATAGAAAGTGAATTAATCAGCATATTTACCATTTCTTCATATGATATCTCAACTCCTACATTTGGAAGTTGATCTCTCAAGTCAACGAGTCTTGTAATGTGGGTTTGAATTGAGTCACTTGCCTTCATCCTTGTATTTGCTAGTTGTCTCCTCAAGTGAGCTTTCCTAGCAGGATTTCTACTCTGAAAAAGATTCTCAAGCTTCAACCAAGCTTGTCTAGAACTTCTGCAAGATATGAACTGTGGTAGAATATGCTTTTTAGCACTCATTGCTAGGAATGAAAGTGCTAAAGATCTCTAGCATCCCACGTTGCCTGATCTTCAGTAGGAGGAACTATAGGTAAAGACCTACCTGTGACTCTGGATGTCGAAGTGGTAACGTCCTCTTCAATTGGTTCTGTAATAGTAATTCAAGTACCTCTCAAAGCTGGTGTAGCTCCTTCTTCGCCTTCTCATCTAGATCTTGTTAAGGATCCATTGACGATACTCCATAAATCCTTTGTCGCTAAGATATTCATCATCATGAAACTCCACATGGGATAATTACAAGATCCATCCAACTTGTCTTCAATCTCAATTCTAATCTCACTCATCTTAACAATGTGTGTATGTCAATTATGCTCTGATATCAAGTGTTGGAATTTAGGGCCCTAGGATCATTCCAATAGTAAAACCTTTTGAGCATACACACTTAATTAATTAGGATGATAGGTGAGAGATAGAAAGAAAGAGATCTTTAGACAAGGATAGAGAACGTAAGCTCGACTCTTACTCACGAAAAATTAGATGTCCAAATTACAACATGGGAGTACTACTCAACCATATAAAGTGGTGCACTCACTAATGGAAGAATATCCAAGAAGATGATGATACAAAATTTAGATTATGTTGAAATAATCTAAGTGTGTGAAGTGAATAAGCAAAGAAGCTAACCTTATTCTCACAAAATAGTGTAACAAAATTATAAATCAACCAACCCTAATTTTGAGATTAGGATAGAGAAATCCTAAAAACAAAATATAAGGTTAACTCACAAAAGATAGTTACCACCACCTTGTAGAAGACTTCTTGCTCCAAGAGAGTAGCCTCTCCTTCACCAAAGCTTCAGAATCTTCAAACTCTAGCTTGAGATCTTTGGGTGATGATAAACAATGATCATGTCCCTTCTTTATATAGTAGTTGGCTACTCTTGAAAAGCACAACATAAATGCATAACTCACGTGATTGCCAATACAAAAAAACTTTATCACGAAAAACTTTTGCCAATCACGATCGTGTTTGTGAATCGGCACTATTGTGAGGAAAAAACAATGAAAGAAAAACTTGAGGCGGCTGCTGTCCACGGGAATCGAACTCATGCCATATCTATGAGAAGACTTTGTCATAGCTAGCTTGCCACCCATTTTTGCTTGTAGATGAATTGTAAATATGTTTACTACATGCTTTTTAAACCTGATTTTGAACCAATGTAGACATTGTTTCCGACAATCTTTATTTTTCTCCCATAGTCACTTTGGCCATATTGGCCTTTAGTAGGAGATTGTTACCATTAGTATCCATGTGAAGCTAAGGAAGAACACCAAAACATGCAAAGACTAGCCTCTGTACCGTTGTACAGTAGGGCAAGGACATATGTACTACATGCATCGCTTGTGATGCTCAATCTTCAATCCATTTATGGATGGTCAGATAGTAGTGTCTCTGAATTGTTTAGGTAAGTGGATTTGAAAAACGAAATCATTGTTGTATCAAAATATATTTATTTACTAATATAATTGTAATTGCTTATCATTTACAAGCTTTTGAATGATTAGTTTATGCCAAATGGCAATGACATGCCTCCAACACGTGGAAATGCAAAAAAAACTTTTATAGTTTTCTAGAATGGACTACACCAAGATTCATGCTTGTCCGAATGATTGCATTCTCTTTCAAAATGAGTATGAGCATCTCCACATATGTCCAAAGTGTGGAAAGAAGAGGTTTAGGGAAGGCCTTGTGGGTGAAGTAGTCCTTGCAAAGGTTCTTCACAATTTTCCTATCATTCCAAGAATTAAGAGCATGGTCAAATGTAAATCCATAGCTTAGTAAATGTCATGACATGTAAAGAGCAGGTCTACAGATGGTGTAATGGGAGTGCTTGTTGATTTGGATGCTTGGAAATATATAGATAGTAAGTGGCCAGACTTTGCGAGAGAGCCTCGAAACATACATCTAGGCCTAGCTATGGATGGACTAAATCCATTTGGTTTACGCAGAAGCTCATGGAGCACATGGCCTCTATGTTTTGTCAACGATAACATCCCAGCATGGCTTGCCATAGAAAAATGACATTTATTATTAGCTCTCATTGTGCCAGGTAAGTATAAGATAAAGAACGTGGATGTATACCTTGGACTACTTGTGGAAGAACATGTCTCAACCTATAAGAGGAGGGGGATGTGTGAGTGTAAGGCATAGTTATGTGGGGGAGATGCTCACGAAGATGTTGATTGGAAAGAAGTAAGGAAAACCACTAAGTAAGGACTTGCAAGACCAAAGTCATATGCAAGAGTTGTGGGCAATTACCAAGCCCAATGAAATAGTGTCGCTACCAAAACTCCTCAATGGGTGCTCTGCAAGATGGAAGAACAACAAGTGAAGAAGGTTATTTCAGAGTTTCGAACACCTATTGGGTGCATGAGGTCTAAAGACTGCCTTCATATGAAAAGACACTCTTGGAAGGCTCAAGTCTCATGATTGGCACAAGTTTTTACATTTTGTGCTCCATGTACCTCCAAAAGATCCTCTTTTGGAGGATGTGAAAAAAACCATTTATAAAATTAGTTCTTTGGTATGGTCGATCTCTTCCAAACAGATATGGAGAGATAACATAGAGGGTGTGAAATTCAATGCTATAGAGGTTGTCTGTGTGGTTGAGAAATACTTTCCCACAAACATTATCACAATTCAGCTTCATTTACTAGTTCATGTGGTTGATGATGTTGCAATAGAAAGAATGTTCGTAGTCGATGGATGTTCTTCTTAGAGCCATTGATGAAGACATTAAAAGGGTTTGTTCATCAGAGAGCATGTCTACAGGGTAGCATGGTAGGGGGTGGATCATACAAGAGTCTCTTGTATTCATAACAGAGTTTCAACACATGTCCGACCCAGAAATGCGTGGGTTATCGAAGGATGATGAAGATATTTGTCTCGTAGGTGATGAGCCTCAAGGTAAGGGGATGCAAAGAAAAATTGATGCAGCTTTCAGAGAGAAGCAATGAAGCTTTGAGTATATGCAAAGGTGGTTGGAGAGGTATGAGCTTGCCAAGGAGACAAACACAAAGGAAAGAGCTAAGTTTTGAAAGAATCTTTCCACTCATTTTTTCCTCTTCTCAAAAGCCTTCAACCTCTTTCACTCTTTCCAATGAGTAGATCTCTTGATATAGCCCTTTCACAAGCAAAGGCAACAAGTGAGGATACCCCTAAAGAAAATCAAGAACTTGCAAAGGGGCACAATTGGGAGTATTCTAAATATGGTGCACTATGGTCTCATGGATGACACTTTCAGATCACAAAAAAGCGATGAGAATAGGTCTATTTTTTATAGTGGGATGATGTTGAAACACTTCCAAAAACGTAGAGCTAGTGGAAGATAGGAGAATGCTAAAAAAATCTAGCTCAATTATTGTGGAGTGATGCAAGATATCTTGAAGTTATCCTTTAGGAGGTTTGACTACTTTTTGCTTGATGTGAAATGGTTCAAAGTAGTCACTTCCGAAAGAAACGCAACAATGAGGTGGGATACGAGTGGTTTGCTTCATGAAGACTCCGCAAAGTTATGGATAGATGAAAGAGATACAAGTGTACTTCCCGAACATTGTGAGTAGGTTGCATTTATGCCAAATTCAAAAGAACCAGAGTGGCTATTTGTTTTACAACTCTCTCCACGTAGCAAAAAAATTCGTAAGGACATAGACATAGAAGAAATTCCATCCGTAGTGGACTCTAAAGTTCATTTGGTAGTGGAGGAGGAAGAGACCATTGTCCAAGATGAAGAGGTCTTTGAAGAAGATGAGGTAAACGATGAAGTAATAGATGATATGTTATACAAGGATGATGATCAATAAGTGGTGGCCATACCAAGAGATCTAGAAGTTGCCAATGTAGAGATAGATATCCTTTGCACCTAAGATCTCCAAGAGGATGCTAGAATAGAGGATTTATGAAGCAACCACTTGTACATACTAATTTTATTTATTTATTTTTTGTATGTTTTTTTGCACACTACTATTTTTTTGTATTACCATTAGTATAATATTCTAATTATTTGTTTTTCTATTGTAGAGCACGATGGGAGATAGTCCATGAGTCACTTCGCACTCCATTAAAGAGCAGTAGTTCAGGGATTTTATATCTTATGCACCTCCTACTTATATGGTTATAGCATCATAGTACTAGATCACTAGCGATAGCATTGCCCCCGGCCTCACTCCCACCATCGGCACTCCTACCTTCATCACTCCCTTTGGCGGGACTACTCTCGCTGGAGGTATTCCCTTTGGTGGGACTACTACCGCCAGAGGTACTCAATTCGACGGGACTACTCCCACCCGAGTTACTCCTCGCTTTATCACTCTTCCATGACTGTTCTCTCAGCCATCCCCTAGTGGCTCCAGCACTCGATGTATGCATTTCACACCATAGTGTGATACAGGTGCTGGCTTATCTCGGCTGGAAACATTCACATTAATCTACAAAGATTAACTTTTCTTTTTTTGGAAAAACTACATATATGCTAGGACTAAGGAGATATTAATACTTGATTGTAAACACAAAAAGAATGAAGGTGTATAATTTTTTTCCTAAAACCGTTACCAATATATGATCAGTTATGGGTAATTTATGACTATCATGAATAATGGAAACATTCACATTCTTGATTTTGATACAAACCCTTAGCTTTCCATCTTACTTTAGAACTACAAATATGGGGGATACCCACTTTATCTACTCAGACTTGTTCATTAACCTTGCACCCAATCGTTTATCAGTATCTTCTTTGATCTTTGATGAATATGCATCATTATATGTGTACGGCCTTTTCTTTGAGGGTCTTGAGTCTCTTTTCATTTGTAGTCGATGAGCAAAGATCTTTGAATGAAATCATTTGAGATCCGTTTAAGTACATGAAGACAAATCTCTCTACCTTTCGCATATGGTTTTCAATTGCTCTTCTTCTGCACCTAATTACACAGCATTTCCTACGCATGTGGAGGTTTGCACTGCATCTTCCATTCTCATCAATTTTTTATTTGTATTCAATTTCTTATCATATGCTTCACCCATTTTTGCTTGTCTTTTAAGCATTTGAATAGCTGTTACTTTTTCTCTATTTGTTATTTGTTGAATCTATGTGGAGTTTCAAAGTCTTTCATTTCATCCTTTCCATCTTTAGTTTCCCTCTCCATTTCAGGCTCTTTGTCTACATGATAGATTGGGTATTATTATATGCTTGGATTCCTAACCCATTCTTCAACATTAAGTTCCATTAAATGCTTCTCTTCCATATTCAATTCAATGAGCATGATTAGTTTTTCCTCGAGATTCTGATAGTGTGTGCATGTATTTGTTTTTTTCTCTAATATTGTTACCATGAACGGAAAACAAGAGTCATATTGTTCTACATCACAAAACTTATTGTTCTACATCACAAAACTCTCGCAGTGTCTTCATGTACTAAAATTCTTCAATTCTCTAGTACCTTCAGCCAATCATGTGGTTCAATATCCTCATCTAATTTTTCTTTTTAATATAAAGGAAGTTCGGCATTAGCCTACTCTCCCGGACTTGAATCAAATAAAGAAAAGTACAAGAGAAGGGGACTAGTGCCCACGGGACCCCCCAAATCCCACAAAGCAGGGGAAGCTTTTATAGAGCTTAGATGACATTACAAAGAAGGTTAATCACCCTCTCATCACCCTCATGTGGGGCCCACTTGGGTTTAAGCTTGTTATTGATCAAAAGGAGTACTTGATGATGCCTGAAGGGGGGGGGGGATTTCTTACAGTTGACAATCCTTTTGCCAAGGAGGAACAACGATTTCTCAATTGACCACTCTTTGGAGGAGTCACCAAAGTTGAAATCACATCTTTCTCGCCAGATTTTCCATAGGATCTCCCCTCTGATGGCGTTCCAGAGAGTCACGGAGCAGGCGATCGCTTCTCCCAGTAGGGCTTGCTGCCAACTGAGACGTTTTTGAAGTCTAATTCTCTTTCCAACCATCTGCCAGAGTTTGTTGGAGTTGGGGCAGGTAAAGAAGATGTGTGAAACACCTTCGATAGACCGATAGCAGCGTTTGCACCAGGGAGGGATCCCAGAAATTTTGCTAGCCTTAAGGTTGGTCCAGATACCATGATGAAGAATTTGCCATAAGAGGACAGACTTTTTGATTTCTATGAGGGGGTGCCAGATAGCCATGAACTTCATATCCCACCGAAGCCGCGTCCATGACAGGCACCACTTCTTGTTGAGGTTAACCTGATAGTCGATCGTTTCTTTGATGTTCGGGATTTTTGATAGGCTATTCCCATTGTGCCATTTGAGACCAAGCGAGCTCGACATGTCGTGTCCCATGAGAAGGCGAACTTTGTGTTGGTCCCAAGCGAGACATCTGCTTTGCAAAGTGTTCCATTCTTCATGCGAAATGTTGATGCAAGGGTCAATATCCTCGAAGTTGATCCAGCGGTTGGTGTCTTGTTTCCAGAGATGTTTCCATTTTTTGAAGCCTTTGTTCCATAACTTCTTGGCATTTTGAATGTTCCAAGATTCCACACTCCGGATGCCATGGATCGGAAACCAGATAGAGTCGTTTTGTCTGATACCGGCAGCCCACTTCCAGTCTTCACTTATTCTTGTGAAGCTTTTGACTTTATTCCAACTCTTCCATAGGGAGCACACGATATTAGAGCCTTTCGGGAAGACGGGGATCGAGGAAAACAGCAAGGTCAAGATGTTAAGATTCTTCCAATTTGGGAAACCCATGAGCGCCAACTCATTCTTGTTTTTGAAGATCAACTTGGCCCATGAGGCCTCCCCGTTGCACCAAGCCTTAATCATCCATTTGGCCGACAGTTTGTTAGCCATGCACCCAATGTCCAAGATACCAAGTCCTGCACTATCTCTATGGCTGGTGCAGATGGACCATTTGATTTTAGGCACCCCCCTCCTATTGTGGTCACCCGTCCAAAGGAAGTTTCTACAAATACTATCTAGTTTGGACAGATCTTGCTCTTTCAGTCTCCAACAAGAAAGGAAATAAATGGTAGATGATAAGAGGAACGTGTTGATAACCATAGCACGACCAACAAGATTGATTTGCATACCTCTCCAATAGTTAAGCTTGTTTTCGAGTTTGGCTAGCACCCAGTTCCACCGTTGTTCCATAGAGACGCCAAACCCCAAGGGATCATCTAAAAATTTCATGGGCACATAGGATGGGTCTTTAATGGATTCATCTTTTTCTTTGGATTCCCATTATCGCTTGTTTTTATTCTTATTTTGTCCTTTCTAAGAGTAGCATTCAAACATAAAAAATGAGAAATATGACATCTTGTCCTTTTACCTATGATAAGCTAAATAGGTATCTTTGTACTTCTTTTATATACATTTTATCATGTATTTCAAACGTTTCCTATAATTCATATGCTTTTAGAACATACTACTTCATATCTATGTCCATTGATATTTTGGATGCCAAAAGCATGGTATACACAAGAGTTAAAATTCCGATTGTATCTATAAGGAATTCTAGAGAATCAATGAAACCACCTAAACGACGTAGTATTCAATAACAAATGAATTTCGTCCAATCCCACATACAAGTCAATTAATTCCTTATTACTGATGAATAAGAAAATTCACATTTAACACCACAAAATTCTCCATACAAGAAATTTGAAGTTGCTCACCATCTATGATACATTTATCACCATAAATATCTCCATACAAGAAATATGAAGTTGCTCACCATCTATGATATTAAAGTTTCTGTTACCAAATCAATCCATGACAAATATCAAGGTCCAATCCAAAGGTTGTTCATAGAAGCGTATAAAGATAAAGACACTAGCATTGTCCCACACATTGTAGATGTTATTTTACAATCAAAATGATAGGCTCAACCACAACACATAGTAAAAGAATAGGTAGAAAATCTCATGGGGCACGACCAGCCGTGCCGGCTTGGTCTCAGTTGGCACAATGGTAATTGCCCAACAAAAATCTCGAATATCAAAGAAAACATTGATTATCAGGTCAACCTCAACAAGAAGTGGTGCCTATTGTGGACGTGGCTGCTGTGAGGTATGAAGTTCATGGCTATCTAGCACCCTCTCATAGAAATGAAAAAGTATGTCCTCTTATGGCAAATTCTTCATCGGGGAATCTCCCTAAAGGCTAACAAAATTTGTGGGGTGTTTCCTTGGTGCCAGTGTTGTTATTGGTCCATTGAAAATGTTGCTCACATCTTCTTTACTTGCCCCAGCTCCAATAAGCACTGGCAGATTGTCAAAAAGAAAATTAGACTTCAGAAACACATCAGTTAGAAACAAGCGCTACTGGGAGAAGCGATCGACTGCTCGGTTAATCTTTGGAATGCCATCAGAGGGGAGTTCACTTGGATGCTATGGCAGGAAAGATGTGCTTGTAACTTTACCGACTCCCCCAAAGAGTGGTCAATTGAGAAATCATTGTTCCTCCTCGAAAAAAGAATCGCCAACTGTAAGATATCCCCCCCTCTAGGTATCATCAAGTGCTTCTTCTATCAACAACAAGCTTAAACCCAAGTGGGCCCCACATGAGGATGATGAGTGATTAACCTTCTTTGTATTTCCATCTAAACTCTATAAAATCTACCCCTACCTTATGCGATTTGGGGGGTCATGTGGGCACTAGTCCACTTCACTTGTACTTTTCTCTTCCTTTAATTAATACAATTCTGGGAGAGTAGGCTAAGGCCGAACTTCCTTCATTTAGAAAAACACATGGGAAATCTTGTTCCCAACGCTCAAGTAGATTGGATGCCAAAGCCTGAGTGACTAACCTTCCACTTATGGTTTAGGAGTTTTCCTCTATCAAGATGACTGTGGACAATGTATTTTTGGTCTTGGAAAGCTTAGGGATGTGGTTCTCTTGAACATCATATTAGTAAGATGAGAGGGAAATTTATTAGAGGATAAGATGGGAGCCTTTTAAATTGTTACAGATAGACCTAGAATTACCCCAAGGCATTGAAGTCTTGGAAAATATGTGTTCCAATTTAAAGCCACAACAAGCACAAATAATAGTTGATCCTAATTCCTACCTTTTTTAACAAGGACCTTACATTTGAGCAATGCAACTCATGATGGAGTATCTCTTGAAGTTTACTTTGTAGCAGATTCCAAAGAGTTCTTTTGGAATCTACCACAAACTATGAGCAGAGGTCCTTACCATTTGAACACTCACGAGTATAGGTATGTGGATCCAAATCTACTTCCTATCTTTGAAGATGATAGGAGCATACCTTAATTTTTTATTGAGGCAGGTGTTCAACACCATTTTAGACAGTATGGCCTGCCAAATTCTATAAGTGGAATTCCAAGGAAATCAGTCATTGGGAATTGAGGTCCTAGGAATCGCAAACCCTTTATTTCAACAGTTCCATCTTTAGTAGTGATGTCGTCTTTAGCAACACTTTAGTCAACACTTTAGCACCTACTTCAAATATTTCATCTTTGATTATCGCTATAGTGATATAGACTACTCCTATCTTAGTGGCTCAGATAATGGCAGTCTTGGCTCTAGTCACAACAACTACATGTATACTCATAAACAAAGACTACCACATGGAAACTTGTGCCTAATGCTTCTTTTGCAAAAATTTTGAACTAAATCTTTGCCACGTACGCCACCACCATCTCAACGTAATGTTCCTCCATTTTCAACGTGGCCGCTTTGCTCCTGACAAGTTTCCTTATTATGTGTGTAAGCTTAGGAAAGCTTATTATGATTTAAATAAACATCTACAAGGTTGGAATCGAGTCTTAATCGAGTATTTGAATAAATGTATCTTCCAACATTGTTAAACTGATCCATTCTTATCCATCAAAAGAGTTGAACGCAAACAAGTATACATTTTTTGCATCTAAATATATGATCTTTGGAATAGATAAGTGCTGATGATGGACTCAAAAGCATCAAGCAAAGACTTGGGAAAGATTGAAAATATGCTAATTGGATGAGATAAAGAATGCCTTTGGTGTTGAATACATCTTTTAATAACAACACATACGGTCAATGCAAAGGAAGCTCCTTTTGGATTTTCTCATAAAGTATGGCATGATATGAAGCAAACCAATTGCAACTCCTTTAGTGATAAATTTAACTCTATATGAAGGAGAACCAATGGAATAATTAACATTATACATCTTATTGGTTAGTTATTTTCTTGATGGTTCCATAAAAAATACCTAATAATGCATATAATAGTGGAATTGTTCCAATGTAGATGCGAGAAGCAAAGGTGCTAGAAATTTAAGCACCAAGGAGGATGTTAAGATAACTAATGAGGTTAGGCACCATAGCCCGGCTAGCAAGTACTTGTAGGAACTTTCTCTGGATTGCGGACCATAATAGGAGGGGAGTGCGTAAAATCAAATTGTCCATATGCACTAGCCGAAAGGAGAGTGGAGGTCTAGGTATTATGGATATTGGCAGCATGGCCAATAAACTCGCGGCAATGTGGATGATTAAGGCCTGGTGCATCAGAGATTCCTCTTGGGCCACATTAATTTTCAGAAACACAAACAGGATTTCTCTAGTGGGCTACCCTCGATGGAAAAACCTTGACATCCTCACCCTCTAATTCTCTCTAATTCTAGTCTCACCCAAAGGATCGATCGTGGTAGGATCCTTGTGGTTGAGTTGGAACAGATTCAAACCTCACATCAGAATTAGTGAAGATTGGAAGTGGGCTTTAGGTATAAGACAAAATGAATCTATTTGGTTCCTGATCCAAGGCATGAGAAACGTCGAGACTTGGAATGTCTTAAGTGCCAAGAGACTCTGGAATAAGGGATTCAAATAATGGAAGTGCCTCTAGAAAGAGGACACGAACAGATGGGTGGAGTTTGAGGACGTTAACCCTAGTGCTGTGGTCATGTACGAGAAATGGAGTGTTTTATTGAGTAGACGCCATGCTTGGGACTGCTCTAAAGTCTGACTACTTATGGGACAAGATGCTCCGGACTTAATGGGCCTTAAATGGTATAATGGTAATCTCCTCTCCAAGCTTCCATATGTTGAAGCTCGCAATGACATTCACATCAGTCTCAATAAGAAATGGTGTCTCAACTGGACGCAACTTCACTGGGATATGAATTTTATGTCTATCTCGCACCCTCTCATTGGAAAAAAAAAGTCCGTCCTCCTATGGAAAATTTTACACCGTGGAATATGGACCAATGCAAAAGCTAACAAGATCTGTGGTGTTCCATCTTGGTGCAAGTGATGTTTCGATAGCAAAGAGAATATTGGCCACCTGTTCTTTGCTTTCCCTAAATCCCTTTGGTTATGGAGGGTCCTTGGTCAGTCTCTGGGACTCCAAGAACAAATGAATTGGAAGCAAGCCCTTATTCATGAAGCAATCGGTTGCTCTACGGCATTGTGAAATGCGATCAGGGGAGAGATCATTTGGAAGATTTGGCGGGAAATATGCGCTCACAACTTTGGCAATACCCCCAAGGAGTGATCGCTTGAGAAGCCCCTATTCCTTCTCAGCAAAAGAATTGCTAACTGTAAGACCCCGCCCCCCCTTCAGACATCACAAAGAGCTACAATATGTCAACAATAAGCTTAAAACCAAGTGGGCTCCGCACGATGGGGATGCAAGGTTTATCAACCTCCTTTATAACTTCATGTAAGCTTTGCAAGGTCTTCCATGAAGGCCCAAAAGAAAATAAAACTTCGAAAACATATCAATTGGAAGCGAGCTCTACTTGGAGAAGCAATCGATTGCTTTGCGGCTCTCTAGAATGCCATCAGAAGGAGGACCCTATGGAAGATTAGGGGGGAAAGATGTGATAACTTTGGTGACTCCCCCAAAGAGTGGTCGATTGAAAAATCACTATTCTGCCTTGGCAAAAAGGATCGCTACTTGTAAGAAACCCCCCTTAGGCATCATCAAGTGCTCCTTTTGATCAATAACAAGCTTAAACCCATGTGGGTCCCGCATGCAGGTGATGAGAGAGTGATTAACCTTCGGTGTAATGCCATCTAAACTCTGTAAAAGCTACCCCTGCTCTGTGGGATTCTGGGGATCCCCTAGGCAGTAGTCCCCTTCTTTTGTACTTTTCTTTTAATTAATTGAAATCCGAGAGAGTAGGCTAAGGCTGAACTTCCTTTATTTAAAAAAAACTAACGGGTTTACGAAGGATGGTTTATGTTATTACTGAGGCTCAAATTTAGGTTAAAGCATACAAGTGCAAAGTTGGAATGAGAAAATGAAGAAAGGAAAAGCACGTGCATATTTGGTTATGTTTGGAACAATAGTGATGTTTTGGCATTGCAAAACGCAACCATTTGCTCTACTTTCCTTAAAATCGTAAGATTACGAAGGGTTAGACGAAGTAAGGTTTGCTTTCATCTTGTTTAGACAGCTATTATTTGACCTATATTTGTAGTTCGAAGTATCTCCCATTGTGTGTGATAACTTTATACTTGTGCACACTTTTGATTCAACCCTAACTTTCATGCAAGGTGTAAGCATATGGAGATATATTTAAATTATCACAAAGAAAAGGTGATATTAAGTGAATTAAATATGCATCACATACATACTAAGGAATGAGTACCAAAAACTCTTTAAAACATTTTGGATAGCTAAACCATACGAAAGCTCAAAATATTCATAGATATGAAGGAGCTTGGAAAAATATAAATGTTGAAGCTTAACGGTGAGTGTTGAAGCTCAAGCTCTATCTTGAATCTCAACGAAAATTATTTTATGAGGATGGACTTATCAAAATGAATGACTTAAAGCATGAACGCTAAATCCCTCAGCTTATAAATTATGATAAAACCAACAAATCAATCAGCCTTTCACATTTTTGTGAAATTTGCTCAAGTACGTCTTAGAATTTTGGGATCACTTTAGGAAAGAGTCAAATTTAATGAGTGATTCAGCATTGTAACTTTCCTTATATATTTCTTGCTTTTGTGTCTCACTTCTTAGATAATAATCATGAAAAGTATGATGCATCTTCTTCATGTCCCTATCAATGTCACAGATATTCCTGAAGCTCTTGCTTCTATGTCCAATGGTAAAATCCCGAGTCTCTAAGGCGTCACCAATGATTTCGTCAAGATATCAACGAATGTTTTGGTGATTCCCTTATGTCTCGTCTGGCAAGAGGCCGTGCACATTGGTGATTTGCCCAACTTTCTCAACGAAGGTGGGATCAAATTGATTTATAACAAATTCAGAAATGTTGGAGTTTGAGGTCTAGGAAAGCACGAGAATAGCACACAGAAGAACAAGAAGCTTGGAGCACAACACATGATATTGAATGTACTACCCAATGAATATACAAAGATGAGTAACCCATTAGGGCTATAGGCATATATACAAGCAAGGAAGAAATAACCCCCAAAGAGGGAAAAAAATCCCATGGCGGTCCTAAGTCTATTCAAACACATCACTACTGAGATATATCAACAACTCCTCCCTGGAAGTGATGGGGTGAACATGCAGTAGGCACTCATGGATAAGGAAGTGCCAAGCTATGTGAATAGAGATCAATCCATAAAAGTAAGTAAGCCCAAGGCTTTCTGGAAAGCTTCAAACTTCTCCCTAGGTAGAGCTTTTGTGAAAAAGATCTACAATGTTATCTTGTATGGGCACATATGACAAGTTGATTTGTCCTACAGAGAACCTCTCCTTGACATAATGATACTGCACCTCAATGTGCTTTGTGCAAACATGGAAGAGAAGATTCCTCACAACTGGCAATGCCTATATATATATATATATATATGTGCACCCATGTACAAACGCGATTGAATTATGCAATGTATATTCCTTTGTGATCCTCGTCTTACTAACCAAGACACAAACCACATAAAATGTCTCTAGCTACTAAGGAAAACGTTTCCAATTTCACATGTACATACATATAACTACCTACAAATGTAGAGTTAATTATGTGCAACCATTCGAAAAATGATAACCTGATTCCGATTGAATATCGCATGTATGTGATATGAAAAGGACAATTTGCGTAGAAAAAAACTAAAGGATAGAAAAGGTAACTTTCAAGAGAGGATTAAGATCTTTATATAATTATGAAGTTTCAAGTTTTGTATTATTCAATATTTGTCATGATATGGTTGTCCTTCTTAGCTACAATAGACCAAGTTTGTATTACAGAAAGCTTTTTAATAAAATTGGGCATTATCACGAACCACGTCAAATTAGAACGAGACAACTACTAGCATACCATACGTAGAATCCTCTATTTGAGAATCACTAAAAGAAGGAGGAAAAGTTTCATCAAACATGTGGATACCACATTCCATAAGATTTAGATTTCTACTTGATCGACCCATGGAAAACATAGCTTTTGCAACAAGTTGCTCCAGAACATGTGAATTATCTATTATATGCAACACTAGTCAAATGGAACGTGTTTGATGCTAATGATGGTACTGCTCATGGTGTTAGCACCTTACAGAATCCTATGATCGTCTAACATTTTCTCCTATATATGGTACTGAAAGATGCATTTTAGCGACATTCTCATGGTTTATCACACGAAATCCCATATAATACTATAGAATTACTCGAACGCATGGATGTAGAGATGCGGAATGAGAAGATGCTCACATGCATACATGGAAATATTGCATATAATACGAACTAAAATTATATTAAGAAATTAGAAAAATGAAAATATGTAGACAAAATCCTTAGAAAATATTGAGAACAATCTTCTCCATGTGCCTATCAATTTTTTTTGAGGTGTTTTAGATTAGTAGGAAACAATTTGTAATCCAAATATAGCTTCTTAAACGAGAGGATAAATAGAAGCTCATTTGTCAAAAAGTCACCATAAAAGGTGGTTCATATGTGTTTGCATAGAAAGAAATGCATGAGTCTCTATGATGGTATAGGGGATACTTACAATCATGTGGATAAGTTTAAAATAAATTGATCATAGAAGAGATATGATATATTCACATAATCTCACGCTTTTGGAGATACTTGGCTTCAAGCACTCAATAAAGTTCCTTCAAGAACCTTGAGGATATGGTTCAAGAATTCATTGGCGCATTTCCAAAAAAAGGTAGAGAACATGGAATAGCCTCTCATGCATTCAACTTCAAGTGAAAATTGAATTAGAATATAATGCTTACAAATAGAACTTTTTGTTCGAGTTTGATGTCTATGGAAGCACACCAATACCACAAGGAAGATTATAAAGCTTGTCGCAAAATGCAACACTTAATGAATTACCAAGTGAATGTACAAAGATAAGTAATTCGTTAGGGTTATAGACATATTATAAGCTAGGGAAAAAATCCTCTTAAAGATGGAAAAAAGTGACTCACATTCCTAACTTTGCTCACACATATCACTACCAAAATATATCAACAAAACCCTTGTAGGAGTGATGTGGTGAACAAGGAGCTAGCACTCAGGTATAAAGGTGCCAAGCTATGTGGAACCACATCAATCCACAAAACGAAGTAAGGCCAAAGATTTGCAAAAAACAGTGAACGTCTCCCTAGGCAGAGCCTTTGTAAAAAGGTCTAGAATGTTATCTTGTGTGGGCACATATGCCAAAATGATATCTCCAATAGAGAACCTCTTCGTAACATAATTTTTATGTACCTGAATGTGCTTTGTGCGAGCATGGAATATAGGATTCCTGACAACTACCAATGCACTCTAACTGTTAATGAAGATGGTGGTTGTAAAAGATTGACCAACATCGAAATCAATCAAGAGGCATCTAAGCCACACACACTCAAAAGTTACTGTGAAAGCTACCCTATAATCAGCCTCTCAATTAGAAGTGGCCACACTAGGCTACTTCTTGCTCAACCAAGATATGCGTGAGCTACCAAGCATGAAGCAAAAACCATTAGTGGAGACACAAGTGTCATTGCAACCAACCCACTTGGAGTCAAAACAAGCAAGTAAATATGACAGTAATGATCCCCCTTGGGATAAAACAATCCAAGTGGTTGGGTACTACTCAATTAGTGAAAGATATGCCTAACCACTTTCCAATTCTTAACACTTGGGCAATGCATAAACTTTCTCATTCAAGAGAGAGAAATTGAATATCCTGCGGAGTCATTCATAACTAAGTCAAGCATCCAACAACCTACTGATAGAGAAAAACATCAAATCCATCTCTAGCAACATGACGATTCAACCATAAACTTGTTTCCATAGGAATCGAAATAGGTTTGCAATCTTCAAGGCCAAAATGTTGCATTAATGTGTCAATGTATTTTGTTTGACACAGAGCTATTCCCACATGAACTCGCAGAAATTGAATGCCCAAATAATGATGCAAACAACCCAAAGTTAATATCTCAAAAGAGGCATGAAAATCAGCCTTGACTCAGCAATATGGTTCTCATTAAGAACAATTAGCAGCATGTCATCAACATACACAACAATGATCAAAAGTACATCATCTACACACTTAACATATAAGGTGCATTTTGTTGGACTATTCTCAAAACCATGTGCAATCAAGTAGGCATGTATCTTTTCATACCAAGCGTGTGGTGCTTGCTTCAAACCTTATAATGCCTTTTTCAACCAACACACTTTGTCTTCATGCCCCTTCTACACAAAATCATAGGGCTAAGACACATAGACTTATTCATGTAAGTCACCATTGAGTAATGTAGTTTTATTGTCCAAGTAATGTACATTCCAACTGTCACAAGTAAGATTGTTGGGAGTTATGGTTGGATGCACTCAAGAAATGAGTTGGTGCTGCTATACCTGCTTCACACCAGCCCTCCTTTGATTCCAGAAATGCTTAGTACACACCTTGAGCTTTCAATTGATACCAAGAAAGCATATATGTGCTTTGCAAATGATTTGTGTAATGACCAAATCAAAATAGACAACTTTGCACTTCACAAATTCTAGAAAACTTGTTATTTCTGTAATGATACTTGCTCAGTGTTATGCTCAGTGTGACCAGCACACTTGCAATTGAAACAATTCCTTTTGGGAGTATTAAAGTACCTTAATAAGCTACCATTTGCAAGTGAAATGAGAAGAAATGATAAACCACATCCAGAGAAATTGATTTAGCAAAATTATGATTACCCCCGACTTTTTAGGAGAGTTGCAGAGATAGACCAGAGGTGACTTCGAAGCCGATTTCTCAAAAATAACTGAATGAAATCTTCTGAAATTTTGTATGCTTGTAGAAGACCTTGAGCTGGTTCCAACGAGCTATTAACCTCTTGATTTGGTTCAGTGAGCACTGAGAAATGCTCCTTGGAAGTTGACAGACTTGAAGTAGAAAACACAGAGAACCAGATATGATGAATGTGTATATATCTATTGATTGATATGATTATAGAAGCTCATTAGCATGACAAGCATAGCTAATTGAGGTATGGTAGTGTAGGCTATGATGTAGCACTAACACATACACATTTACAAGTGAAATAAGCCTCCGGAGTTGAGCTGAAGTGAGTGACACACCCGCGAGTTTTTTCTCTCCACTTTTATATGAGTTGAGTGATCATTTGAATTTGAAATTCAAATCTAAGCTCCCTAGAAACTCTCTTCTAAAAGTAGGGAGATATTCTCTCCATTAACTCAACTAAGAATCCACGACTAATTAAGTTGGTGAGTGATTTCATGAGATACCAAGTCATATAGACTTTTACAAAGGGGTAAAGAGGTAAGAACTTATAAGCATATGTTCATATGAACCTTGCTTCAAGTGAAACCTTGATAAAGCTTTATCCAAGCTAGTCTTCCATGATTCCAAGCCAATGTGTGAAGGCTTGATATGCACCAACAGCTCCCCCTCAAGCCAAACACTTTGGCTTAAGTCTTCATCTTTAGTCTTCAATCACATCCTGCAATCCAATCATTGATTTGAATCTGCATAGTTTGTTTCCATCCAATGCTTTAGTGAGTAAATCTGCACATTGCATATTAGTAGACACATATGTCAATTGAATGTCTTTACTAAGCAACTTCTCTCTCACATAGTGGTAATGAACCTCTATGTGTTTGGTTCTAGCATGATATATTGGATTAGCTGCAAGGTGAAGAGAGCTAGTGTTATCTCCAAATATGATTGGTGGCCTTGTATATAGGCCTAACTCTGTATATAGCAGCTTCAACCAGATAGCTTCTTGAGTGGCATTGGCAAGCCCTCTATACTCTGCTTCAGTGGATGACAATGCCACTGTAGGTTGCTTCTTGGCTGACCAAGAAATAGGCTTATCTCCGCAAATGTAGCCTGATGTGCTTCTCCTATCATCCTTGCATCCTGCCCAATCTGCATCTGAGTATACTTTAATGTCAATATCTGATGTATAAGGAAAGTACAAACCATGGTTCTGAGTTCCCTTCAAGTACTTCAAGATCTTCTTTGCTGCCTCTAGGTGAGGTACCCTTGGTTTGTGCATGAATTGACTAAGCACACTAACTCCATATGCTATGTCAATTCTGGTCAAGGTAGCATAGTTCAAACTACCTACCATGCTTTGATATCCTGTGATGTCTTGGACTTCTTCTCCTTCATGAGCACTTAGCTTTAGGTTGACTTCCATTGGAGTAGTAGATACTTTAGCATCCTGCAAGCCAAACTTCTTGACCATATCCTGTACATACTTCTTTTGAGTGATATATATACCTGAGTTGGTGTAGACTAACTCAAGACCTAAGAAGTACTTCAATAATCCAAGATCATTGATCTTGTATTCTTTCATCATCTGTCCTTTGATGTGTCTAATACCATTGACATCATTGCCTGTAATAATGATGTCATCAACATAAACACACAAGTAGATTACCTCTGTACTACTTCTCTTTATGAACAGAGAAGTGTCTGCTTTACTCATCACAAATCCTTGGTCTAGGAGGTAGGTTGTCAACCTGTAATTCCAAGCTCTAGGTGCCTGCTTCAATCCATATAGAGCCTTCTTCAATTTACAAACATAATTTACCTTCTTGGGGTTTCATAGCCAGGTGGTTATGACATGTAGACTTCTTCAGATATCCATCCATTCAAGAAAGCATTCTTGACATCTAATTGGTACATGTTCAATTTTTAGATGCAGCTACACTCACCAATATTCTGATAGTTGGCATCTTAGCCACAAGAGAAAATGTCTCCTCATAATCAATGCCTTGGGTTTGTGCAAAACCCTTGGCTACCAACCTAGCTTTGTACCTGTTTATTGTTCCATCTGAATTCCTCTTTAGCTTGTAGATCCATCTGGATCCTATCACCTTCATAGAGTCCCTCTTGGGTACCAAGTCCCAAGTATCACTCTCCTTGAGAGCTTCCATTTCTTCATCCATAGCTTCTTTCCACTCTGGTTTGGTAATTGCTTCTTCATAGGTACCTGGTTCTTCAATCAACAAGTCTTTTGCAAGATATACAGAGTGTTTAGTTACAAGTGATGTGTCATACCCAAATCTGACTGGTCTTTTGCTTTCTCTCTGAGATCTTCTAATTGCTTGAGTTGAGGATTCTGGTATATCCTCTAGTTTTTTCATCTTCATCTTCCCTTTGGACTTCCAAGCCTTGAATTCCTCAAGGTTAATTGTATCATCATCATCTGAGCTTGATTCATCTTTCTGGATTGGTTCCTCCTTGGTGAGCTTTGGGAAATCTTCTTCCATATCATAGGGTAGACTAACCTTCCTGCAATCATTCTCATACCATGAGTCATTCTCATCAAAGATGACATCTCTGCTTACCTTGAAGCCTTTGTTTGTTGGGTTGTAGAATCTGTATCCCTTTTGGTTCAAATCATAACCAATGAAGATACATTTTTCAGCTTTAGGGTCTAGCTTTCCCCTTACCTGTGAGGGAATATGCACATATGCTACACAACCAAAGATTTTGCAATGATCCAGAGAAGGTCTCTTACCATGCCAAGCTTCATATGGTGTCATGCCATCAAGTGATTTGGATGGCAACCTGTTTATGAGATAGGTGGCAGTGGATACACTTTCTACCCAAAGATAGTTTGGCAACTTCTTTTCATTAAGCATAGACCTAGCTGTTTCTACAATGAGTCTATTCCTTCTTTCAGCTACCCCATTTTGTTCAGGTGAGTACCTTGTAGTAATCTCCCTTTTGATGCCTCTTTCCTACAAGAAATCTTCAAACTCATTGGAGAAGTATTCTCCTCCACCATCTGACCTTAGCCTCTTCAAGCTTCTTCCTGTTTGATTTTCAACAAGTGCAAGATACCTCTTGAAACAATTAAACACTTCATCTTTATGCTTCATAAAGTATAAAATGGTCCATCTGCTATAGTCATCAATGAAGGACACATAATACCTTGTGCCTGAAATGGAAGGGTCCTTGCTAGGTCCCCAAACATCTGTGTGTACCAAGTCTAGGTAGTCTTCATGCATGCAACCTTTCCTTGAATAGGGCAACCTGTGAGACTTACCAAACTGACATGCTCCACACTTGTAAATCATGTGTTGCTTGGATACATTAGGTATCCCAAGCACACATTGATCCCTGCACATTTGTTTTAGGGTTCTTTCACCTATGTGACCTAACCTCTTGTGCCATATTTCTAACTCTGAAAGTGTTTGATCCTTGTAATTATACAAAGCAATGTTCTTGGTGTCTTCTAGCTCAAAAGTAAACAATCTACCGGATTTCTCCCCTTTGGCTATCCTTCTGAATCCATGTCTTGGATCCTCCACATATGCTCCATGTTGTGTGAATCTGACCTGCAAACCTTTCTCCACAATCTGACCAACACTCATTAGATTCTTGGTGATGGTTGGTACATAGAGTACCCTGCTCAATAGGTTCTGGTTACCATCACATGTCTTTACATTTCCAATCTTAACAACAGAATGTTTAGTATCATCACCTGTTTGTACCTGATGTTTTCCCTTGGGTTCTTCCAAATCAGAAAGTAATGCCACATTGCCAGCTACATGGTTAGAACATCCTGAGTCAATATAAAATAAATGATCATCATTTGTACCTTCCTTGGAGGTCGTATTCATGATCAATAGGGAGTCATCTTGCTCCTCTGTGTAATTGTTGTAATCTCTTCTGTTTCTGAATCCACCTTGGTAGTTACCATTGTGGTTGTGGTTGTAATTGTTGTTGTATTGATTGTTGTATCCATTCTAGCTTTGATGTTGGTTGAATCTGCCTCTCCCTTGAGAGTATCCACCTCTTGAGTAGCCTCTTCCTCTCTGATTCTTGTAGTTCTTGTAGCATTCATCTGTGGTATGATTGGACAATCCACAGATGTTGCATGGTGATGAGTTGTAGGGTCTCCCCCTACCTGACTTACCTCCTCTGCCCCTTCCTCTTGATGATCTACCTCTCCCTGCATAATTAGCTTGGGAGGTAGAGCCTTCTTCATCCTGTTTCTTCCCTTTACCTTTATCCTTAACCTTTTTATCAGTATAGAGAGCAGAGGGGTTGTTACCTTTTGATTGATCTCCAGCCTTTGTAAACTTTGCTTCATGTGTGAATAGTTGGCCCATGAGTGTTGTGAGATCTGGGGTATGCATGTCCATATAGAGGTCCATTGCAGTGGTGAAACTTTCCCACTTATCATCTGCCTTGAGTCCATTTGTTACTTGCCTGACTATTTGCTCCTCTTCAATCTCCTCTCCAATGCTTGCTAATTGGTCTGCCACATCTTTAATCTTTGTCACATACTCTGAGACTGATTGCTTGGGCTGCTTCCTAAGGGTTGTGAATTCAATCCACAGTTGATTCTTCCTGGCCCTTGTGTTGGAAGAGAAATATGTTGACAAGGTTTCCCAAGTCTCTTGGGAAGTCTTACAATTCCTTATATGAGGTAAAAGGAAATCAGATATAGAGTTAAGAAGGTAAGACCTTGCCAAAGCATCCTTTGCACACCATTGGTTGAGCCTCTCATGTTCATCCTTTGTGGGTAGTCCTCTAGTTTTGAATGAGGGCAATTCCTCATCTCCTGATATGTATCCAAATAAGCTTCTGCCTTGTAGATAGGTCTTCATCCTCAGAGACCAAGCTTGGTAGTTGTTCCTGTCCAATTTGTCAATGAATGAAGGAAATCCATCTCCCATGATTACCTTATTTGCTCTGATACCACTGTTGGGAGTTATGGTTGGATGCACTCAAGAAATGAGTTGGTGCTGCTATACCTGCTTCACACCAGCCCTCCTTTGATTCCAGAAATGCTTAGTACACACCTTGAGCTTTCAATTGATACCAAGAAAGCATATATGTGCTTTGCAAATGATTTGTGTAATTACCAAATCAAAACAGACAACTTTGCACTTCACAAATTCTAGAAAACTTGCAATTTCTGTAATGATACCTGCTCAGTGTTATGCTCAGTGTGACCACCACACTTGCAATTTTTTTAATATAAAGGAAGTTCGGCAATAGCCTACTCTCCCGGACTTGAATTAAATTAAGAAACAAAGGTACAATAGAAGGGGACTAGTGCCCACGGGACCCCCCAAATCCCACAAAGCAGGGGAAGCTTGGTTGATTCCTAGGTTGCAATACAAAGAAGGTTGATCACCCTCTCGTCGCCCTCATGCGGGACCCACTTGGGTTTGAGCTTGTTGTTGATCAAAAGGAGGACTTGATGGTGCCTGAAGGGGGGGGGATTTCTTACTGTTGACAATCCTTTTGCCAAGGAGGAATAGAGATTTTTCAATCGACCACTCCCTGGGGGGGTCGCCGAAGTTGAGAGCACACCGCTCCCGCCAAATTTTCCACAGGACTTCCCCTCTGATCGCGTTCCAGAGAGCCGCAGAGCATCCAATCGCTTCACCCAAAAGGACTTGTTTCCAGCTAAGCTGTTTCTGAACTCTGATTTTCAGTCCAACCATCTGCCAGATTCTGTAGGAGTTGGGGCAAGTAAGGAAGATGTGTGGGACATCTTCGATTGCACGGTGGCAGCGTTTGCACCACGGAGGGATCCCACAAATTTTGCTTGCCTTATGGTTAGTCCAAATTCCTCGATGAAGAATTTGCCATAAGAGGACCGACTTCTTAATCTCTATAAGTGGGTGCCAGATACCCATGAATTTCATGTCCCACCGAAGCCGCGTCCAGGACAGGCACCACTTCTTGTTGAGGCTGATCTGGAGGTCAGTCGTTTCTTTGATGTTCGGGATTTTGAGTAGGCTATTCCCATTGTGCCATTTGAGACCACGCGCGTTCGGAGCATCATGTCCCATGAGAAGGCGAGTTTTGTGACGATCCCAAGCGAGGCATCTGCTTTGCAAGGTGTTCCATTCTTCGTAGGAGATGTTTATGCGAGGGTCGATATCCTCGTAGTTGATCCAACTGTTGGTGTCATGTTTCCAGAGGTGTTTCCATTTTTTGAATCCTTTGTTCCATAACTTCTTGGCATTTTGAATGTTCCACGACTCCACACTCCGGATGCCATGTATCGGAAACCAGATAGAGTCGTTTTGTCTGATTCCGGCCGCCCACTTCCAGTCCTCACTGATTCTTGTGAAGCTTTTGACTTTATTCCAGCCCTTCCAAAGAGAGCATACGAGAGTGGAGCCTTTCGGGAAGACAGGAATCGGGGAGAATAGCAGGGTCATGATGTCAAGGTTCTTCCAGTTCGGGAACCCCGTGAGGGCCAACTCATTTTTGTTTCTGAAGATCAGCTTGGCCCACGAGGCCTCCCTATTGCACCAAGCTTTAATCATCCATTTGGCTGCCAGTTTGTTAGCCATGCACCCGATGTCCAGGATGCCAAGCCCCCCGCTATCTCTAGGGCTGGTGCAGATGGCCCATTTGATTTTAGGCACCCCCCTTCTGTTATGATCACCCGTCCAAAGAAAGTTTCTGCAGATGCTATTCAGTTTGGACAGGCCTTGCTCATTCGGTCTCCAGCAAGAAAGGAAATAGATGGTAGACGAGAGGAGGAACATGTTGATAACCATCGCCCGTCCAGCGAGATTGATTTGCATGCCTCTCTAGTAATTGAGCTTGTTTTCAAGTTTGGCCAGCACCCAGTTACCACACTTGCAATTGAAACAATTCCTTTTGGGAGTATTAAAGTACCTTAATAAGCTACCATTTGCAAGTGGAATGAGAAGAAATGATAAACCACATCTAGAGAAATTGATTTAGCAAAATTATGATTACCCCCGACTTTTTAGGAGAGTTGCAAAGATAGACCAGAGGTGACTTCGAAGCTGATTTCTCGAAAATAGCTGAATGAAATCTTCTGAAATTTGTATGCTTGTAGAAGACCTTGAGCTGGTTCCAACGAGCTATTAACCGCTTGATTTGGTTCAGTGAGCACTGAGAAATGCTCCTTGGAAGTTGACAGACTTGAAGTAGAAAACACAGAGAACCAGATATGATGAATGTGTATATATCTATTGATTGATATGATTATACAAGCTCATTAGCATGCCAAGCATAGCTAATTGAGGTATGGTAGTGTAGGCTATGATGTAGCACTAACACATACACATTTACAAGTGAAATAAGCCTCGGGAGTTGAGCTGAAGTGAGTGACACACCCGCGAGTTTTTTCCCTCCACTTTTATATGAGTTGAGTGATCATTTGAATTTGAAATTCAAATCTAAGCTCCCTAGAATCTCTCTTCTAAAAGTAGGGAGATATTCTCTCCATTAACTCAACTAAGAATCCATGACTAATTAAGTTGGTGAGTGATTTCATGAGATACCAAGTCATATAGACTTTTACAAAGGGGTAAAGAGATAAGAACTTATAAGCATATGTTCATATGAACCTTGCTTCAAGTGAAACCTTGATAAAGCTTTATCCAAGCTAGTCTTCCATGATTCCAAGCCAATGTGTGAAAGCTTGATATGCACCAACAAAGATGTTAAGGAAGAGATCTCACACAGACACACTCTCACACTCAAAGAGGAGCACACACACAGATTGAGGCAAGGAAGAATGATCTTCTTCTTCTTCTTCTATTACATAAAAGGAATGCACAAGAATGACCTAAAACAACAATACAATAAGTACCATATATAAAGAAAAGAATGTTGGAGCAAATGTGCAAGCCACCACACTTGGCTAGGCATGGAAAGAAGAATGTACAACAACTTCATGAGGCATAGGAATCATTGCTTGTAACTTTGGATCATTTACTATGTGTAAATGGTTAGATCACTAAGAATCATTTAAAGCCAATAAACTTGAGGAGATAGGAGAACATTATGTTACGAGTTTTCAATGAAACAATATCTCTTAGATTAGAGGAGACACTTTTAGGTGGAACCTCATTTGAATTCAAATTCAAATTTCAAAGAAGACTCTTAGAAAAGGATCAATGTAATCTCCTGGCCATTAGTGCCTCCATTCTTGAGCTTATTGCTAATCATTTGTAGAGGTTGAGTAGCTTACACCATAGCCTACTCTTCTCACTATCATTGGGCATCATAACTATGCCAATGATCATGTATAACAATGTTATATAATACATTACACCATTGATAATGTATATCTCCTTCTCTACTATGTCTACTTAGAATAATGTACTTGCGATGACCATATCTCAGTGATCTCTGGATCATGTTTCAGGTTCTATAGCTTGTTGGAACCTCAAAATCTACTACAAACTTTCAAATTTTCAAAGGATTTTCTTCAATTAATTGGAAGAAAACCACCTCGAAGTGCTCACTGGTCATTCTCTGCATAGCGCCTAAAAAATCGGGGGTAAGCTACTAGTTGTTAAATTGATTGTTCAGTACCTTGTGCATCATTTTAAGGAATCATTAGCTCTTTAAGCTTATTTGATTCCCAAAAAAGGAATCTTCCTAATTGCTACTGTACTGTGAGCACTAAGCAAAATACCCAGCAGGTGTCAAGACCAAAATAGCAATCTTTGTGTCACTAGCTCTTTGCAAAGTTATCTGTTTTGATCTATTTTATTTGAAGTATCATCTCCAAAGTACATAGGCACTTATTTAGTGCCATTAACAAGATAAAGGGGCCTACAACAGAACTCAGAAGTGAAAGAGGGCAAGTACAAAGCAGAGATTAGCAGTACCAACTCATTCTCTTGTGGTATCCATCCGTCTCTTCTAATAGTGGTATCAGAGCAAGTTGAGGTAAAATGGGAGATGGTTTCCCTTCTTTACTGATAAATTGGATATGAACAATTACCAAGCATGGTCCTTGAGGATAATGACATACTTACAAGGAAGGAGTCTCTATGGATACATATCAGGAGATGAGGAGATGCCCATTTTCAAAAGCAAAGGACAACCTACAAGAGAGGAGCTTGAAAGACTCAACTCATGGTGTGCCAAAGATGCATTAGCAAGGTCATATTTTCTTAACTCTATCTCTGACTTCCTTCTTCCACACATTAGAAATTTTAAAACATGCCAAGAGACTTGGGACACATTGTCTTCATACTTTTCTTCTAATACAAGAGCACGAAAGAATCAATTGTGGATTGAGTTTACCACTCAAAGAAAGCAACGCAAGCGAAGTGTTCAAGAATATATGACCAAAGTCAAAGATGCGGCTGACCAATTGGCAAGCATAGGACAAGAGATTGAAGAGGAGCAAATAGGGAGACACGTAATGAATGGCATCAAGGCAGATAATAAGTGGGAAGCTTTCACAACTGCTATGGACCTTTGCATGGACATATAGATTCCAGATCTTACCACACTCATGGGACAAATCTTTACCCATGACGCCAAGCTCAACAAAAGTGGAGAGCCATCAAGAGGTAACAACTCTTCTACCCTATACACAGACAAAGGAAAGTCTAAAGAGTAAGGGAGAAACAAAAAGATTGAAGATCAAGGTACTACTTCTCAAGCTAACTATGCAGGGAGAGGTAAGAACTCAAGAGGAAGGGGTAGAGGAGGTAAGCAAGGTAGGGGGAGACTTTCAACTCTTACCCATGCAACATATGTGGACTATCTAATCACACTATAGATGAGTGCTATAGGAAGTTCAAGAATCAGAGAGGAAGAGGATATCAAAGAGGTGGCTATTCACATTCAAGAGGAAGATTCAACCATAATCAAAGCGACAACCATGAATACAACAACTATAACAATAATTATGAAGGAGGATACAAATCAAGGGAGGACTCCAACAATTATACAGATGATCAAGAGGATTCTCTTCTCGTTATGAATATGACTTCAAAACAAGGGATGAATGATGAGCATCTCTTCTATATTGACTCATGATGTTTGAACCATGTGGCAGGCAATGTAGCCCTTCTCTTTGATCTTGAGGAGTCCAAGGGAAAGCACCAAGTGCAGAGAGGTGATGACACCAAGAATTTAGTGGTCAAGGTAGGAAATGTCAAAACATTTGATGGGAATAGAAATCTATTGAGCAAGGTTCTTTATGTACCTACAATCACCAAGAATTTGATGAATGTTGGACAAATAGTGGAAAAAGGTTTGCAGGTTAGGTTCAAAAAATATGGAGCTTTTGTGGAAGACCTCCAACATGAATTGCCAAGGGAGAAAAAACAGGTAGACTATTTACATTTGAGCTTGAGGAGACTACAAACATTGCACTTTATAATTACAAAGATCAAGCATTGTCAGAGCTCGAGATTTGGCATAAGAGATTAGGGCATATTGGTGAGAGAACCTTGAAGCAAATGTGTGCTTGGGATACCCAATATATCCAAGGAACACATGATCTATAAATGTAGTGCATGTCGGTTTGGTAAATCGCACAGGTTAGGCTTCTCAAAGAAAAGCTACATGCATGAGGATTACTTGGAGCTTGTCCACATAGATGTGTCGGGACCCAGCAAGGACCCTTCAATTTTAGGCTCAAGGTACTATGTGTCTTTCATTGATGATTTCAGTCGGTGGATTATCTTGTACTTTATGAAGCACAAAGATGAAGTGTTCAATTGTTTCAAAAAATATCTTGCACTTGTGAACAAGAAGAATTTTAAAGAGGTTAAGGTCAAATGGAGGAGGTGAATACTTCTCCAATGAATTTTATGCATTCTTGCAAGATAGACGAATCAAAAGGGAGATTACAACAAGGTGCACCATTGAGCAAAATGGGGTAGCAGAGAGGAGAAATAGACTTATTGAGGAAACCGCTAGATCAATTCTTAATGAAAAAAGGTTACCTAATTATTTGTGGGTGGAAAGTGTATCTAGTGCCACTTACCTTATCAATAGGTTGCCATCCGAATCACTTGATGAGATGACCCCATATGAAGCATGGCATGGTAGGAGGCCATCACTTGATCATTGTAGAATATTTGGATGTGTTGCTTATGTGCATGTTCCATCTCAAATCAGAGGTAAGCTAGAACCTATGGTACAAAAGTGCATTTTCATAGGGTATGATTTAAATAAAAAAGGATATAGGTTTAATAATCCATCCAAGCCTCACCAAGGAGGAGCCAAGCCAAGTTGAAGACATCAAATCAGATGATGAGGACATCATCAACTTAGAAGAATTCAAGGCATGGCAATCAAAAGGCAAGGCCAAGATGAAGAGGTTGGAAGACTTATCTGAATCATCCAACCAAGCTCTAAGGAGATCACAAACGGAAAGCAAGACGCTAATCAGATATGGGTATGATACTTCATTAGTTACTAAGCATTCAATTTATCTTGCTAAAGCTTTATCACTTGAAGAGCCTTCTACATATGAAGAAGCAAAGTCCAAGGCAAAATGGAAGGAAGCCATGGATGAAGAAATAGAAGGACTCAAGGAGAATGATACTTGGGAGCTAGTACCAAAGAAGGCATCAATGAAGGTAATTGGTTCTAGATGGATTTACAAAATCAAGAGAAATGCAGATGGATCCATAAACAAGTATAAAGCTAGACTTGTGGCTAAGGGCTTTGCACAAACCCAAGGAGTTGATTATGAAGAGGCATTTCACCTATGGCTAAAATGCCAACCATCAAAGTATTGGTAGTTGTGACTACATAAAGGAATTGGAATATGTATCAATTGGATCTTAAAAATGCTTTTCTCAATGGGTGGATTTCAGAGGAGGTTTACATGGCACAACCTCCAGGATATGAAGACCCAAGCAAGGTAAACTATGTGTGCAAATTGAACAAAGATCTTTATGAATTGAAGCAAGCACCTAGGGCATGGAACCATAGGTCGACTACATACTTTCAATACCAAGGATTCATGATGAGCAAGGCAGATACTTCTCTGTTTGTCAAGAGAAGTAACTCAAAATTGACATATTTATGTGTGTATATTGATGACATCATACTTAGAGGTAGTGATGCCAAAGGCATCAAAAAAATCAAGAACCTAATGATGGAGGAGTTCAAAATCAATGACCTAGGACTTCTAAAGTATTTTCTTGGACTTGAATTGGTCTACAAAAATTCTAGAATTTACATTACTCAAAGGAAGTATGTGCAGGACATGTTGAAGAAGTTCCACTTGGAGAATGCCAAGATAGCTAGCACCCCTATGGAGGTAAATCATAAATTAAGTGCTCATGAAGGTGATTTGCTTGAAGACATTGCAGGATATCAAATCATAGTTGGAAGTCTAAACTATGCAACCTTGACAAGGATTGACATACCATATGTAGTAATTGTTTCAAGTCAACTCATGCATAAACCTAGAGCACCTCACTTAGAAGCTGCGAAAAAGATTTTCAAGTATCTCAAGGGTACTAAAAATCAAGGTTTATACTTTCCATACTCAATGACAAGAGGAGTACTTCTGCTTATCTTTCTTTTGCAGGTGAAAAGCCCATTTCATGGTCTTCAAAGAAGCAACCAACTATTGCTCTGTCCTCAACGGAGGGTGAATATAGGGGATTAGCCAATGCTACTCAAGAAGCCATATGGATTAGGTTGTTATATTCAGATTTGGGACTACACTCTAACTCACCTATGTTCTTTGGTGACAATAGAATCTCTTTGCATCGTGCAGCAAATCCTATCTATCATGCAAGAACTAAGCATATAGAAGCTCACTATCACTATGTTAAAGAGAAGCTATTGAGCAAGGAGATTTAGTTGGCAAATGTATCCACAAATGTGTAATGTGCAGATTTATTGACCAAAGCACTTGATGGTACTAAACTTTGCAACTTTAAAGCTATGATTGGATTGTAGGACATTCAAGAGTATTAATGAAGAAGAGCAAGCCAAGATGTTTGGCTTGAGGGGAGCTATTGGAGCAAATGTGCAAGCCACCACACTTGGCTAGGCATGGAAGGAAGAATGTACAACAACTTGATGAAGCATAGGAATTATTGCTTGTAACTTTGGATCATTTACCATGTGTAAATGGTTTTATACATGATTTGTATATATCTTTATAAATATTATCATCCTCATTGATTCGTGTAGCTATATATAGAGGCATAAGGTTGGGAGGAGAAACATCTCTCTAGTAGGTGATGGGAGGACTAGATGCAATATGTATATATACTTCAACCATACGACAAATGCATACGGGTATGAAAGTCAAAAAAGTACTTGTACATGACTGCTAAGTCAGATAAGGTTTCTTGATTGCACTTTCTTTTTCAAGGCTCAAGTCGATTTACTGTATTCTATGTGTTATTCATACAGATACACACATAAATATAACAAATAAAAGCAATGTATACCATGCATTATCATCACGATGTGGCATAAGTATCCACATCTCTTTCAAACATCATTTATGCGACCACCTAGTGCCAAATTTTGTCTCCAATGAACTAAGTACATACTTTTTATCTCTCTCATCAACCCACTCCAAAAGAAAAAAATGTATAAGTAAAACATAAAATATTTATCTACGTCTATATGTAAACTTATACTTAGTTCCATTTCAAGTGAACAAAACGTAGGTAGCAATCACATGAAGCTCTCATTCTCCTTTTAAAATCCAACCCATGCATCATATATACTATATTTCCCATAGGTTCTATGTCGCTCCAGCCCTAGGCTACCTATGCATGTCCTCATAGGCACCTGTGCTATGCTCTCACGAGTTGGAAGTGGTATATGTGTCTTGAGAGTAAATAGATAAAAATGAATAAAAACATGTGCTATAATATCATAAAAAATATTAATTTATGAAAAAGAAAACATACCTATGGGTAGATCAATCTCTTCGTACAAATGGAGCCATAGAGGAGCCTTCCTCTGGGCCTTGGGTAAGCATCTATATGGTAAACTCTAATTCCTCATCAGGTATGCCTGCATACTCATGCATGACAGCCCCTAAGGAATCAGACAAAGCTTTTCCCCTCATAAGATTCTTTATGAGAGTAAGTTTCTCTTTTCTCTCTCTACTACGATCCATAATATCTATACATGTAAAACAATTAAATGGACTTTATATATATATATATATATGTGTGTGTGTGTGTGTGTGTGTGTGTGTGTGTGTGTGTATATATATATATATATGTATGTATGTATGTATATATATGCGTGTGTGCATATGTGTATGTATGTGTGTATGCATGTCTATATGTATATATATGTATGTATATGTATATGTATATGTATGTAGCTTCGTATTGGAGTATATGTATATGTGTATGTGGGTGTGTATGCATGTATGTATGTATATGCATGTGAATTGTGTAAGTATATGTATGTGTGTGTATATATGTGTATGTGTGTGTATGCATATGTGTGTGTATTTGCTTGTGTTTATGTATGTGCACATATGCATGTGTGTATACAAATGCATGTGAGTATGTATGCATGTGTGTGTGTATGTATATGTCTGTGTATGCATGCGTGTGTTGTGTGTATATGCATGTGTATGCATAAGTTTGTATGTATGTGTATGCATCTGTTTGTATGTGTGTGTGTATGCATGTGTTTGTATAGTGCATTTGTGTGTGTACATGTGCATATGTGTGTATGTGTGTGTATGCATATGTGTGTATGTATGTGCATGTTTGTGTATACATGTGTCTATGTATGTATGCATATGCATGTGTATGCATATGTGTGTATGTATGCATGTGAGTGTATGTATGTGTGCCTATTTGTGTGTAGGTATATGTGCAGGTATCTATATGTGTATGTGTGTGTATGCATATTTGTGCATATCTGTGCATATATGTATGTGTGTATATGTGTGTATGTATGTATGTGTGTGTATACATATGTATGTATGTATGTATGTATGTGCATGTGCATATGCATGTCTATGTATGTATGCATGTGTGTGTATGTATGCATGTGAGTTTATGTGTGTGTATATGTGCATGTGTGTGTATGTACATGTGTTTGTATGCATGTGTGTATGTATGCATGCATGTGTGTGTATGTATGCATATGAGTATATGTATGCATATGAGTGTATATATGCATGTGAGTGTATGTTTGTCTACATATGTAAAAGTATCTATATGTGTATGTGTATATATATATATATATATATATATGCATGTTTATGTGTGTGTATGTATGTGTAAGTATCTACATGTGCATGTGAGTGTCTATGTGTGTGTATGTATGTATAAGTATCTATATGTGTCTGTGTATGTGTATGTGTGTATATGTATGTATGCATGTGAGTGTCTATGTGTGTGTATGTATGTGTAAGTACTTGTATGTTTATGTGTATATGTGTATGTTTGTGTATGTGCATGTGTATATGTATATATACATATGCATGTGTATATGTATGTATACATATGCATGTGTGTATGAATGCATGTGAGCATGTATGCACATATGTTTATGTATGCACATGTTTGTATGTATGCACATGTGTGTGTATGTGCATGTGTGTGTATACATGTGTCTATGTATGTATGCATATGCTTCAATATGCATATGTGTGTATGTATGCATTTGAGTGTATGTGTGTGTGTCTATGTGTGTGTATGTATATGTGCAAGTATCTATATGTATATGTGTATGTGTGTATGCATATATGTGCAGGTATCTATATGTGTATATGTGTGTGTATTTGTAAATTTGTGTGTATGCATATCATATATGTGTGTATTTGTGTATGTGTTTATATGTGTGTATGTACATGTGTATATGTGTGTATGTATGTGTGTATATGTGTGTATGCATACGTGTATATATATGTGCATGTGTGTATGCATAGCATACACATATGTATCCATGTGTGTATGTATGCATGTGCGTATATATGTTTGTGTATGTATATGTGCAACTATCTATATGTGTATGTGTATGTGTATATGTATATGTGTGTGTATGATTTTGTGTGTATATGTGGATATGTATGTGTGTGTATATGTGTATATGTGAGTATGTATGTGCATGTGTGTGTATGCATATGTGTGTATGTATGTGCATGTTCCTTTGCTCATTCGGTCACTCCTTCACTCACTCGCTCTTGTTCGCTTGTTTGCTCTTGTTTGCTCATTTGATTGCTCCTTCGCTCATTGGCTTTCACTTGATCTCAGCACAAATGTGCTGGGAGAAATCAATTTTTTTCTCCGATTTCATGGTGCCTCGCTTATGCGATGCTACAACATCACATCCAGTACCAATTGTTTGCTAACCATTGATGCTATTAGTGATGACAACTATACATGTGGCTTATGTGATGTTTGTCATCATCTACTCGATGGGCTCAATTTTTTCTTTTTATTTCTCTTTTGTAGTGTCACATATGCGATGCTATCGAATGGGATTTTTGCATAAGCGACTGCCCCCGCTTTTGTTTTCAATTGGGGCTGACACTATGCCCCTTTATTCTTATAGTAATTGGGCATTCATTTCATGCATGTTGATGGTGGAATAGCTTTGGTTCAAATAAAATACATTGACACATTATTACACCATTTTGTCCTTGAAGATTTCAAACCTATTTCCTTTAAGAAGGAAACATTTTTACGATTGAGTCTTCATGATGTTGATGTATTTGATGTTGATCTCTATAAGCATGCTCTTGGATGCTTGATTTACTTATGCAAAACTCTGTTTGATATTCAATTTTCTCTCTCTTAGATAAGCAAGTTTATGCATTGCCTAGGTTTTAAGCATAGGCAGGTACCTGGTACTTGGATCGTTTAATCCCAAGGGGGGAACATTATTGCAAACTTTACATGATTTTTTGACCGAGGCTCGGCTGGTTGCTATGATAGTCATGTATTCACTAGTAGTTTTTGCTTCATGCTTGGTAGCTTACGCATATTTTGGTTGAGAAAGAAGCATCCTATTGTGACCGCTTCTAGTTGTGCAGCTTAGCATAGGATAGCTTTCACAATGACCGTTAAGTGTGTGTGCATCAAACACTTTTTGGTTGATTCGGGTGTTGGTCAATCTTTTGCCAGCACTATCTTCACTAAGAGTTAGAGCACATTGAAAATTGCAAGGAACCCTCTTTTTCATGTGCACAAAAAGAACATTGAATGGAACTATCATTATGTTAGGGAGAGGTTCTCTAGTTCAGATATAAGTTGTCTTAAGCACCCATATAGAATAATGTTGAAGATCTTTTAACAAAAGCTTTGCATAGGGAGAAGTTTGAAGCTTTTCACAAAGCTTTGGGCTTAAATTCCTTTGTGGATTGATAGCTTTTCACATAGCTTGGGGCTTCCTTTAAGATTAGTGTGAGCTCCTTATTCACCACCACTCCTAAGGGGAATTTGTTGATATATTTGAGTATTGATGTGTACGATCACATTTACGACCACCGAGTTACTTTTTTCCTACTTTAGGAGGTTTTTTCCTTCTAGATTAAATATTTGCATACAACTCTAATGGGTTACTTATCACTATACATTTATACATTCTCTATCGTATTGTGCCCCAAGCGTTTTCTTCCTCCTTGTGTTGTTTGTGTGCCTCCACACACCTCAAACTCCAATAATCCGTAGCCTGAAAACCATATTTCACTTGAATCTACTATCCTTGGTTATATAGAGAAGTGATGAAGCATCCGTGTAGCTTTCATTTGAAGAAGAAGGCCACCATATCGCATTGCATGGTGTGCTTGCCTAGGCTTCTTATTGCTTACACATGAGTATAATATTCCTCCTTGATGTGTCCACCTTAATTAATTCAAGTCCCATTATACTCTTCTATGTTTCCACTTTGTGTGTGTTATTCTCAAATCTATTCTGTACATATTCTAGGAGCAAAATCACAAACAATGATGGTTGGTCATCTCGCATAATGTGTGCATGCGTGTGTAGATAGTAAAGCAATCTATGTTGTGGAATCTACTTCTCCCTGTAGTCCAATCGCGGTGATTATATGGATGTTTTTTATCTTGTTAAGTATGGTTTTAGCTCATCTAAAGTGCAATGAAAATCTCTAAGTGACCAAACAGGTTTTCATCTTGTTAAGTATGGTTTGAGATCATCTAAAGTGCAACGAAAATCTCTAAGTGACCAAACAGTACTGCTCACTAAATGTTACTTGTGTTAGAGACAATCATCCTATGAGGTCCTAGTACCTTCTAAGTCTAAACATGAATAATAATTCTTATCATTTAAAAAGATTTGAGCCAATAAGAAAGATAATAATTTTTCTTTTTACACTTGGAGACTAATAATTTTTCTTTAAATGTGGTATAAGCTCCTTTCTAAATCCATTGCAAACCCTATTAAAGATCACATTCAAGGTTTGATAATGATGTCTCGGAAGGATTGCAGTATGCTAATGATTCCGCTCAATTAAGTTTGGAAACCATCTATATTACCTTTCATCAAAGATCAACCACAATTAAACTACATTCAAAACATCCATCCACTTGAAACAAGGTCTTCTTAGAGAGGCCATGGAAAATTTTGCGAGAAACATGCACTTGGCGTTTCCCATCACAGTGCAGTCGATTGAGAAATCAAATTTCCTAGATGAAGGAATTAGAAATCGCAGGAGTGGCACTTCTATAATAAACAAGAAACTCTTAAGCTTCCAAGGCAACACACTTAAACGAAATTGGATACCTCATGAACGGGGAAAAAGTCCTATGAGACATCTTTGTTTCTCTCTATACATTATCGTACAAATTCTCTCTATAATATGAATGGCTTAAACTGAAACATATAATTAATTGTTTTTGTATGCTACAAGATGCAAGTAGAAATTATTGTTGGCAAGTAGATGAGAAGACCTGGGGAATCATGATCCGGACTCACAAGATGCTTCGCAATATTTGGCGGAGGCAGAGGTACAAGATCTATTAGAGGCCCTACATCTTGAGGAGTAAGTGAACAAAGGGAACTACCAATATGAGATGGAATTATGGAAAATCAGAGGGAAGCTGAGATATGAGGAAGAGATACAAAGGAAAAACCTCTCAAGTATGTTTTAAAGATTGGTGGGTAGGTAAGGATGACAAACCAACCAAAGGGATGTGTGGCATCCTCAAGAGGAAGCAAACAAGGTACTCTATTCCCTTCTTGATAGGTAGTGATGGGGCCAAATGCAAAACAGAAGACAAAAGTAGTGCTATTTTTGTCAACCACTTTACTCAACTCCTGGGGTTTTTGATGCCCCTCTCCCCCAGAGGCAAGATCGCATGTCAACCATCTCAAGAGTGTCTACTTCGAGAATACCACATAATCTAAAGTCCCTCATTGACGCACCCATCTAGAATAATGAGATTGTAGAAGTTATTGAGAAGCTATGCAATGGGAAAATCTTGGGTCCTGATGGCCTCACAAATGTGTTTTACAAATCCTTCAAATAGGTAGTGGCCACTTCACTACGCTTGGTTTGGCAAGATGCACTATATTTCGGTGCACTTATCTAATGTCTAAACAATGGTTTCATCAAGTTTATCCATAGAAAAGGTAACAAGAATAGGATTGAAAACTAGCACTCGATCACGATGCTTCAAGCCAAGTACAAGATTCTTGCAAAAGTAGTTTCCAACATAATCTTCTACGACTTGAAGAGGTGGCTTAGTGAGGACTAAAATGGATTCATCAAGGGTAGATCAATTCTTGAAGCTACTATTGATATTTGGGAAGGTCTTAATTTTGTTGAAGAGTCCAAACAAGATGTGATATTCCTTAAAATCCACTTTGACAAAGCCTATGATAGGCTTGAATGGGATTTTGTTATCCAATACCTTAAAGACCTCGTATGTAGTTCGGATTCAAGTACGATGATTTCTACATTGCTAAAAAATGTGTCAACACAAATAAATATCAATGATTAGTCATCAAAGACTATCACATTAAAGTGGTCCATTAGGCAAGGTTGCCCATTGGCCCCTCTACTTTTCATTGTTTCCACAGAAGGGCTCAGCTGTCTTGTGCAACATCACATGGAAATGGGCCATATTAAAGGTCCCTCTCTACCCCTCAACCATGGCTAGATGATCATGAGGCTATTCACAGATGACATGAACACTTTTGTGCATAATGATATTACCACCATTGAAACCTTTTAGGGGTGCCTTGACACCTTCTGTGAGGCATCTAGTTCCAAAATAAACCACTCGAAAACCACTTTAAGATTCATCATCCAACCAACACCCAAACTTTTGGTTGAAAGTGGTTGCCAAATTATTCCTAGGGATCTTGTTTTCTGCCTACTTAGTATTCCGATGGGCTTCGGTGTCTCAATGGAAAAACGATGGAATTCGGTCCTTTCCAAATTCGACAACAAACTAGCTTTCTCAAAGGGCATGCAAATCAACCTTGGGGGGCATACCATGGTAATTAATACCTTCCTCATATCCTTGACCATTTACTTTCTCTCTTGTTGGGGATCGAAGGTTCAAAAGCTTAGCAAACTCCAAAAAATCTACATAAACTTTCTTTGGATGAGGGACCACAATAGAAGGGGAGTCCCCAAAATTAAATGGTCTATCTACATCAACCAAAAGAATTGCAAGAGTCTCGGCATTATGGATATTGAAGCAATGGCTGACAAGTTGGTGGCAAAATTGATCATCAAGGCTTGGTGCAATAGCAAGACCTCTTGGGCCAAGCTCATTTTTGTGAACAAGAACATGATTATGCTGGTGGGCCTCCCTAGTTGGAAGGACATGGGCCCCCTTACCCTGTTATTCTTCCTAATTCCGGTTTTGCCCTAAAGGCTTGAATCTTGTGTGCTCCCTGTGGAAGAGTTGGAACAAGGTCAAACAATTTATCAGAAGAAGATTGGAAATGGGCGATCCATATTAGGAAAAATGACTCAATCTGGTTTTTGATCTTGAGCATCAAGGGAGTGGCTTCATGGGACCTCCAGAATGCTAAGAGGCTTTGAAAAAAGGGTTTCAGATAGTGGAAATAACTCTAAAAACAAGAAATTGGCTAGTGGATCAACCATGTAGACATAGACCCTGAAATAATAGTGAATTACAAAGAATGGACTCTCATCCAAAGTAGATGCTTTGCGTGCAAAGGATAAAAAACATGGCCCCTCATTGGGAAAGATCCGCCATGCCATGAGAGGCTTATTTGGCACAACGGCAATTGCTTGTCCGAAATTCCTAGAATCAAGGTGAACACAAAATATCATATGATGCTTAACAAGAAGTGGTACCTCAGTTGGTTAGAAACAAGCGATTCTAGGGAAAATGATTTGTTGCTCAGGGGCACTGTGGAATGCTTTAAGAGGGGAAACCCTCACGAAGATCTGGCAGGAGTAGTTTACCTCCAACTTTGGACACCCTCCCAAAGAGTGGTCAATCAAGAAGTCTCTGTTCCTTCTTGGCAATAGAATCTCCAACTACAAGAGGTCCCCATCCTTTAGGCACCATAAAGTGTTTCTCATAGAGAACAACAAGCTCAAACCAAAGTGGGCCTCGCATGAGGGGACGAGAGGGTTATAAACCTCCTTTGTAACATGATCTAGATGCGCAAGTTCTACCCTTGCTTTTTGGGATTTGGGGGGTCACTAGTCCCATTCCTTTGTGCTGTTTTTTCTTAATTAAAGTCAAGGAGAGTAGGCCAAGGCCGAACTTCCCTTTTGATGAAAAAAGGTAGAAATTATTGTTATCTATAAAGAAACACAAAATGCAAAGAAATTTGATCATTTAGGAGCTTCACTACCCGTCATAAGCTCCCAATTCTCGCATAACGTTTAAATGGCATCGCATAGGAATGGTGTTTGTAGTCTTTTCGTTTGATCTTCAAGAAGATTTCTAGCATATTTCATCCAAGAGAAACTTCCATTTGCAAAAAAGCAAAAACTGTAGTGATCTTAACCTACAAACATGGATCTCATGATACTGCATATGTCATTCATATATATTCTTGAAGTACTCAATCATGCCCATCTCCATGCCATCTTCCAAGCTTTTGGATGGTGTTTTATATGATATTTTGAAGAGCATTAAATTATGTGAACTTTGTTCTTAAAAGAGAAATGATGTGAATAAACTCACACACCGTAGCTCTTACAAGGTCCACATTCAGAACAAGTCATTGAGAGGGTGTAATAATAACTCATGGGATTCAAACCATGGTGTTTACGCATGGACATATAATGTGGCGCTTTTAAACTACATACCTGAGGTGGAAATTAGAGCATATTATGAACAATGGAAGTACTTTCAAGCGATCTCGAGTGGTCATTGATGTTTAGAATATGCTCGTGTTGCATCTTCAATCATTTCTTTCAAGAAAAGATCAACGAAAATATTTCTGTGACCCACATTTGTATTTATTCAAATAAAAATTAACATAAACAAAGAAACCTTAAAAGTAAAAAGCGGAAATTTGTTAATTTATAATTATAATTTATAAATAAGGGTCTTTCAATATATATATATATATATATATATATATATATATATATATATATATATATATATATATATATATATATATATATATATATATATGTGTGTGTGTGTGTGTGTGTGTGTGTATGTAGGTAGGTAGGTAAGTAGGTATGTACGTATGTATGTATGTTTGTATGCATCTTTTGTATGAATCTACACATACATACACACACATATGTACATATATATATATATATATATATATATATATATATATATATATATATATATATATATATATATATATATATATAACACATATAAACACACATATGCCCACATGCACAAACTTGATTGAACTATGCAATGTACATTCCTTTGTGATCCTTGTCTCACTAATCAAAACGCTGACCATATAAAATTTCTCTAGCTACTAATAAAACGTTTGCCGATTTCACATGTACATGCATATATGTAGCTACAAGTATATGAAAAGTAGAATAAATTATGCGCAGACATTTGAAAAATGATAATATGCTCCCAATTGAAAATCGCAGCATGTATGTGATATGACCAAAACCTATTTCCGTAGAAAAAAATTGGCGGGTAGAAAAGGTAATTTTCAAGAGAGGGTTAAGAACTTTCAATAAGTATCAAGTTTCAAGTTTTGTATTGTTGAATTTTTATCATGATATGGTTGTTGTTCCTAGGTACAAAAGACCAAGTTTGTATTACAATAACTTTGTTGATTAAAATTGGGCATTATCAAGAACCACGTCAGATAACTCCTTATGGATTATCCCCAACTAGACAGACACAACTACTAACATACGATATGTAGAATCCTCTATTGGAAAATTCCTAAAAAGAAGAAAGAAAAACTTTATCAAACATGTGGATGCCGGATTTCATATGCACACGATTTACGGCACAATAATGAAGGAACAAACTATTCAACTTCATTTCATGAATCGATTCTAAGACTAAGGTCGAGCTAAAGATCTTGAAGTAAGATTTTGATATCTACTTGATCGCCCCATGGAAAAAGTAGCTTTTGAAACAAGTTGCTCCAAAACATGTGAATTATCTATGTCTTTGATATGCAACACCTTTTCAACACCAAGTTTCTACTCTTGCGTCCCATCACATTAGTGAAATGGAACGTGTTCGATGCCAATGATTTTAAGCATATACAAAACCCTTCCGATTATGTGGCTACATACCCACTTGTAGAATCCTATCCTCTTGTGACATTTCCTTCCCCTAGGTTAAATTTTTCCCTCATATATGGTGTTGAAAGATTCATTTTAGAGACATTATCATGGTTTAACACAAGAAATCCCATATACTACTATAGTATTGCTCTAATGCATGGATGTAGAGATGTGGAATGAGAACATGCTCACATGCAAGTATTGCATATAATACCAACTAGAATTATATTAAATGATTAGAAATTTGAAAATATAGAGAGAAACTCCTTAGAAAATATTGAGAAAAATATTCTCCATGTGCGTGTCAAAGTTTCTCTAGGGTGTTTTAAATTAGTAGGAAATAATTTGTAATCCAAATATAGCTTGTTAAACGAGAGGATAAATAGCAGCTCATTTTACAAAAAATCACCAAAAAAGTTTGTTCATACGTGTTTTCATAGAAAGAAATGCATGATTCTATGATGGTATAGGGGATACTTAGGATAATGTGGAGAAAAAATCCTTAGAAAATATTGAGAAAAATCTTCTCCATGTGCGTGTCAAAGTTTCTCTAGGGTGTTTTAAATTAGTAGGAAATAATTTGTAATCCAAATATAGCTTGTTAAACGAGCGGATAAATAGCAGCTCATTTTACAAAAAATCACCAAAAAAGTTTGTTCATACGTGTTTTCATAGAAAGAAATGCATAATTCTATGATGGTATAGGGGATACCTACGATAATGAGGATACGTTTAAAACTAATTGACCATAGAAGAGATATGCCATCTTCACATAATTTGAGGCTTTTAGACATACCCTAGTAGGATCTACTCTTATTTGGCTTTAACCATTCAATAAAGTTCGTGCAAGAACCTTCAGAATATGGTTCAAGAATTTATTGTTGAGTTTCCAAAAAAGGGTATAGAACATGGAATAGCCTCTCATGCATTCAAATTCAAGCGAAAATGAAATCGGAATGTAAGACTTACAACTAGCAAGTTTTTTTGGAGTTTCATGTCTACAAAAGCACGTGAACAACACACGAAAGAAGAAGAAGCTTGTAGCAAAATAGAACACTGAATGAATTACCAAGTGAATGTACAAAGATAAGTAACCCGTTATGGTTATTGGCATTTATATGAACTAGGAAAAAAACCTCCTAAAGATGGAAAAAAGTGTGTGAGTGGTCCTAAGTGTTGTCACACACATCACTATTAAATTTCTTCAACAAATACCCTCCTGGGAGTGATGTGGTGAACAAGGAGCTGCCAGTCAAGTACAAGGAACTTCCAAGCTATGTGGAAAGAGATCAATCCACAAAATGAAGTAAGACTAGAGTTTTGTGGAAATCTTTAGACTTCTCCCTATGTAGAGCCTTTGTAAAAAGGTCTATAGTGTTATCGTGTATGCGCACATATGCTAAATTGACCTCTCCAACAAAGAACCTCTCTGTGACATAATGATGGTGCACTTCAATATGCTCTGTCAAATCATGGAATATAGGGTTTTCATGACTACCAATGCACTCTGACTGTTAGTGAATATGGTGATGGAAAGATACTCACCAACACCCAAATCTGCCAAGAGGCCTCTAAGACACAAACACTCAATAGTTATTATGAAAGCTACCCTATAATCAGTCTAACATTTAGACATGGCCACAAAAGGATATTTCTTGCTCAACTAAGATATGTCTGAGCTACTAAGCATGAAGAAAAGACCATTGGTGGACACATGAGCAACATAGCAACCAGCCTAGTCCAAGTAAAAAAGAAGCAAGTAAATCTGACAGTATTGATCCCCCTTAGGATAAAACAATCCATGTAGTCGGGAAGTACACAGTTAGGGAAAGATGTGATGAAAGGCTTGCCAATGCTTGACACTTGGGCAATGCATAATATTGCTAGTCTAAGAGAGAGAGCCAATTGAATATTAGACAGAGTTATGCATAAGTAAATCAAGCATCCAACAATGTACTAATAGAGAACAACATCAAATGCATATGTGGCGGCATGAGGACTCAAATGCAAACATGTTTTGATAGGAGTGGGAATAGGTTTGAAATCTTCAAGTTCAAAATGCAATGTTAATTATATGTATTTTCTTTGACACAAAGCTATTCCCCCATGAACTTGGATAAATTGAATGTTCAAATCATGATGCAGATGCTCCAAATATGACACCTCAAAAGAGGCATGCAAATCAGCCTTAAATTTTGCAATATACTTATGATAAATACCAGTGAGTAGCATGTCATCAACATATAGAACAATGATAAGAAGTACATCATATAGATGCTTAACATATAAGGTGCTTTTAGTTCGACTATTCTCAAAACCATGTGCAATCAAGTAGGCATGTATCTTTTCACACCAAGCATGTGGTGCTTGCTTCTAACTATGTAATGCTTTTTTCAACCTGCACAATTTGTTTTCATGCACTTTTTGCACAAAACCATAGGACTAAAATACATAGAGTTCTTGATGCAAGTCATCATTTAGAAATGCCCTTTTAATTTTCAAAGTGATGTACATTCCAACCATGATGAGATACAAAGTGAATAGATGCCATGAACTGTCTTCATTTGGGTGTAGCTCATCATGGTTGGAATGTACATCAGTTGGACATTAAAATAGCATTTCTGGATGATGACTTGCATGAAGAAGTGTATGTTTTTTACCTCATGGCTTTGTGCACAAAGGGCATGAAAACCAGGTGTGCAGGTTAAAGAAGGCATTATATAGTTTAAAGCAAGCACCACGTGCTTGGTATGAGAAGATACATGCCTATCTGATTGCACATGGTTTTGAGAACAATCCAACTAAAAGCACCCTATATGTTAAGCGTGCTAATGATGTGCTTCTGATCATAGTTGATGACATGCTGCTCACTTGTCCTATTGAGAAGCATACTGCTGATTTTAAGGCTGATTTGCATGCCTCATTTGAGATGTCTGATTTGGGGCATTTGCATCACTATTTGGGCATTCAATTTATGCAAGTTGATGGTGGAATGGAGTTGTGTCAAACGAAATATATTGACACATTATTGCACCATTTTGGCCTTGAAGACTCTAAGCCTATTGCCACTCCTATGGAGACAGGTTTATGATTGAGTCTTCATGATGTTGGGGATGCATTTGATGCTGTTCTATCAGCAGGTTGTTGGATGCTTGATTTACTTATGCATTACTCAGCCAGATATTCAGTTTGCTTTCTCACAGATAGTGTAACTTGTTTCTTGTTTGCCAACTCTCATGTATACCAGATCCAAAGTTTCAATTGATTTCATATACTATTTATTGACACAAAAACTATATTTTTCTGAGATCAAAGTGTCACATCATAGTCCGATATGTTCAAGTAGAAGTATTGCAGTATTGTTTTTGCAATGTTGTGACTTGTTGCAGAAGTGGCAAACACAGATGGAATGAGTCAACTTATGGGAGATAAGCATGATAAGAACAACTTCCGTGCTTAGAGATTTAGAATGATGAATTTCTTGATGGGAAAGGCTATTTGAACTACATCAAAGGAGAGAATAAAAATGCTCTACAATTACCAGGGAGGAATCCGACTATGGAGTTGTTAAGAGCATATGAGGAATGAAATCAAGGAGCACAAAAGGTAATGTATTGGCTATTTTGTTGGAGAAACAATCACTAATTAGACATACATTTGAAGATCAAAACTTTAGAATAAAACTACATGCCTATGTGAAGGGACAAATTCACAAGTGTATTATATTTGTAAAGTTAGTTCACTTTAGTTCTAGAAGTTTTTTAAAATTCACGAGAATGAGAAAATCTATATAAGTTAGTTTGTATCAATTGATGCGAAGAGAGAAGAAGTGGAAGAGAGTGATAGAATGTGAGAAGGATTTCATTTTGTATGACTGAATAGAGTCGAGCTTCTCCGAGTGAGAAAGCACCTATAAAACTTCTGAGTTTTTCATAGCTATGAGAAGAAATAGATAAAGTTTTGTGTATGAGACTCTCTCCATCATCTCCATGTTTGTCTATTGTGTGATGAGTTCAAAAGATCAAGTTTTCTGAGCAACTCGATGCCTGGCATCGAATTTGTGTTGATAAGTCCGTGTTATATTCTCTAACTGTTATGTACTACTAGAACTTCTTAAAAACATGAGGTTTGCGGCATCGAGTTTTGGTTGCAAGTCGATGCTAGGCATCGAATTTTCATTTTTAGACACTCAGAATTACTAAAGAAGGCAAAATTTCCAGTTTCGGCAAGTCATATAGGGTCATCTTGTGAAGGCCATAACTTGAGTTCTAGAGATCCGTTTCTTGCATATCATAGCTTGTTGGAAATCTCTACTTATCTAGTTTCATCCACTAAAAGATATTGGAGAAATCATATTTGAGCAAAGAGAAATTAACAAAATACTGAAGGTATGTCACTACAGTGAGTGGAAAAATCTGAAGAAGTAAAGTTCTTGGTTTTGGCTATCATTTCTCAAAGTTTTGAGCGGCAATGAGTTAATGGTGACCATAGAGGTGTTCTAGTGTCACATTAATTCATTTTTTATGGTATTTTACACATCAACAAGTGGTATCAGAGCAGAAAGGTCCTAAAGATCAGAAGACGGCAAAGGTACGAGAAGTTTTTGAAAAGCTTTTCATTAAAGGTTGAAAGGTGAAGCATTTGAAGACACAAGGCATCAAAAGGTTACTTCAAAACTATCCTCATACACAAAGAATTCCAAAAGGTATTATTCTTTATCCTTTAAGCTCAAAGGTTGCAGCAAAAGGAAAGGAGTATGGTAGATCATATCTCCATTGACAAACTGGACAGAGATAATTACCCCGCATGGGTAATGAGAATGGAAGCCTTGCTTATGAGTAAGAATCTCATGGTATACGTAACAGGTGAAGAAGAGAAGCTAGTACCTAAAGATGAAAGCCAACCAAAGAAAGAAGAACTTGATGCTTTAAAGCATTGGTAGAAGAAGGATGCAAGTGCAGAAGCCTACATCTACAATACAATCTCTGATCATTTCCTACCACACATCAGAGGATTGGAATCATCTGAAGATATATGGAATGCATTGGAGTATCATTTTCAAAGCACTACTAAAGCACGGAAAGCAAGTCTATGGTCAGAGTTTACAACATTCAAGAAGAAGCCAAGTCAAAGTATTAGTGATTATGTCACTAAGATGAAGGATCTAGCAAATAGTCTTGGATCCATAGATGAAGATGTTGAAGATCACAGATTGATTGCTCAACTACTTGCAGGTTTGAGAGGGGATGAAAGGTGGAAATTTTTTGTCTTGTCAATAGAACTTTCATTAAATCATTATGTTCCAGTTTTGAATCAATTACTTGGTTTGATGCTCACATATGAGCAAGACTTGAAGGGAGATGGAGATAAAGGACAAAGTTCTGCAATGTACATGAAGAACAAGAAGAAAGGAGATAAAGGTAAAGCAAAGGATGAAGAAGAGTCAACTTCTCCAGTTTATTATGCAAGAGGTAAAGGCACATGCAGAGGAAGAGCAAGAGGTTTTGGAAGAGGAAGAGGTAATCAAAATAACAACAAGAAGGCATTTCTAGTCATAGTGTTCAAATAGTGATAATACAAGACATAGTGTACATTCAATTGGAAAAGTGAAATGCAAGAGCGGAGCAGATTTGCTAACCAATGTTTTGTATGTTCCTACAATACCTAAAAACTTGATTAGTGTGGGACAGATAGTTGAAAAAGGTTTTCAAGTCAGGTTTACAAATGAAGGAGTATTTGATGAAGATCCAGAGAATGGATATAATCAGATTGTCTCTGGTAAGAAAGAAGGTAGACTCTTTACTTTAAGAGTACAAGGGAACATTGGTCAAGCTTTGCTCACACATGGTGAAGGAGTGATTACAGAACTTGATCTCTGGCATAAGAGATTAGGTCACTTCAATGAAAGAGGAATTAAAGCTATGGTTGCTAATCAGTTTGTACTAGCATTACCAAATGTGCAGAATCAACATATGGTTTATAAATGTGAAGCATGTCAAATGGGTAAATCACACAGGTTACCATTTCAAAAGAAAGGATTCAAACCTGATGGATTACTAGAGCTCATTCATACAGATGTATGGGGACCAACAAAAGAAGGATCTATCAGTGGCTCAAGGTATTATGTTCTTTTCATTGATGACGCTACAAGATGGATAACATTATATGTTTTGAAGGAAAGATCAGAAGTGTTTCGAGCTTTCAAGCATTTTCATGCATATGCAGAGAGAGTCACAGGTCAAAAGCTTAAGAGACTGAGGTCTGATGGAGGGGGAGAATACTTCTCCCAAGAGTTCAATGATTATTTTTGGAATGCAGGTATTAAGAGAGAAATAACTTGAAGGTATACACCATAACAAAATGGTGTAGCAGAAAGAAGGAACAGGACTTTGGTTGAGTTTGCTAGAGCTATGCTGAAGGAGAAGAATTGTCCAAATTATCTTTGGGCTGAGGCTGTAAATACAGCTACATATCTTGTGAATAGATTACCATGTGCAGCTCTAAATGGAATGACTCCATATGAAGCTTGGTGGGGTAAGAAACCAACACTAGATCATTGTAGAGTGTTTTGATCAATTGCATATGCTTATGTGCCATCACAACTTAGACATAAACTTGAACCAAAGGTAGAAAACTATGTGCTCATTGGTTATGATGAAAAGCAAATGGGTTATAGGTTGTGGAATCCTCTAACCAAACAATTTATTGTTTTTAGAGATGTTACATTTGATGAACAGAAAAGCTGGTATGCAGATCAAAGTCATACAACTGAAGAATTTGAAGAAGAGGTAAGAAGATGTGAGAAAGGCAAATCAATTGTGCAGGTAAATAGAGATGAAGACTATATGCAAGCAAGTACATCGAGAAGTGGATTAACAAGAAGAAATGAAGAAGCTCCTATATTTGATGAAGAGGTGTATCCAGACACTTATGAAGAATGTGAACCAAGAAGGTCAAGCAGGACTAGAAGACAACCATAAAGGTATTCTTATGATACTTCTTACATAACTCAGAAGAATTATGCTTACATGGTCAAAGATGATGAAGAACCTCAGAACTATGATGAAGCTAAAGGTAAGAAGCAATGGGAAGAAGCAATGAAGGAAGAGTTCAATGCACTGGAGGAGAACAAGACATGGGAACTTGTTCCTAAACCAAATGGTAAGAAAGTAATTGGAAATAAATGGGTTTATAAAGTGAAGAAGCTTGCAGATGGAAGTATAGCCAGATACAAAGCTAGACTGGTGGTGAAAGGCTATGCCCAAACCTATGGCATAGATTATGATGAGACATTCAGTCCTGTAGCTAAGATGTCAACTATAAGGACAATCATTGCTATTGCAGCTTCAAAAGGATGAACCCTAAGTCAATTGGATATAAAGAATGCATTCTTGAATGGATACATATCAGATGAGGTATACATGGAACAACCTCAAGGGTTTATAGATTCCAGGTATCCAAATTTTTTTTGCAGGTTGAGAAGAGCACTCTATGGATTGAAGCAAGCTCCAAGAGCATGGAACTATAGACTCGTGAAGTATCTGAATGAACTTGGATGTCAAAGTTCAAAAGCAGATCCAAATCTACTCATCAAAAGAACAGAGGAAGGTACAATCTACATTTGCATTTATGTTGATGACATTATAATCACAGGTACTTCAGATGAAGGAATCAAGGAGGTAAAGAGATTACTTGAGAAAGAGTTCAAGATCAGTGACCTAGGAAAGTTGTCATACTTTCTTGGAATGGAAGTCACTTATACAGATCATGGCATATATGTATCACAAGAAAGGTATCTTTTGAATCTATTGAAGAAGTTTGATATGGAAAATTGCAGAGAAGCTTCAACTCCACTTGAAGTTAATCACAAGCTTAGTAAATATGATGGTGCAGAATACAAAGATATAAGGAAGTATCAATCTCTTGTGGGTGATTTGATTTATGCTACACTAACAAGACCTGATCTTAGTTATGCAGTGGGAGTTTTGTCACAATTCATGCATTGTCCAAAGGACCCACATTGGATTGCAAGTCAAAGAGTTCTCAGATATATCAAAGGAACTATAAAGGAAGGATTATATTATCCTTTTACATCAGATTTGAAGTTGAGAGCCTATAGTGACTCAGACTAGGCAGGTAATCAGGATGACAGAAGATCAACTCATGGCTACATGATATACATTGGTGATAAGCTTGTAAGTTGGTGTTCAAAGAAACAACATACAGTAGCATTACCATCAATTGAAGCTGAGATACTAAAGGTATGTCATTTTAGTGATTGGAAAAATTTGAAGAAGTAAAGTTCTTGGTTTTGGCTATCATTTCTCAAAGATCAACATATTTGTTAGCATACGGGATTGCATGATTGGGCACATAGAGGATGCCAAGACTCTGAAAGAGGCTTGGAACAGTTTGGTCACTTTGCATAGACTAATACAAAGGTAGTGAAACTGCAACTCAAGAACGAGCTGCATACATTGGAGAAAAAGGGTCTATCAGTAAGTGATTAAACCTTGAAAACCAAAAGCATATGTGAGTCACTTGCATCTATTGGTGTGAATGTAGATGATGATGATAAGGTGGAAGTGTGCCTTTGTGGTTTAGGAGCTACATATAAGGAGTTCAGATTTTCTATATAGACCAAGGAAAATATTTCGAATTTTCCTTGTCTTGTGTCCATGTTGATTATTGAAGAAAACAAATCTTGATTAGGACTCACACTCCCAAGGAAAACCTGGTTTTGAGTAGGTATTCTACTTTGGTAGAGTAAGAGGTAGAGATAGAGGCTTCAAAAGTGGAAGAGGAAATAGTAACCGAGACCAAGGTCAACATCAGAATCATGCAAGAGGTAGAGAACAGTTTCGAGGCCAGGGGAGCCAAAGAGACCACAGAAGATTCCACAGAAATGATTGAGGTAATGATAGTAAAGGATGTTGAAATTGTGGTAAAACTAGGCACTTTGAACTTGATTGCAAGTTGAAGAATCAAAGTAAAATAAGGCACCAAAACAACTATGTATCCACAAGTGCAGATAATTCTAAGAAGTTGATCATGGTTCAACATCATATGATGAATACAATGTCTGATGATGTTTTGAAATAGAATGGTAATGTGTGGTATGTTGATTCAGGTGCTTCAAATCACAAGACAAGTCATGCAGAATCATTTAGTAGTTTGTAGAAATTTCTAGTTTCTTGATATGTTGAAACAGGTGATTACACATCACACCCTATCGAGAATACAGGAAACATAGCACTATCTATGGAGGATGGGAAGGTAAAACATCTTGCTGATGTGCTGCATGTACCAAATATAGAAAAAATCCCATTTTTATTGGACAAATGGTTGACCAGGGATTACAAGTCAAGTTCAATGCTGATGGGTTATATGTAGAAGAGTACAAACATGATGAAAGATTTATTGCCAAGGGAAAGAAAGTGGGTAGCATATTCACCTTAAATGTTAAGATTCCTGAAATGAATCTAGCCGCGTTTGCAAAAGGTGCAAGAGTTATTGCTGATATAGAGATCTAGCACAAATGAATTAGACATGCAAATTTGTAGAGGCTAAAATTGATGCACTCAAAGGAGATTTTCAATGGACTACCAAATTTCAAGGTTGTAGAGATGCAAAAGGTATGTGCAACATGTCAATTTGGTAAACAATCAAGAGCACCATTTTTTCATGACAAGCATGTTAGTGAGACTATAGTAGAAATAGTACATACAGATGTTCACGGTCCTCAAAAGACCACATCTATGGGTAGTTTTAGGTTTTATGTTACTTTCATTCATGATCATACACAAAAAGTATGAGTATATTTCATGAAAGAGAAGAGTGAGGTGTTTACTCACTTCCATAATTTTAAGGCTATGGTGGAAAGAAGACACAACAGTATATTCAGATATTAAGGCCTCATGGAGGAGGTATCAAATGACTTCAGCAACTTTCTTAAAAGTCATGGAATTCAACGTCAGTTTTCATGCAGGTGCACACCAAAATAGAATGGCATTGTTGAATGCAAAAATAGACATATTGCAAAAATAGCAAGAGCTTTGATGGCTGGAAAGAATATGCCTGATTATTATTGGGCAGAAGTTGTGCATAGTGTTGTATACATCATGAACAGAACTCTGATTGCTGCTATGCATCATGTTACACCTGAAGAGAACTTTACAGGTAAAAAGCCAAACTTATCACATATGAAAGTATTTAGTTGTATTGCATATGTACATGTTTCAGATGCATTGAGGATGAAGCTTGATCCAAAAGCAAAAAAATGTATCTTCATTGGGTAGTCCCTTTAGCAAAAGGGGGTATAAATGTTATAACCCACTCACATGATAGGTGAATTGTGGTGTTTGATGAAATGTCAAGCTTCTATGCAGATGCCAAAGATGGACTTGATCTTGAACCAAATGACAAAGGAAATGCTAAAAAAGCAAGCGCACAGTCTCAATATTTGAGTGGACTAGATGCATCACTAAGCAATACCTCCAACTCAAATCCATGGAGTGGAAGATTGCATGGAAATTTCAGTCCACTAAATTCATCAAATGCATCCAAGAAAGATAAAGAAAAGCTTTCTGTTGGTAGTAAAACATCTAAAGGATTTGAAGACATTACAGGAGATTCAAATAGTTCAGAAAACATTCTTGATGAGGAGCTTGGATTGCCCTCTGTGTAGATGCCAAGAGTAAGAAAGGCACATGCAGATGGTACAAGGAGAAGTGACCTGGGACCAAGAATATCTAGAAAGATGCTGAATTTAGTGCAACGATTGACATATGATAGTTACATGGCTTGTCATTGTGCCTACATGTTGGAAAAAATCAATCCCAAATTGATGATTATGAAGAACTTGAAACAAGTCAGAAATAAAAATGAAGTCAAAGAAGTCATTGGAGAAAGTCAAGAGATCTCAAAAATGTATCTTGTATACATATGTACATTATAGATGGAAATTTTTGTACAATGGATATAAATCATCATTAGAATGATAAGGAGTAATGAAATAGACATGGGCTGAGTCTAGGATCATATGTATATAAGTGAGTAATGTAACGAAATGAGAGAGAGAGAGTTACTAGAAGTCAAGTGTTCATGTGATAGATGTGTAGAGAGTTATCTTCCTGAGTTAGCATCAAGTCTTTCTCTTATTTCTCTCAGCCTAATCAAGTGGATCAAGAAATAATTTTTATACATCCTATCTAGAAGCTAATCAAGCTACGTTCAAAGTTTCATGGTCTAACTCCTTTCAGGTTGTGTGTATGGTCAATAGGAACATGTATATGTAAGGTCTGCAAAGACCTCTCAAAGTCGCACACTTTTTTGTGTCAGAGTTTTGCTTGGATCTCAGTGCGTAGTGTAAAGTTTTTTTTATAAACAAGCATTAAAAATCTAAGTTAGAAGGTAAGGAAGCTATGGCTAAAAGAATTTAGCAAAATGGGACTTGTGCTGTGAGAAATCAACTTGAGAAGTTGACTATGTCAAAGTCGCTTGTTCCAAAAGACAGTTTCTGACATACCTTTGATCTTAATGATCAAATCAGATTTTTAATGATTCTTGTGAAGATATAATCATTGTTATTGTTGTGTAAAGGTAGTATGAAGGTATGAGCATCATTAGATAGAAGAAATTCGAAGCTATGTACAGGTAATGAAGTTAAATTTTGAAGCAGGCTTCTTGAAGAAAAAGAAACTTCACATAGAGAAGTGTTTGTAATGATTTTGTAAATCATTGTAACATTTGTGTAAAGTTTGGTCTATGATTGATATAGAAGTGTTCTTAAATCAGTATAGATCAAGAATTTGGAGATTAAGAGGTCTCCAGTAGTGGTATCAAAGCAAAAGGTGCAATATAAAGTGAAGTAAAGAGCATTTGAAGTCCCGACTATTGTACACATTGGAGTTTCTTCGAATTGAAGGTGGACAAGATTAAAGCCTTGAAGACAACCTGCAGAAGTGTGAAGATTGAGCTCAAAAGGATGTGAAAGATTGAAGCTTTGCATTAAATCTACAAATCATATTAATTCATCCTAACATTTGCAGAAGACAAAGATTGATAAGCTAAATAGGGAAAACTATCAAGCTTGGTCCATGAGAATGGAGGCACACCTCATGAGCAAAGATTTGATGGCATTCATTACAGAAGAAGAAGAAAGGCCTGAGTTTGAAGATCCTAGTGTTCCAACTAGGGAAGAACTTGCAGATTTGAAGAATTGGATGAAGAAGGATGCTCAAGCTAGGAGCATCATTTACATAGCTATAAATGATTATCTTCTACCTCATATTAGAGGATTAGAAAGTGCAATAGATGTGTGGAATGCTTTGGAAGAGCATTTTCAAAATACAACCAAGTCAAGGAAGTCCTCATTATGCGCTGAGTTTACAACATTCAAGAAGAAGAGCCCACAATCAATTTCTGATTATGTGGCAAGAATGAAGGATATTGCAGACAGCTTGGGAGCAGTAGATGAAGATATTGAAGAGGACAAATTGGTAAGAAAAATACTTACAGGTCTGAGAGGAGATGAGAAATGGAAGCCTTTCATACTATCCATAGAATTGTCATTAGATCATTTTACTCCTGATCTTAATCAATTGCTAGGACACATGCTAACTTTTGAGCAGGACATTAAGGGAGATAATGATACGAGTGCAAGCCAAGCTATCTACTCCAAAGATAAGAGAAAGAATGTCAAAGGAAAGCAATCAACTAATGATCAAGGATGTTCAAGCCAAGTTAATTTCACAAGAGGGAAGATGAATTCAAGAGGTAAAGGAAGAGGAGGTAAGAATAAAGATAATGTTAGAGCTTGCTGGATTTGTGGTAGAACAAATAATTTGGAAAATGATTGTTCGTATAACAATAAAAGTGGTAGAAGTCATAATCAGAGTTTCAATCAAAGAGGTAGAGGAGGCAAAAATCAAAGAGGTAACTTCATAGGAAGAGGTGGTAGGACTTCATATGCTAGAGTAGGTGGAAGAAGCTTTCAACCTCAATCCTATAGTAACATCTATTATAGTTATGCACCAAATCAGAAGGATGACTTGACTCTCATCTTGAATGCAACACATGAAGCAGTACGAGAAGATCAAAGGGTATTCTATATTGGTTCAAGATGTAGCAATCATCTCAGTGGCAACATATCATTGATGACTCGTATGGAAGCAAAAGTGAGTGGACATACAGTTCAATCAGGAGACAACACCAAGCATAAGGTGGAAAGCATTGCATCAGTGAAGACAAAGAGTGGAAGCACACTCTCAATCAAGGTACTTTATGGTACTACTATTCCTAAAAACTTGATAAGTGTAGGACAAATTATGGAGAAGGGATATGAAGTCAGATTCAAAAATGATGGTGTTTATGTGCAAGATCCAAATGAAGGATATAAAAGCATCATTACAGGTCAAAAAGAAGGAAGGCTTTTTACTCTCAAGGTCCACGCTAATGTGGGACATGCATTCTTTACTTATGGAAGTCAAAAGATGTCCGAGTTAGACCTATGGCATAAAAGGATAGGTCATTTCAATGAGAGAGCTATGAAAGAAATGTCAAAGAATGATGTAGTGCTTGGACTACCAAATGTTGAAGGTCAACACATGGTATACAAGTGTGAAGCTTGTCCATTAGGTAAAGCTCACAGAAGTTCATACAATAAATCAGGATACAAGTATTCAAATATGCTTGAGTTCGTTCATATAGATGTGTGGGGTCCTTCAAGGGACTCTAGCATAGATGGATCCCACATACATAAAACACAGATTTAGATACATACACATCACACATACATGTCTACATGTACACATATATACATATACATGGATTTACACAAACAAAACTAAAAATGTATAACATATGTATATGTGTGTGTATGTATATGTGTGGATATGTGTAGATATGTATACATGTGTTTATGTATGTATGTGTACATGTATGTATGTATGTGCAAGTGTATGTATATATGTATGTGTATGCATGTATGTTTGTATATATGCATGTGTACATGTGGGTATTCATGTATGTGTATGTGTGGGTATGTATATATGTGTAAGTGTATGAATATGTCTATGTGTATGCATGTATGTGTGTGTATGTATGTATGTGTAAGTATATGTATGTGTCTATATGTGTATGTATGTATGTCTAAGTGTATATATATGTGTATGTGTATGGATGTATGTGTGTGTATCTGTAAGTATGTATGTATAAGTATAAGTATGTATATGTAAGAGTATGTATGTGTAAGTGTATGTATGTGTGTGTAAGCAGGTTCATAAATTTAGAGTTCCTTTTATATTTAGATCTTTTTTTTGTTTGAGATTAAAATAACAAGAGATATTGTATAGTAGAAAAAAATAAAAGAAGAACGAACATACCACCTGAGACATGGCAGTCTTTTCGTAGAAAGCTAGATCTTCAAGAATCATTTCCTCATCAAAAGGTATTCAAAATAATAGTTTATATTACTATGACTTATAATTCTTATATATTTTATAAATATTTTACATTTAATCTATGCATTTCTGTTTCATTAAACAAATGTAGGCTGCTACAAAGAAGAGGGTTGAGTCACGTCATACATCGCATTTAAGCCAAATAGGCCATCATGGTTTTGTAGCTATATTTGTAAGTATATATATTATTGAAACTTTATTTCTTATTTTAGTTAGAACGCTAATCATGAATATGTTTTACTTGTTTCAATGCAACGAAAGGATTATGGTCAATATCCTATGACAAAGGAAATCGAATTGACTACACATTGCGGATATCGATGTCTGAGTGAGTATATGCAAGATCATCCAAATACTTTTGTAAGTATTACTAAATTTCATATAATTATTTTAGTTTTATTGATGTTTTATATGTTTTATTTATTTATGTTTGTTATATGTAATACAAGAGTATTATGGAGAGACAGATATGGATGAGGTGGAGAGACACAGACAGTTAAATGATATGGATCATCATAGAGTGCTCACACCTCTACCCATGATGCCACTACATATACATCAAATCATACAGATGATTGTGATGACAAGGATGATCATGATGATGATCACGATGATTAGGACTTACATGATGATGTGGATGATGATGATCAAGATGATTCATATATTACATTGGATACATATTTTACAATGATATACATATTTTCTTTATATCTATATATTTTCTCATTCCAATTTTGTTCTGAATTGTGTTTATGGTACTAATTAATGAAAAGTCTTGTTTGAATTATTTTTATTATTGTTTATATTTAATAGTTATTTTATTAATTTAATTATATATATCATTCATATTATATATGTGTATATGTCTATATATATGGGTGCATGTAGTTGCAATGTGTGTAGAAAATGTATATATGTATGTGCATGTGTATGTGTAAGTATATGCATGAATATATGTGTGTATGTGTAGAGCCTCCATATGCCTCTCTCTCTATCTCTCTCTCTAGCTCAGTGCCCTCTTAGCTTCATTCTATAGTCTCTGAGTGCGAGAGGAGTTGCTGTGTGTGACGTTGGAAAATGTCTGGCTATGGTGGGACTGCTCTTACCTTGAAGCTTTCCATCGCCCGAAGGCGAATGGTTTAGATAGATATTTGGCACTTCAGCTTGTGAGGTGCGTGTTGATTTGCTGCTTCGGGATACGACTGTGGGTTTCGTCCCCACAACTCCGTTAGCATCTTCTCGTCCGTTAAGGATTCCTTACTTATGCTTCTTAGCTCTGCGTCTACTCCAACGACTCCTGCTTCGACGTGAGATATCTCCTGTTCCTAGTCAGGCACTGCTACTCCCCAATCCCCAACCCCCTCCAACCCCATGCGCCCCCTCATCCCCAACCCCCTCCAACCCCATGCGCCCCCTCATCCCCAACCCCATCCAACCCCATGCGCCCCCTCATCCCCAACCCCCTCCAACCCCATGCGCCCCCTCATCCCCAACCCCCTCCAACCCCATGCGCCCCCTCATCCCCAACCCCCTCCAACCCCATGCGCCCCCTCATCCCCAACCCCCTCCAACCCCGCTCAACCCCAACCCCCTCCAACCCCGCTCAACCCCAACCCCCAACCCCCTCCAACCCCATGCGCCCCTCATCCCCAACCCCCTCCAACCCCATGCGCCCCCTCATCCCCAACCCCCTCCAACCCCATGCGCCCCCTCATCCCCAACCCCCTCCAACCCCATGCGCCCCCTCATCCCCAACCCCCTCCAACCCCATGCGCCCCCTCATCCCCAACCCCCTCCAACCCCGCTCAACCCCAACCCCCAACCCCCTCCAACCCCATGCGCCCCCTCATCCCCAACCCCCTCCAACCCCATGCGCCCCCTCATCCCCAACCCCCTCCAACCCCATGCGCCCCTCATCCCCAACCCCCTCCAACCCCATGCGCCCCTCATCCCCAACCCCCTCCAACCCCATGCGCCCCGTCATCCCCAACCCCCTCCGACCCCATGCGCCCCGTCATCCCCAACCCCCTCCAACCCCGCTCAACCCCAACCCCCAACCCCCTCCAACCCCGCTCAACCCCAACCCCCAACCCCCTCCAACCCCATGCGCCCCTCATCCCCAACCCCCTCCAACCCCATGCGCCCCCTCATCCCCAACCCCCTCCAACCCCATGCACCCCCTCATCCCCAACCCCCTCCAACCCCGCTCAACCCCAACCCCCAACCCCCTCCAACCCCATGCGCCCCCTCATCCCCAACCCCCTCCAACCCCATGCGCCCCCTCATCCCCAACCCCCTCCAACCCCATGCGCCCCTCATCCCCAACCCCCTCCAACCCCATGCGCCCCTCATCCCCAACCCCCTCTAACCCCATGCGCCCCCTCACCCCCAACCCCCTCCAACCCCATGCGCCCCCTCATCCCCAACCCCCTCCAACCGCATGCGCCCCCTCATCCCCAACCCCCTCCAACCCCATGCGCCCCCTCATCCCCAACCCCCTCCAACCCCATGCGCCCCCTCATCCCCAACCCCCTCCAACCCCATGCGCCCCCTCATCCCCAACCCCCTCCAACCCCGCTCAACCCCAACCCCCAACCCCCTCCAACCCCGCTCAACCCCTAACCCCCAACCCCCTCCAACCCCATCTTGCGCCCCTCACCCCCACACCCCTCCGCCAATTATCCTCCCACCTTCGCCTCCCACAATTTACCCCCTCCGCCTCCTACATTTTCCCCCCTCCGCCTCCCAAAATTCCCCCCTTCCGCCTCCCACAATTCCCCCCCCACTCCACACACTTCCCCTCGCACTCCCCCTCACTTTCACCCTTGCACACACCCTCACACACATAATCACTCACATAAAGCACACACACAAGCATAGCGCACACACGTAATCACACATGCACTTCCACTCACACACAATTCCACACACTCACACTCACACACAACTTCACACACATACACCCACACATATGCCCGAGGAGGCTCAACAGACTTCTAAGAAGACCGAACCACAGAGATCTCCCGAAGAAGAGAAAGAAGCTGAATCTAAGTCATTTAAATTCTTAGTAATTGTTTGAAGAACATGCAGAGAGCAAGACTCTGGAATATGGAGCCAGTTATCTCTAGAAGATTGCTGCAAGGTGGGGCAGTGGAGGAACACCATGATTGGATAAGCAGATGGACCAATCGGCTTCGTTGGATTGTCAGAACCGGATGAAGAGGTAAAAGTGAGTTGGTAAAAGTAAAAGTGTATTGCCAAAAGCAAAAGTGGATAAACAAATGTTGCCGCTCACGGCAACTACCTATTTTTGAGGACCCAATTCAAATCAAGGGAATAATTGACCTACCCCTCCACTTTTTGGTGGTTAACCGGCGCGTGATCAGTGGACGTGAAGATTCGGCAAGGCTCTCTTGGCCTATTGGAGCCTATAAAATCAAAGGATTTGTGCTCATTTGGACTACGGCTGCGACGACACACACTGGAGTACATGTACAAGATTGTGCAGAAGACCTCTCTTGCACTTGGTGGTTTCAAGTCTACTGTGGGAGCTACTCTGTTGTGTATACAGAGGGGAGGCTTCTCAGTGAAGGGCTATGAGCACTATAGTGTAAAAGGGTAGCTTGGATTCTTCTTCTTATCCGTGAGTCAGTGTAGTAGATTGCGCTCTATTCTCTTGAAAAGATCTTACCACTTGTATTGTTCTGATTTAGTCTGCATATCAGTGGTCCTTATGCGGATAGGAAAAACTTTTGTATTGATGTGTTTGCTATTCGAGTGATTTGTCAGCCCTTAGCTTGTGGCTTGTTAGACCTAAGTTTACACTTGTGAGCATCATATATCAATTGCCCAACTTTGTAATCATCTGGTTTGAATCAGGCAGAGTCTTCATTTGATATTGGTTGTCCATAATTGTGATGCATTTACCATTCTGTAAAATTTTCGTTGTCGGCCTGCTCACAGAAATGTTAAAGGGTATACTTCCCTAAAGAGAACCCCCCTTTAGTAGGCGATGTACTGGAAGCATTTGTTTTCTATAAAAGTAGATACCCCAGTACCTCCTCTACAGTTTGGCACGCACGGTGGGACCTTTGCATTTCTGTGAGAGGGTTTTTCGCCCTATTGTATTTGCGAGTAGGTACATGACCCATACGCGGGCGGATAAGGAGTCTCATCGCGAACGGAAGCGTCTCAACAAGTTAGAAATAACCACAACCAGTGAGCCTACCTCTCCTCCACCATCCTTGAATCTATCCATTGATTTGGGAGTAACACCATTATCAAAAGAGAAACATAGGAGAACCTTAGATTTTTCCTCTGATACTTCAGAAGAGGCGCCGGCACCAATGGAGGATCTTTCCCATTTACTCTCTAGGTTGAACATCAAGTTTCCTACATTTAAAGGATTGGCTTATGAAGATGCAGATGACCACGTGAGGAGATTCGTCTCGTTATGCCGTGGAAGAGGATTGCAGAACCGGGAGGATGCAATGTTGGTGCTCTTTCCATCCACTTTGGAAGGCCTTGCAGACAAGTGGTATAGCCAGTATGCAGATGGGCACTTCACTACGTGGGAGGCACTAAAAGCGGCATTCTCGCAGACATTTCGACCAAGCGACTCCTCAGAACGAGCTCTAGATCAGCTAGAGAACCTAAAATTACGAGCAGGTGAATCCTTTCATGAATTGCACACTAGAACTAAAGCACTCGTTTCTCGTTTGCCTCATGCTCCAGGTGATTTTTTAGTCAAAAAATGGATTGAGAAGGCTCTGCCTAAGTCATCTCAACAAAAGCTTCGAGAATCCCTCAGACTAGATGCAACACTTGATGATTTTGTTGCAACTGCATCACGCATTGAGGAGGCTAGAATACATTTTGAAGTGGAGTCTCAACCAAATTATGCATCCGATTTGGATCCGATCGGACAACTCAGGAAGGAGTTGGAAGCCTTAAGAATGCAGCAAAGTCGCCAAGAAGAGAAGGTCATACCGCCACCCTCAACCCATAATGTGGATGAAGTGTCTCAACTTAGGCGTGAGCTTGAAGACTTGCGGACTACCCAGGACATACGAAGACAGGTTTGGTGTACAATATGTAATAATAATGGACATTCCAATGTAAATTGTCCTAACAGAATCAGTTGTCAATTCTGTGGCAAAGAGAGTCATGAAGCAAGAGACTGCTACTACCTTAAGGGGACACAACAGCGAGGTAACTATCAAGGTGTAGATTCATATTATGCTAGCACTTCTAATGCACCTAATAGAGAAGAGACCCGCCCAACTCGGCCTAGATACAATCGGCCCCTAATGTGTTACCGTTGTGGGGAGTATGGCCATATGCAGAACAGGTGTTCTCTTCTAGAGGATGCACCCCCCTGTCAGCACTGTCCAGATGCTAAGGATCACTACACCAGAGATTGCCCAAGAGGTCGTCCGGCTCCTATTCACATGATTGCAGTCTCCCCACCTGTAGAAGGTATGACAGCTCAATCTTATGTTGTTTCATCTTCATCCATGCCAATGATGAACAGAGCCAGGCAAGCGGCAGTAGCCCAAAAGGAGGAACAACAAGGACTCAAAGATAGAGTTGTAGAAAAGAGGGTGGGATGGAAGGACCAAGAAGAAATGGAACAAGCTTATGAGAGGGCAACTACTTTGCTGAAAGATCAACCAGCGAGTACTTCTGAAGGCAAGCAAGAAGTGGACATTAAAGAAATTTTGAAAGGTATTCATCATAAGATTAGCCTGTATCAACTCATAAAGATAGATCCTAAAGTAAGAAGTGATCTGCTGAAGATTATACATTCTGCATGCTTGTGCCCACCTCCTAGCATAGATGGTTTTATGGTGGACTTTCCTCCCGCACCCTTGGCTGATTATCAGAGCTCAAGATTATCCGTTTTAATCAAGGATGAAGCTCTAGCAGGTGTTATTATAGATGGAGGTTCCGGCATCAATTTGATGCCTGATTTCACTATGAAGAAACTAAGGCTCAATCCCACAAAGGCGGCACCCTTCACAGTCACTTTAGCAGACCAACGTCGGGTTGCACCAGTGGGCATTGTTGAAAAGGTACTTATGATAGTGCAGGGTTGTCATTTTGTTTTAGACTTTGTTGTTATTGCCCTACCTCAGGAGACCTCATACCCTCTACTCCTGGGAAGGCCTTGGCTAAGGCAAGCAAAGGCTCTACAGGATTGGGGAAAGAACAAATTATGGATTTCCACATGTACTAACAATCAATTACAGATACATTTGGAAGAAGGATCAGACATCAACAAGGCTACTGGATATGCAATGGAAACTCAGGTAATGCCTTCAGAAGATGATGCCCTATTAAGTTGGATGATGGGAAGTGCAGAATGCTGCACAGTGGAGATATGTGAGGTAAATGAAGATTTTGCAGAAGCAACACAAGGAGGATGGGAAGAGGGAAAAACTGATGTTCTTCACTTGAACAAAATAGAAAAGAGTAAGCAAGGAAGTCAAGCTTATTTTTTGCAGGCACCTCCTGAAGGACAGAAATCTCCAATTGAATCAGATAATCAAAATTCAACACTTAGCGCCACTAAGATGGTATGTAGGGAAAAGGCAGGTAAACATGAGGAATCAGATGATTTTATGCTTGCAGGACCAGAAAGAGACAAAGTTGTGCCTGCATCTGGGGAAGATAATTGCGACCTTCAAGAACTTCCATTCTCAAATATACCCTTAGGATAGATCAAGGAACAAATTGTGGATCATAAATTGAACTCTGCTCCTGCATACAGTGGAGATGAACTTTCAAGTGAGTCCAATTCTGAAAAGTTTGTTCAAGAAGTAAATCTTGGAGATGAAGAGAATCCTCAGATGGTTCACTTGGCTGCTTGGTTATGGCACTATCCGCCTTTATTGCAGAAGGTAACTTCCCTACTTTTTACCTATAAAAATGTCTTTGCATGGTCCTATAAAGACTTAATAGGAATACCTGAGGAGCTTGGATTACACCGAATACCCTTAGTGGAAGGAGCTTCACCTGCAAGAAGTAGGCCTTACCGACTTAATCCAAAGTATGCAGAGGCAGTAAAGCTAGAAATCACAAAATTGGAAGAGGCAGGTATTATTGTTCCGGTAGAACACTCACGGTGGCTTTCTTCCATGGTCATTGTACCAAAGAAAAACGGCAAAATAAGAGTATGTGTTGATTTTCGTGCCTTGAATAAGGTAACTATTCAAGATGGCTTTCCTCAACCATTCACAGAGCAGGTGCTTGAAGAAGTAGCCGGACACTCTTTATATAGTTTTCTTGATGGATTCAGTGGCTACAATCAGATAGCCATTCATCCTGAAGATAGAGACAAGACGGCTTTTGTTACACCATGGGGCACATATGTTTATACCCGTATGGCCTTTGGCTTGAAGAATGCACCAGCATCCTTCAATAGGACTATGTATCTCATACTAGGGAAATGGTTAACCTCATTTCTGCGCATTTTTATGGATGATTTTTCAGTATTTTCAAGAACAGACAAGAGGGCGATAGTTCAAGATTTCAATAACCATTTGGATAATCTAAAGGAAATCTTTGAGCAGTGTCTCAAAACAGGTTTGAAGTTGAACCCTGCTAAATGTCATTTTTTGGTGACCAAAGGTACTCTCCTGGGCCACATAGTATCAATTGAAGGGATAACGGTTGATCCGGCAAAGATCACTGCTATCCTTTCCATGCCAATTCCACAAAGCCCAAAGGAAGTGCAAAGTTTCTTGGTCCATGCAGGATATCATAGACGATTTATCAGAATGTATTCAGAGATAGCTAAGCCTTTGTCCAGGCTTACAAGTAAGAATGTCCCTTTCTCATGGACTCCTGAAACTGAGAAAGCATTTTGCGAATTAAAATTGAGGCTATGTACTGCTCCTCTTTTAACTGTTCCTAATTGGTCATTAGAGTTCCATGTACATACAGATGCCAGTCTTCATGCAGTTGGAGCAGTCTTGGCTCAACCATCATCACAGAAGATAGACCAACCTATCGATTATGTTGGTATGATGAAATTCTTCATGTTCTCACTACTGGAAAGATTCCAGAACACTTGACATCTGTAGAAAAGAGAAGATTGCTCCTGAAAACCAAAGCATATTCTCTTATAAATGGAAATTTATATAAATACTGTCAGGATGATATATTGAGAAGGTGTGTCTATCCAGAGGAGGTAAATCTTTTGCTAGAAGCTGCACACAGTGAAGGACATCTAAAGGGGGAAGAATTGGCTCATAGAATCATCCACAAAGGTTTATGGTGGCCTCACATTTTCAAAGATGCAATCAAGTTCGCCAAAGAATGCCACATCTGCCAGAGGTGTGCTCCCGCGCCAACCAGATTGAATTTCCAACCATTGGTCATATCTACAGGATGGCTCCCATTTGAACGATGGGGTCTTGATTTCATAGGGCCAATTAGCCCAACTGGGCAACCAGGAGGTAAAAAGTATATTTTGATGGCCACATGCTATGCCACTAAATGGATAGAGGCTAAAGCTACTGTGGACTGCACGGCTTTAACAGTAGCTAAATTTATGTATAAACGTATTTTCTCAAGATTTGGTTGCCCACTGGAGATTACTAGTGATAGAGGCACACATTTTGTAAATCAATTGCTCCAGTTTATATTTGACAGGTACAAGATCTTCCATAAAAAATCTTGTGCCTATTACCCAAGGGCAAATGGCCAAGCAGAGAGTTCCAATAAGATTTTGATTGGATTACTTCGCAAATTATCTTTTGATCATCAAAGCTCTTGGCCACTAGCACTAATTGGTGCAATTTGGGCTTTCAGAACCACGAAGAGGGGAACCACAGGCGAAACTCCATTTCGTTTAGTTTATGGAAAAGAGGCATTGGCACCATTTGAGTTCATTATCAGAAAGGAAATAGGAATCAAAACCATTGGAATCGAACCCCCCATTCAGAGATTGGTGGCATTAGAAGAATACAGAGAAGAAGCAATGCAAAAACTTCAGGTAAAACAAGAAGAGCGCAAAAGACTGCATGACAAGTATCTGAGGTCCAATGAAGTACAAGAAGGATCTATGGTTTTAGTACATCAGGTCCCAGCAATTCCGACCAAACTGGCACCCAAATGGATAGGACCTTACACGGTGATAAAAGTATTACCTCATGGAGCAGTACATCTAGAAGATTTGCAGGGTAAGAGGATACCCTTGGTCAATATTTCTAGGGTGAAGAAGTATCTGACCTAAATCAAAATGGAAGCACTTCATCCCCTGTATATATCGTATTTTCGTTCAGTAATTGCACTTTACCTAGATTTCATCAAAGTAAGCATAATAAGGAAGAAATTGCACCAGGGACGGTGCAAAGGCTTGATGTGGGGGTCTGTAGAGCCTCCATATGCCTCTCTCTCTATCTCTCTCTCTAGCTCAGTGCCCTCTTAGCTTCATTCTATAGTCTCTGAGTGCGAGAGGAGTTGCTGTGTGTGACGTTGGAAAATGTCTGGCTATGGTGGGACTGCTCTTACCTTGAAGCTTTCCATCGCCCGAAGGCGAATGGTTTAGATAGATATTTGGCACTTCAGCTTGTGAGGTGCGTGTTGATTTGCTGCTTCGGGATACGACTGTGGGTTTCGTCCCCACAACTCCGTTAGCATCTTCTCGTCCGTTAAGGATTCCTTACTTATGCTTCTTAGCTCTGCGTCTACTCCAACGACTCCTGCTTCGACGTGAGATATCTCCTGTTCCTAGTCAAGCACTGCTACTCCCCAATCCCCAACCCCCTCCAACCCCATGCGCCCCCTCATCCCCAACCCCCTCCAACCCCATGCGCCCCCTCATCCCCAACCCCCTCCAACCCCGCTCAACCCCAACCCCCAACCCCCTCCAACCCCATGCGCCCCCTCATCCCCAACCCCCTCCAACCCCATGCGCCCCCTCATCCCCAACCCCCTCCAACCCCATGCGCCCCTCATCCCCAACCCCCTCCAACCCCATGCGCCCCTCATCCCCAACCCCCTCCAACCCCATGCACCCCCTCACCCCCAACCCCCTCCAACCCCATGCGCCCCCTCATCCCCAACCCCCTCCAACCCCATGCGCCCCCTCATCCCCAACCCCCTCCAACCCCATGCGCCCCCTCATCCCCAACCCCCTCCAACCCCATGCGCCCCCTCATCCCCAACCCCCTCCAACCCCATGCGCCCCCTCATCCCCAACCCCCTCCAACCCCGCTCAACCCCAACCCCCAACCCCCTCCAACCCCGCTCAACCCCTAACCCCCAACCCCCTCCAACCCCATCTTGCGCCCCTCACCCCCACACCCCTCCGCCAATTATCCTCCCACCTTCGCCTCCCACAATTTACCCCCTCCGCCTCCTACATTTTCCCCCCTCCGCCTCCCAAAATTCCCCCCTTCCGCCTCCCACAATTCCCCCCCCACTCCACACACTTCCCCTCGCACTCCCCCTCACTTTCACCCTCGCACACACCCTCACACACATAATCACGCACATAAAGCACACACACAAGCATAGCGCACACACGTAATCACACATGCACTTCCACTCACACACAATTCCACACACTCACACTCACACACAACTTCACACACATACACCCACACATATGCCCGAGGAGGCTCAACAGACTTCTAAGAAGACCGAACCACAGAGATCTCCCGAAGAAGAGAAAGAAGCTGAATCTAAGTCATTTAAATTCTTAGTAATTGTTTGAAGAACATGCAGAGAGCAAGACTCTGGAATATGGAGCCAGTTATCTCTAGAAGATTGCTGCAAGGTGGGGCAGTGGAGGAACACCATGATTGGATAAGCAGATGGACCAATCGGCTTCGTTGGATTGTCAGAACCGGATGAAGAGGTAAAAGTGAGTTGGTAAAAGTAAAAGTGTATTGCCAAAAGCAAAAGTGGATAAACAAATGTTGCCGCTCACGGCAACTACCTATTTTTGAGGACCCAATTCAAATCAAGGGAATAATTGACCTACCCCTCCACTTTTGGGTGGTTAACCGGCGCGTGATCAGTGGACGTGAAGATTCGGCAAGGCTCTCTTGGCCTATTGGAGCCTATAAAATCAAAGGATTTGTGCTCATTTGGACTACGGCTGCGACGACACACACTGGAGTACATGTACAAGATTGTGCAGAAGACCTCTCTTGCACTTGGTGGTTTCAAGTCTACTGTGGGAGCTACTCTGTTGTGTATACAGAGGGGAGGCTTCTCAGTGAAGGGCTATGAGCACTATAGTGTAAAAGGGTAGCTTGGATTCTTCTTCTTATCCGTGAGTCAGTGTAGTAGATTGCGCTCTATTCTCTTGAAAAGATCTTACCACTTGTATTGTTCTGATTTAGTCTGCATATCAGTGGTCCTTATGCGGATAGGAAAAACTTTTATATTGATGTGTTTGCTATTCGAGTGATTTGTCAGCCCTTAGCTTGTGGCTTGTTAGACCTAAGTTTACACTTGTGAGCATCATATATCAATTGCCCAACTTTGTAATCATCTGGTTTGAATCAGGCAGAGTCTTCATTTGATATTGGTTGTCCATAATTGTGATGCATTTACCATTCTGTAAAATTTTCGTTGTCGGCCTGCTCACAGAAATGTTAAAGGGTATACTTCCCTAAAGAGAACCCCCCTTTAGTAGGCGACGTACTGGAAGCATTTGTTTTCTATAAAAGTAGATACCCCAGTACCTCCTCTACAGTATGTGTATATGTATGTGTATATGTATGTGTATATGTATGTGTATATGTATGTGTATGTGTGTATATGTGTGTATGTGCATGTGTATATGTGTGTTTATGTCTGTATATGGGTGCATGTAGTTGCAATGTGTGTAGAAAATGTATATATGTATGTGCATGTGTATGTGTAAGTATATGCATGTATATATGTGTGTATGTGTACGTGTATATGTATGTGTATGTGGGTATATGTGTGTATGTGCATGTGTATATGTGTGTTTATGTATATATATATATATATATATATATATATATATATATATATATATATATATATATATATATATATATATATATATATATATATATATATATATATATATATATATATATATGTGTGTGTGTGTGTGTGTGTGTGTGTGTGTGTGTGTGTGTATGTATATATATATGTATGTATATATGTAGGTTGGTAGGTAGGTGTATATATATATATATATATATATATATATATATATATATATATATATATATATATATATATATATATATATATATATATATATATATATATATATATATATATATATATGTGTGTGTGTGTGTGTGTGTGTGTGTGTGTGTGTGTGTGTGTATGTATGTATGTATGTATGTAGGTAGGTAGGTATATATATATATATATATATATATATATATATATATATATATATATATATATATATATATATATATATATATATATATATATATATATATATATATATATATATATATATATATATATGCATATGTATATATATATATATATATATATATATATATATATATATATATATATATGCATATGTATGTTGTGTGTATGTATATATGTAGTTATATGCATGTATATATATATGAGCATGCATATGCATGTGTATGTGTAAGTATGTGCATGTGTATGTGTATGTGTGTCTATATCTATGTATGTGCATGTGCATGTGTAAGTGCATGTGTGTACATGTGTGTATGCATGTGTATATGTATGTATGTGCATGTGTATATATATGAGGATGCATGTGCATGCGGATGCATCTTCATTTGCATCCATGTGTATGTGCATGCATGCATGTGTATAAGTATGTGTTAATGTGTGTGTGAGTATGCAGTAATGCATGCATGAATGTCCTTTTATGTTTTTGTAGATATGTTTGTGCATATGCACGTGTATGTGTGTGTATTTGTATGTGTAAGTGTCTATGCATGTATATGTGTATGTGTGTGTATATATGTGTGTGTATGTGCATATGCATGTTTGTGTATATGTGTGCGTGTGCATGGTCATGTATATGTGTATATGTGTATATGAATGAGTGAGTGTGAGTATATGTGTATATGTGTATATGAATGAGTAAGTGTGAGTATGCTAATTAATGAAAATAAAACAATTTAAATGATATACTACTAATGAAAATTATACTTACAATAATTAGCCATATTTTATGCTTGGTGAAATTTTTGAATAACTTGTAATAAAGAGAGAGAGAGAGAGAGAGAGTGTGAGAGAAAGAGACAGATAGAGAGATCAAAAGAGATGGAAAAAATGAGAAAGAGAGAGAGATAGAAGATAAAAGAGAAAGAGGTAAAAAGAAGGAGGGAGAGAGAGAGAGACAATAAGAGAGGTATTATAAAAGAGAGAGATCCAGAAAGAGCTCATAACTGCAGCACAGATCTGAACATTGGAGAGCTATTCATTCAGATGTGCATAAATGACAATTGAAGAGTTGTCCAATATTTTTTTTAATCAAAGGTAACCATCGCATAAGCGATGAAAAACTATTGTTTCCCGATCAATGCTTGCATTGTATAAGTGATGCATATGCATCCCATAGCATTGCATAATCAATGCTCTCGACCAAATCGTATAAAAGACATGCAATGAGTGATGCTAATGTGTATGTCACTAGGAGCATCAATCAAAACATTAGAAATAATGTCGAGAATAACAACATTTAGATGATGGTATGTGTTTGATGCCGGCTCTGATGAAATCCTCGATTATGAAGTGATCAAAATATGTCGTGTTAACTGTCGCTATGCCCCCTTTATTCTTGTAGTGAAATAATGATGTAAATGCTGCAAATATGACATTTCAAAAAAAGCATGAAAATCAGGCTTAACTTTAGCAGTATTCTTCTCATTAGGGCTAGCGAGAATCATATCATCAACATATACTACAATGATCATATATACAAAATTTTCACACTTAACATATAAGGTGCTCTTAGTTGGATGTTTTTCTCAAAACTATGTGCAATCAAGTAGGCATATATCTTTTCATATCAAGCACATGGTGCTCACTTCAAACTAGTGCCTTATTAACTAGCTCATTTTTTTTTCATGCACTTTCCACCCAAAATCATGGGGATAAAATACATACACTTCTTCATATAAGCCACCATTCAAAAATGTGTTTTCAGTGTTCAACTAATGTACATTCCAACCATGATGAGCTACAGGTACACAAAATGCTATTGATGGTGGTCCTTCAACATGTGGGAGAAAAATTCTCATCAAATTCAATGCCTCTGTCTTGAGCATAATGTTTAGGAACAAGCCTAGGCTTATGCCTATCAACTATTCCATCATGCTTAGATTCCAACTTGTACATCAATTTGGTGCCAATGGCCTTTTTCCCTAGAGGCAAATCACATAAAGACTAGATACCATTGTTCATAATAGCATTATATTTTGATTGATAACAGAAATCCAATTTTCTAAATTTTATGCTTCATCAAAAGAAATAGGCTCATTCATCACAGAGACTACATGAAGCTATTTCATAACAATATGTTGCAAAGGAAGCATTTTGAGATCATGAATGGGAATGACATGAAAAAGGTGCATCTAATTTTCTATCTTTTAGAGTCTGCACTAGCCATTTAGATATAGTTTTAGCTTCTTCTATGTTAGTGCTCTCATCGACAAGTCTATCATATAAATCTACATTAGAAATGGAATGATCTACATCATCATGTGGAACCTCTGAAGGCTGAGAAATTGCCTCATTTGCACCAGGAATTGATTTTTTGCATGTAAAAACAGGTAGCAAAGTGTCAAACACATCTTTAGAGCTAATTCGAGTCTCCTTAATACATGAAAGTAAAGATTCTCCTTAATACATGAAAGTAAAGATTTAATTGCATCCTCCACCAAAACAACAACACAACTAACCAAAATGTGTTTAGTCCATGGATGATACAAATGATAGCCTTGGCTATCATAATCCTATCCAACAAACATACATTTTGTTGCTTATCATCTAATTTCCCATGTTGTTGGCACGCACCCATGCATATGCTAGACAACCAATCATACGTATATGAGACACATATGGCTTGAAACCATGCCAAGAATCATATGGAGTGACCAATTGTAGTGCTTTGGTAAAACACCTATTAATTAAATATATTGCACACATAATAGCCTCGAGATAGAAGCTATGTGGTAAACCTTGACTTCTGACTACACATGTTGCCATCTTCATAAGAGACCTGTTCTTTCCATTAGGGGAAAAATGAACCTTGGATGGGCCATTTAGATTAAGGATTGATTAGTGATGGACCAATGAGAAGAGGGTGGTGGCCACAGTCTAGTCCCTTAATCACATAGGCTAGGCATAGGCTTCCCTTGTTTTTGTGTGGTCAAAGAGGAGAAAACCACTTAGAACTCATGGTTTTGGTCATTTGAATGGTTTTGAAAGCCTTTCAAATGAACTAGAGCCCGTGGATTGATTGAAAGATCCAAAGGTTGAGGTTTATGTGCAAAAGTCAAGGCAATATTGCATTTGAGCCCTTGGATGTCTTTGAAATGCATGGTTAAGATTTGATGGGCCTCCAAAAGGTGCCTTTCATTGTGAGCCATTGGATCTCTAAGAAAATTGGATGGTTAAGATGTGCTTCCCATGAAAAATGCACCTTTAAGTCCTATCCATTGGATCTCCTGCCGATCCTACGACTCAAATCTGAATCCGCCTTTGGATTCAAGATTTAAAAGCGCCTTTTGATCTAGGCCATTGGATGAAGAGCCTATCGGATGACTACGGATGAGTCCCATCTCTAGATCAGCCCCAAATGCGCTAAGCCTTTGGATTGAGGGAGATTTAAGGGCCCAAAAAGCTTTAGAACTATGCAAAAGCATGCATGAGAGAATCTAGAAGCCACAACATATCAGATCACTGTCTCTCTAGATTTTAAACGACTTTAATCTTAGCCATTCAACTTCAGCATCCAAAGGCTATAGAATTTTCCATTTTATAATTCAAATAAACAAGAGCATCAAACAATATTTTATTTGAGGATACCACTAGTGGTTTTGTATGCTTCTTTAATGACCTAGATTAAGCTTTTTAATCCCTAAAAATAAGGAATCCTTACAAGGCCCATGCAAGGCTCATTTTTTCCCCTAATGCTTTCACAAAATCCTTTTTGATAAGGTCTATATGGAATTGTACACTCATGTTTTATCCGATGCTCAACTAGAAATGCATTATAATCAAAAGACATGTATCCCCCTGAATAGAACAGCAGGTGCCTGATTCACATGCTAACAAATTTTCACCATATACAGAAACTATTTAAGGAAGATTAGCACTTTGGAATTTTCCTTCAATAGATAGACCCATGCATGCTTGGAAAATTGATCAATAAACGTCAAGAAGTAAACGTCGTTCCTAAAAGAGGGTGTCTACATAGGACCATAGATATCACTATAAACAAGCTCCAATTTATGAGGAGCTTGCACTAAACCATCTTTTTTGAAGGAGGAATGCTACATTTTGCCTAAAATAGAGCCTTCACAGACACGCTTAAAAGGTGCCTCAAGTGTGGGGAATGAGTACACCATTTGCGATTTATATAGGTGTAACAGACTAGAAATATTGAGATGATCAAAGCATGCATGCCAAAGCTTTAGATCTCAGATAGTCTGAAAATCTTGAACTGCACATGCTAAACCATTGCAAGCATAGTTGCTTGTCCTTAGTGCCACTCAGATATCTCAAAATCATCTTGATCACTTCCCAATGCTATTTGTCATGATTAGACATATATCTACTCACAATTCCCAATGCACTCTCTAGTCTCATAGCTACCATAGCCTACATGAGACTATTGAGAGCACACTGATAAGGAATTTTGGTTCATGAATTCCTTTTGCTTATCTGATTTGAGGCAATCATCCTTACTCAATTTCACATATGTAGCTAAAGGTGTACTCAATGCCTTCCCACCCTATATATTGAAGCTATGAATTACTTTGGATATGCACTCACTTTGAGACAAGTGCATGCATGTTTTACTCCTATCAAGAGTAATACACATGACAAGAATATGTTTCACATCCCCCAAATCCTTCAATCTGATGATATATTTAGGTAGGGATATGTGTGAACACCCTAGGACCATCGGGGAACTTTTTTTCCTCTCTTTAGGAGGATTTTTTCCTTGGCTTGTATATAAACCTATAACCCTAACATGTAACTTATCTTTGTACAGTCTCTTGGTAATACAATCTGTATTGTGTGTTGTGCTCCAAGCTTCTTCTTCTTCCTTGTTCTCTTTGCATGCTTCTGTAGACCTCAAACTCGAACAATTGGTATCAATGTAGCTCCCTCCTTCATCTAGGGTGTCATCGACACCCCCTGGTCACCATCTTAGAATCCCATGAAATTTGGTGAGCATACTCAAGGCGGTTAGGAGCTCAAAACATCTTGGTGTTATGGTGTACGACCTAAGCTCGTTTTGACCTCCAAATTCACTATCACACTCCCTATGCACGAAATTCTATCTTTTTGTCTCAAAGGCATATGCAGGTTTCAATTTGCCTCTATAAGCACCTCAAAGTTTGCTACACATTTAGCATAACTCATTAGAGTACATTTTTCCAAATTTTTGAGATATAGTTATTTTCCTACATCAAGGTATTTTAGTCAATGGCCATGGTTGAAAGGAGTAATGTATTCCATATATTGGCTATTCAGGATAAGTTGGATCGTACCAACCACCCATTATGGGCTTATATGATGCATCATGTATTGGTCGCAAAAGGACTATGGAATATTGTGTAGGATGTTGAAAAACGTCCTATTACACTTGCAAACAGAGTTGGTGAAGGTCATACAAATGGCCTTGAAGATGGTGATATTCTTTAGGTTCCTATTTGTGCTATAGTTCCTTCTCCAGCTACTATAAAGCAATGTTGTTGGGATTGCAAAGATGCTTAAGCACATGCATTGATAGCCTTATCTATCAAACGTGCCATTATTCACCACATTTGTTCGTGCAAAATGTAAAGGATGCTTGGGATATAGTAACCACTTTATAGGAGGCAAGGAATGAGGCTCGTGTCTCTTACCTCAAAAAATATTTGGAGAGTGAGCACATTAATGAAGGAGATTCCATGGACAATGTTTTTGACAAAGATCAAAGATCTGAAGGAGTAGTTGATTTATGTTGATGAAATCTAGCCTAATAGTTCACTTATGTAGACTCTTTTGAATGGTCTTCTAGATTAGTACAAGATTTTCGCTTCTACTCTTCGATTGATAATGAAACGCAATCCAAATGTCTTAACATTTGAGGATTTAGTATCTATTCTATTGCAAGAAGATCAATCTGCACATAATAGGTCCATTATGTGTGGTGCAGATCAAGCTTTCCTGGCTAATCAAAAGGGAAACGGTAAAGAGAGATCTTCTACTGGTGAGCACAAATCTGATAACTCTACACAATCAAAGAAGGATGATAGTGACAAGAAGATAAATATAAAAGCACAATTTTTTTTGCAAATATTGTATAGGAAATTATCATTTCTTAAAGAGTTGTCCAAAGCTGGTTGCAAACGAGGCAAAGAAGAAGAGGTTGGAATGGTTGTTGCATACGCCCCTACACCCAAAAAAGAGTCTACTAATCTTGAGCAGAATGAAGAATGGGTTTTTACTACTATTTGTAGTTATTATGCATCTTCTCATGAACACTGTATTTGCAATACACTTGCATCTTTGGTACTTTGATAGTGGGGCAACCAAACATATTACCTCATGGCATAGTTTATTTAGTTTAGCTGAGTATCACATGTGCAACAACTCCTCTTATCATGTCATGGGAGGTTGTAAGATCATTCTAAATAGTGCTAATCCTAGTTCTTTTACATTGTCGGATGATTTATTTGTGCCAGGGATCAAGAAAAATCTATCATCAAATTCAACATTAGGCAAGATTGGCTTGGTTGTGAAATTTGATGATGATAGATGTACAATTCATGATCTATCAAATGGAGATGTCATTATTTCTTCTAACATTTTAAGTTGTGGGTTGTATAAGCTAATAGACGATGAAATATCTCTGAATGATTCAGCATGTATAGTACATGAGTCTAAGCTATGTTAGATGCAAAGCTTTGGCATGCATGCTTTGGTCATCTGAATTTTGCTAGTTTTGTATGCATGCAAAAATCTAAAATGGTTTACTCTTTGCCCAAACTTGAGGCACTAGTAAACATGTTTGTGAAGCTTGTATTTTGGGTGAAATGCAACATTCCTACTTCGTGAAAGATGGTTTAGTTCAATCTACTTAGAAATTGCACCTTCTTCATAGTGATGTCTATGCTCCTATCCAGACACGTTCTTTTGGGAACTATCTTTACTTTGTGACTTTCGTTGATGATTTTCTAGGCATGCATGGGTATATCCATTGAAAGAAAAGTCCAAACTGTCTTTTTGCTTCAAATAGTTTCCCGTTTTGGCTCAAAATCTATTAGCATGTAAAATCCGCATCCTCCATTTTGATCGAGGCAAGGAATATATGTTTTCTAATTTTAATGCATTTCTTGCTGAAGGTGGGATAAAACATCAGTGTATAGTGCCATGTACACCTCTATATAATGGAGTTGCAAAAATGAAGAACATGTCACTCATGCACATGGCAAGGTGTTTGCTCAAGGATTAGGCTTTACCACATAGTTTTTGGCTTGAGGTTGTTATGTGTGCAGCATATGTACTTAACATGTGTCCCACTAAAGCATTGCAGCCTATCACTCCATATGAGGCTTGGCATGGTCACAAGCCATCTGTTGCTCATCTGTCTGTCTTTGGTTGTCTAGCATATGCATTAGTGATTGAACAAAAACACAAGAAAATGGATGATAAAGCAACAAAATGTAATTTGTTGGGTATAGTTTTGAAAGCAAAGTCCATCGTCTCTATCATCCATAGACCAAATGCATTTTGGTTAGCCGTGATGTTGTTTTTGTGGAAGTTTCTATTGAGCCAATAGTTTCATGTACTAAGGAGACATCACTTAGCTCCAAAGATATGTATGACACTTTGCTACCTCTTTTACAGGTGGATAGTCTAGTGCTAGTCCAAATGAGGCAATTTTCTCAAACTTTATAGGTTTCATGTCATGATGCAGGTCATTCCATTTTTGCTGCAGATTTAGATGATGCACTTGTTGATGAGAGAGTTGATATTGAGGAGGCAAAAACTATGCCAAAATGGATGGTGCAAACTTCACATGATAGCAAATTATATGCACCTCTATCATATTGTACTCGTTCATGCTCTCATAGTGCTTTTTTGCATTAGATTGCTATGCTATGGCTGCCCATAGTCTTTATGATGAGAATAAGCCAATTTTGTTTGATGAAGCACAAATTTTAGAAAATTGAATGGCTTTTATGCAATTAGAATATTATGCTATTATGAAGAATGGTATCTCTATGTGACTTGCTTCTTGGCAAGAAGGCCATTGGCACTAAGTGGGTATACGAGCTGAAGCATAAGCCTGATGGAACAATTGACATGTATAAGGTTAGGCTTGTCACAAAGGATTATGCTCAATAAAGAGGCATTGATTCTGATGAGGTGGCGGGGGGTGGCTGTGGGGGCCGCAGGGGAAGTATGAGCGGGTGGCGGGGGGTGGGCTGTGGGGGGAAGTATGAGGGGGTGGCGTGGGGGGGGGGGGGGGGGGTTTGGGGCTTGCGGGGGGGAGAATGAGGGGGTGGCGGGGGGGAGGGGGGGTGGGTTATGGGGGCTGTGGGGGAAAGTATGAGGGGGTGGCAGGGGGGTGGCTGTGGGGGCTGTGGGGGGGAATATGAGGGGTGGCGAAGGGGGGGGGGGGGGGGGGGGGGTGGTTGTGGGGGGGAGTATGAGGGGGTGGCCGGGGGGGTGGCTGTGGGGGCTGCGAGGGGAAATATGAGGGGGTGGTGGGAGGGGGGGGGTGGTTGTGGGGGCTCTTGGGGGAAGTATGAGGGGGTGGCAAGGGGGGGTGGTTGCGGGGGCTGTGGGGGGGAGTATGAGGGGGTGGCGGGGGGTGGCTCTGGGGGCGAGGGGGGGGGGGAGTATGAGGGGGTGGTGGGGGAGGGGGTGGTTGTGGGGGCTGCGGGGGAAGTATGAGTGGGTGGCGGGGGGTGACTACGGGGGTTGTGGGGGGGGGAGTATGAGGGGGTGGCGGGGGTGGCTGTGGGGGCTACAGGGGAAGTATGAGGGGATGGCGGGGGGTGGGCTATGGGGGCTTCAGGGGGAAGTATGAGGGGGTGGCAGGGGGGGCTGTGGGGGCTGCGGGGGGAGAATGAGGGGGTGGCGGGGGGTGGGTTGTGGGGGCTATGGGGGGAAGTATGAGGGGGTGGCGAGGGGATAGCTGTGGGGGCTATGGGGGGGAATATGAGGGGGTGGCGCGGGGGATGGATGTGGGGGTTGTTGGGGGGAGTATGGGGGGGTGGTTGTGGGGGCCCAGGGGAGGGGGGAATATGAGGGGGTGGCAAGGGGGGGCTGTGTTGGCTGAGGGGGGAAGTATGAGGGGGTGGCAGGGAGGTGGCTGCAGGGGCTGTGGGGGGGAGTGTGAGGGGATGGGGGGGGTGGCTGTGGGGGCTGCGGGGGAAGTATGAGGGGGTGGTGGGGGTGGGCTGTGGGGGCTGTGGGGGGAAGTATGAGGGTGTGGCGGGGGGGGGGTGGTTGTGGGGGTTGCGGGGGGGAGAATAAGGACGTGGTTGGGGGGTGGGTTATGGGGGCTGTGGGGGGAATTATGAAGGGGTGGGGGGGGGTTTCGCTGTGGGGCTGTGGGCGAGAGTAGGAGGGGGTGGCAGGAGCTGTGGAGAGAGAGAGAGAGAGAGAGAGAGAGAGAGAGAGAGAGAGAGAGAGAGAGAGAGAGAAAGAGAGAGAGAGAGGGAGGGAGGGAGGGAGGGAGGGAGGGAGGGAGAGAGAGAGAGAGAGAGAGAGAGAGAGAGAGAGAGAGAGAGAGAGAGATGCCATGATACACAAACAATTCTTGATGAGAAAGGTATTACTCGACACCTTACTACTGCTTATACTCCTTAGCAGAATGGTGTTGCAGAAAGAAAGAATAGAGTACTTGTTGAGATGATGCGGAGCATGATGGCATCCAAAATGGTTTCACCAAAATTGTGATTTGATGTAGTACATGAAGCTAATCACATTTTGAACAGGTCATCTACAAAAGCTTTAAAGGTAATCACACCTTATGAAGCTTATTATGGTAGAAAACCTAATGTGAGTTACTTCAGAGTATTTCGATCTTATGTGCATGTTGAGAGAAAGGATCGAAGCAAACTAGATGTAAAGGCAAAGAAAGCTGTTTTTATTGGATATCCTATTGAGAGTAAAGGATACAGGTTTTATGTTCCAGAGAAAGGTGAAGTTATTCTTTCACGTAATGCTTATCTTGCTAAAAATATGATTTATGATAAAGAAGGAGAAATTCTAGAGTTCATTAGTGAAAATGACTATGGATTTTTTAGAAGGAATTTTGATTTACATGTTCATCCATATCAAGAGGGAGTTAAAATTCCTAGGATTCAAGAAAGAGTTGAAGAAAGAGGAATTTCACAACCTTTTATAGCGCCAGTTCCACATGAGACTTTGGTTCTACAAATGGAAGAAGTTAGAGTTCCAGAAAGTCTTAGTACCACAGAAGGACAACTTCCAGAACCTGTGGAAGCTGAAGGATCAGAAAGAGTTTCACCACTATTTAAGGATACACCTACATGGTTATATCAGACTTGGAAAGATAGTGGTATAAAGACTTTTACAGGAAGAACAAGGAGTCAGACTAGACAATAGCAACAAAAATATCATGTAAGTTTTGCTGAAGACTTTGAGATTCATGATATTTTGGCACTAACGACAGTTGAAGATAAACATGCATGTGTTAAAGATGCACTTAACATTCCTATTTGGAGAAAAGCTATTCAAAAAGAGATTGATTCTACTCATAAGAATCAAACTTGGCAATTATGTGAGTTACCAGAGGGAAAGAAAGCTATAGGTGTAAAATGGATCTTCAAAATCAAAAGGAAAGCAGATGGTACTATTGACAGGTACAAAGCAAGATTGGTTGTCAAAGGATATGCACAAAGAAAAGGTATTGATTATGATGAGATATTCACTCCTATGTCTAGGATGATTGTTATTAGGTCAATACTTGCTTTAGTAGCACATTTTGGTTGGCATATATGTCAACTTGACATAAAGACTGCTTTTCTAAATGGTGATTTACGTGAGGATGTGTATATTCAGTAGCTAGAAGGTTTTGAAAAGATAGGTAAAGAACATTTGGTATGTAAACTTATAAAAGCTTTGTATGGTTTAAAACAGGCACCTAGAGCATGGTATGAGAAGATACACACATATCTTTTGTCCATTGATTTCCATAACTCAGATGCACCTCCTACTCTTTATGTCAAAACTGAACCAGGTATGATGATTGTAGCAATCATTTATGTGGATGATATTATAATCATTGGTCCCATAGATGAAGATTTACAGATGTTCAAAGAACAATTGAAGCAAACATTTGATGTGAATGATTTGGGAATCTTGCATTATTATCTTGGGATTCAGTTTCTATTTAAGGATGAGTGTATCTATATGACACAACAGAAGTACATTGAGAAACTTTTAGGAAGGTTTTAGATGATTGATTCTAAACCTATCCAAACACCTATGGATCAAAACACATCTTTACAGATGGTAGCAAATGTAGAGTCATTTGATGCTACTTTATATAGTCAAGCAGTTGGGTGCTTCATATATCTTTGTAATACACCTCGTGATATAGAGTTTGCAGTTTCTCAAGTATCAAGGTTCATGCAAAATCCAACAGTGTTACATTGGAAAGCAGTAAAGTGGATCTTTCAATATTTGAAGGGAACTTCACTATGGTATTTTTGAAATCTACACATTTGCTACTAAAAGGATTTTCATATTCTGATTGGGCAGGTGATAGAGACACAGAGAAGAAGTACTAGTGGAATTTGTTTTTATCTTGGAGATTCTCTTATCTCATGGCTTTCGAAGAGGCAACCCATTATTGCAACTTCATCATGTGAAGCTAAATATCGTGCAGCATTTACAGCTACTCTAGAGTATGTTTGGTTGGAGAAGATTTTGAGTTATCTAGATGTGAAAGTACATGAACCCATTAATGTATTTTCAGATAGCCAGAGTGCTATAGCTATAGCAAAGAATCCAGTACATCATGCAAGGACAAAGCATATAGAGGTACACTACCACTATATTCGAGAGCAGATATTGAGCTGGTTTATGTTCCTTCTAGTGAGAATGTTGTAGATATATTTACCAAATCATTGACTAGAGATAGTCATGAGAAGATTTGCAGGTTACTGAAGCTTGTACCAATATGACATTGAAGGAGGGATTGTTCGAAGTCAATGTACATATGGTCCACATTCCAGCAATTCTACATTTTGGACTTAGCATTTTTTGTATAGTTTGGGTAAAACTTTTTTAGGCTAGATAGATAGAGCTTGGCGAGAGCTATCTAGTGGTATGCTTCATTTCTTCATCAGAGGTCAGAACAAGGAGATAATCCAAACCCTAATTCAGTGCAAAATGGAGGAAAAGCATTTTTTGGAGGTCAAAATTATTGAAAAGCTAAGTTATGATGTCAGTTGGCCAAAAGCAAGTTTATTTAGGTGATTAAATCACAACAAAAGCATATTTCTGTGATCGTAATTTTTTAAAAGAAAAAGCAAAAGCTATCGTTATTTTTTAATGTCCACATAATTAGAAGGCAAAAAAAGCTGATTTTCATTAAAGAGTTTCGCTATGCTTTATTTTTCAGAACTCAACTATATAAGGAGCATGTGTGCACACTCTTGGACAATTCACAAGCCAAAGTTTGGAGTTCTGAAGCTTTGGAGGTGAAGATTTGGTGAAGGAGAGGCTACTCTCTTGGAGAAAGAGGTCTTGTACAAGGTGGAGGCAACTATCTTTTGTAAGTTAGCCTTATACTCTATTATTAGGGTTTTTGTACCCTAATTTCAGAATGAGGGTTTGCTGATTTTTTGATTTGATGCAGTATCTTGTGGGAATTAGGTTTGCTTCCTTGCTCATTTGCTTCATACACACTCAGATTATAACAGCATAATCTGAATTTTCTATCATCATCTTCTTGGATATTCTTCCATTAGTGAGTGCACCACATCATATGGTTGAGTAGTACTCCCATGTTGTAATTTGGACATCTATTTTTTTAGAGAGTAAGCATTGAGCTTACGTTCCCTATCCTTGTCTCAAGATCTCTTACTTTCTATCTCTCACTTATCATCTTAATTAGTTAAGTGTGTATGCTCAAAGGTTTTTAGTATTGGAACATTCGTGGGGCCCAAATTCCAACACAACTTAGAGCACCTTATATGTTAATCGTGGAAACGATGTGCTTCTGATCATTGTTGTCTATCTTGAATTCATACTACTCACTGGACATAATGAGGAGCATATTGCTGATGTTTAGATTGATTTGCATGCCTCTTTTGAGGTTTTAGACTTGAGGCCTTTGCATCATTATTTGGGCATTCAATTTATGCAAGTTGATGGGGGAATAACTTAATGTCAAACAAAACATATTGACATAGTATTACAACATTTTGGCCTTGAAGATTGCAAACCTATCACCAATCCTTAGGAAATAGTTTTATGGTTGAGTGTTTATGATGCTCGAGATGCATTTCATGTCGTTCTCTATCAGAAGGCTATTGGATGCTCGATTTACTTATGCATAAGTCGACTTGATATTCAATTAGGTGTCTCTCAGATCAGCGTGTATATGCATTGCCAGGTGTTAAGCATTGGCATGTGGTTGTGCATGTTTTGCTACTTCACGGGTACCCATACTACTTGGATTGTTTTATCCCAAGGGGGGGTCACTATTGCCAGATTTACATGTTTTTTCTAACTTTGACTAGGCTACTTGCTATGACACTTGCATGTCCACTAGTGGTTTTTCCTTCATGATTGGTAGTTAATGCATGGCATGTTTGATGAAAAAAGTAATTCTATGGTCTAATCGTCTAGATGGTTTGAATGTATCTGAAATCGAGCACCATTTGGTCACCTGTGTGTATGACCAAAGATCTCGACACTAGAATTACATAACGGGTCCTGTGCTCAGTTAAACAAGTCATGCACTTTGCTTAGTGGTTAAGTCTCAAAGGTGTGAAGGAGGAGGTTTTGGGTTCAACCCCCATGGGGAACATGGTGAAAGTATTTTTCCCAAAGAGCTCTACGACATTCTAGAGGCATCCACTTGAGTTAACTCGAGTTAACTAGGGCACTTGATGCACATGCAATTACATGGCCGACACATGGATGGTTAGAATCATCCTACCAAAGAAGGGATTACCTTCGATAGAACTATATATAGATGCATATGGTTGGATGAAGATTCATCTCTATAGGACGTGGTGGCCGTAATCTTCATTCTCTTGCAGTTAAGAAAGAAGCAACCTATTGTGGTCACTTCTAGTTGTGATGTCGAGTATAGGGCAGCTTTCATAGTGACTATTGAGCATGTGTAGATCTTATGCCTTTTGTTTGATTTGGGTGTTGATCAATCTTTTTCCACCACTATCTTCACTGCCAGTTAGAGCACATTGGCAGTTGCGAGGAACTTTATGTTTTATGCTTGCACAAAGCACATTGAGGTGCATTAGATTTATGTCACAGGCAGCTTCTTTGTTGGAGGGATCAATTTTCCATATGTGCTCACAGACGATAACATTCTAGAACTTTTCACAAAGGCTCTACCTAGGGATATGTTTGAAGATTTTTGCAAAGATTTAGCTTAATTCCTTTTATGGATTGATCTCTATCAAAAAAGCTTGGCACTACCCTATACATGAGTGCCAGGGGCTTGTTCACTGCATCACATCCAAGGGGGATTTATTGATTTATTTCGATAGTGCATGTGTGAACACTATGAGGAATGTCGTAGCACTTATTTCCCTCTTTAGGAGGTTTTTCCCTAGCTCGCATATATACCTATAACCCTAACGGATTACTTAGTTTTGTACATTCACTTGGTAATTCATCTGATATTGTGTGTTGTGCTCCAAGCTTCTTCTTCTTCTTCTTCCCTGTGCTATTTGCATGGTTTTGTAGGCCTAAAACTTCAAAAGTGAGAATGGTACATAATAAAAGAAGTGAGAATGATGCTAACTAACAAACGACTCTTGCATGTTATATCTTAGCAAGAAGAATTTTGTGGGGTGGAACCTCTAAAGTTCTAGAATTCCTAAAGTAGCATGAAAAAGTTATTCTATGAAGAAGCAAGAAGGAGCTTTTGGTATCCTTTGCCCATCCTAAATGGAAAGAAACATATCAGCTAAATGGATTAAGAGATCTATTGAGTCTAATGACTATTGGGCTTGTCTCATAAAAAGGAACTTCCATAAGTTTTAGATTAAGAATGAAAAATCTTGGTCTAATTTTGGTCTCTATGATATTGTTTGATCACCTTCCATTTTCGTTCCTAGAGGATCTAGATTAGTGTGCACTATGTGGAGAGCCTGGATGGAAGTTAAATGATAGTACAAGTTGATCATTAGGTTTTCATCTCACTCTGACTTTATTTTCTACGAATCTATCATGATTGGTTGGATTTCCCATAGTGAATAGGAGATTTGAGTATTAAATAGAATAAATTTAGGAAACATGGATTTGACTCTTGGAGTTCTCTCTACAACAATGGTGAGATATTTGATGATTTTGTGATCATGAATCTTACTCGTTTGAACTCCCTTGCTTGTAAACAGGTTATGTTGGAGTGAAAGAGACTGTTGGAAGCTAAGCTAGAGCATCATTCTCCTCACAAGAAGGTGGACATGGTAGATGTTGCTACTCCCACATATGTGCGCTTCAACAATCAGTTCATCATTATAAACAATATAGTAGATAAGCTGAATTCCATATGGAACATAAGATGTACTGGCCAAGAGTGCAATCACATATTTAAGGCATTGTGGGCTTTTTCCCTTGCCACTAAACATTTTTCCCTTATTGGCTTATATTGCACAATGGAATATGGATAGGAAAAATGGAAACGAAGTGTCAAATAAGTGATGGGCAATGTTCCTTCTAAGAGAAGGAGGAGGATCTTTCCACGTTATTTCTCAACTAAAGAATTTCTGGAAGCTCATCTCTAATGTATGTAGGGCCATCTCTCTCTCTCCTGCTCTCTCTTGCTCGTTTATTTGTTTCGGACACGTACCGTAACGACCGTAGCAAGAAACTCTGCTCTAAGCGCTCTCTCTCTCTCTCTCTCTCTCTCTCTCTCTCTCTGGTCCATCCCCAACATGGTGCTGTGGTAGTGACTCGTGAGCGTGGTGGTAACTCGTGAGCGCAAGGGTGCGCAGTGCGCACGCGCATAGAGGCAAACACACACACACACGCACACAATGTACTTCGGAGGAGCCATTGACAGCAAGTTGCAACTGATGATTCTGCACTTTTCCAATAATTGAAAACACACACACACGATGCACTACGTGCTGACCATGAGCAACGACTGACGAGTCAATAGTTCAGCCAATCCATTGTTTCATATATTCGCGCGCGCACACACCTACACACGCGATGCACTACGTGGGACTCGGGAGCTAATCTAGCATCCATTCTTGAGCTAATCTAGCATCCATTTGGTCTTTTCCAAGCTTGCTGGCCCGCAAAAAACATGCTCGTTCCCAGAGGAAATTGTCCTGCATGTTGATGACATCGTGTTGGACCAATGCGAAACCTCGGTGCCCACCTTATTTGAACGACAGCCTTGCTCACATGTGATCGCCAATATATCATTGAGGAACGCACGAACATGTCCGCTTCATCGATTTGAATAAAAGTATTCAACCTTTTGGTCCTTGAATAACAAACCAACGTTCTATCAAACAATCGTGAATTCAAGCCTGAGAGGATCGCGATAAAGAAGAGAGTCGCTCCATGGTGTTTACATGCAGGAATCGAAGTGATTACAATGTCTGCTGTCAGCGTAGTCATCTGCAACGTCAGAAATCCAGAGACAACTATGTCATCGATGGTCAGAAATCCAGAGACAACTATGTCATCGATGGGGACGCGTAGAAGGGTTTGAATATGTATCATAAGCCCGGACACTCGGAGCATCAAGCTACAGCACGTTCTTGAAAGAAGAAAATCTTTGAGGTGCTGATGCATGTGCTACCACCATTGATGTCCTCGCAGATATATGGAGCATGGAACATAAGGAGAGTATGCTACTACCACCACCTATGTTCAAGAGGGACACCAACTGAAAATACCCATACTGGAGCCCCAACGCATAAACATAGTGTCTTTCCTCCATGACATCCACCCAATATTATGAACATCACTCAAGAACGCAACGAACTAACTTTGGATGGACTCATAACACAAAGGAAATACCTTAAAACATTCGAAAAAATGTTCATTTCAAACCTGCGGCATAACATTTATCTAATCAATCTTGAACAGCTTTTGTAATGCAAATAAGCCTTCTATTGTTCAATTATCGAAGAGTTGTCATCATAATAACACTCAAATAGGTTTCGATAACTATAATTCCCAAATAATTAGTTTTATTTACCATAAGGGATTAAGTTTTAGCAAAACAGATATATTATTTTCATACAATACACTAAAAATTGTTCTTGGTTTTTCCATTGGTGTCCGTGTGAAAGGCCCAAATGGCATCCTTGTGATGTGTAGCTTTGTTGTCACCATTGGTGGTGCCATTAGCTACACCCAATGGATGAGCTCATCCACGAGGGATCATGAAGGCAAGAGTTCTAGGCGATCCTTCACCCAATAGCATTTCAATTAGAGATTAATTAACTAGTTATTTTTCCACAAAGGTAGACTTGTTGCTGACTATTTAAGGACAAACATTGAATTAGAAAGTATTCCGCTCGAAACACATTTTCTTTTTCTCTTTAATTAGTAGATTGAGAGTTTCCTAGCATAATATTGCACTATATTACTTAATATTTTTGCACGTACATCCTTGAAGGATTTTTATGACATCATAATTTAGTAACAAAAACTCTAGGAAATCTCTATTACTATTGTAGATCCTTGATATCTAGGTTTTCGTAGCCCTCCTCCTACTTAGCAAGTTTATTGGACATATTTTAGTTTAGATGGAGACATATATGAAGATAATTCTTTTTTTTTTGTTTTTTTTTGGAGGGACATTAAAATTTAATGAAAGAACATGACTTTACAATACATTGTTGGTATATTTTAGTAATGGTATGTATGACCAAGTTTGAGACTATCACGGTATCATTTTTTATCTTGAGGAGCTTTTTGCATCTACCTATTGTTTTAGAGCAATAGGTTTGATATCTTGTTGGTATTACGCACGATATATCACTCAAGAATTTCAATCCATTCTCTAGCCTTTTCTATAGGGTGTATGATGACACAAAAGACTCACAAGTCCCATAATAAAGCATGCAAGAAACATGAAGAAATGTAGAGGGTGGAGAAGGGCTTAGGGTTTCTCTCATAACATATAGAGATTAAATATGAGCTCTGAGATGAATTTAGGAGACAAAAATATATTTCTAAAAAACCAAAGATTACAAGAAATGAGTATGATTTGATACCGGAATCATGCTTAACACTCAAAGCTTCTAGTGCATAAACAAAGAGATTTATGAGCTAGATATGACGACACAAAGCCAGCTAGTGATATCACTCAAGCAAGTAGGGAGGAGCTCCTTTAGAATTTAATAAGCTAGATATGATCTACCAGCTTATTCAAAATCAAAAGGAGCTTGCACACATGCCATATTTACAATTCAAAGTACAATGTGCATAGGTATACCTTTGAAAAGATTCCCTAAATGTTAGCAATCAATTTTTCTAAATTATAGGCTTTATCACACCTAAGTGTGATATGTGGTTTATGATCATTGTGGGGGGATCTCAATTTTGAATTTGAACTCGAGCTCCATTATTCATATATTGCTCCTTGTTTCTTGAAGTGGCATCCATTCAAAGCCTTCCAATAATGTACAAAGTTCCAATCTTGAATTTTAATATGAAATACTAGCCAGTATTTTTGTGTTCCTACCAGATATTAAAATGAATCATATTACTATGAGGTTGGGAAGTCCGTATACCATCATTCATTATCAACCTATAATTCTCTTGGAGTGTCTACTACATCTTCTTCTTGAGTGGTTTTGTTGAAGCTCTACCCCTATGATGATAAGTTCGATAAGGTGCTAGTGATGGAATTGGTTACTTTATATTTAGAGTTTTCTTCCTTGATTTGGAATGCTCTATTAGTGCTTCATTAGTCCTATGCAATAGTATTGAAAACCTAACATCCTTGGTGAAGATCTCATGGTAGGTGTTCATGTCTTCATCTCAACTCTAGTGGAATAGATGGTTGATGTAGACTTTCATCTATCAATTTTTGCAAGGCTTCCCTATAACATTATTGCATCCCTATAGCATTATTGAATCATAACATCCCTATAGCATTCTTGCATGGAGGAATTATGCAAAGAATCCCCAAGGCCTAACTCCATCATTCCATATCCACAAAAATCACATAAAATGTTTGATACCATATGTCTTGACCATATGGTTGATACCTATGTCTTGACCATATGTCTTTGAGTAAATCCTTGATTTTTGTTTCTATAGTCTTTGGAGAAAACACCCTCAAAACACTAAGGCTACTACATAACTCTCATGAAATTGATAAGATACTTAGGCTTCTACGTAACTCTCCTGAAAATCTTGTATCTTATTTGGCATTCTATAAGAGCACTTCTTTTAAAGGTGGATTTCTATGCTCTCTATCTAACTCATAGTTCCTTTTTGGTAATGTATCTTCATACTCTCTACCTACCTATTTGGTACTGTGGATTGGTCTTTACTTTCTGGGATATGGGGGTATGCCTTTGTTATGACCCTCCTTGTACTTTTAATACTTTCAATTGTCACCTCTTTTGTCATTGAAACTTTTGTCAGTGATAAATGTTAGCTTTCTTTATTAGATAACTAAAATTTCTATCCATTAGAACCTTTTGTTAGACTTTCTCAGGAGACCTTATCGTGAACACCAAAACTTTCTACTACATGCAATGCTCAAGGCCATCCTCTCTCTCTTTCTCTGTGTGTGTGCATATATATATATATATATATATATATATATATATATATATATATATATATATATATATATATATATATATATATATATATATATATATATATATTACACATTTTATCAATGAAATAAGGCACACTATTAACCTTTTTTATTTGCACAAGGAGTTTATACCATATGTATATGTGCATATGCAACCGTACAAGATTCCCTCCTCTTAGGTCTTATAATGTTGACATAGCCATGCTTTTCCATATGGAAACATTTATAGTTGGTGTCAGAGCCAGATAAAGAATCCTTAGATGCCATGACTGAAGTTGATGGCATATGCCCATGCATTGTTTATAGTTGGATTTGTTGGTGCAAATGAGTCCGAGCCTACATACTTGGACAATTAGAATTCACTTCATATAATCACTTAAAGTTGTTGGAGTTTATTGATCTCCAAAGTACAGCTAGAAGTAGGTGAAACCCAACAGGACCTAGTTGACTTTTTCACAAACTTGTATGCACAGACCAGTTTTCTTGCAGAGCAAATTTCTCTTTAATCACTCAGAATTCTCCAAAACTGTTTCACACACATAAACTAGACTCTAAGCGCTTTCCAACAAGCTATAGAACACCTCAAATGGATAAATACACAATGAGCTATGACCTCTCCAATATGCAGCTTTAATGGAGACCTTGAAACAGAGATGAACCCGAGGACACACATCACTTGCAGAGACTACTGCTCTTAATTCACAACTCCAATGAATCTTAAACTTTCTAGGATACATGTAGACGTTGAGAGCTTTCCATAAAGCCAAAGAACACATGATGTGGATACATACACAAGGAGATATGACCTCTGCAAGTTTGAGGTTTAATGGAGACCTTCAGCAGGGGGTAAAACTAGAGACCACACACTACTTGCAGAGAGTACTGCTCTCAGCTCACAAATCCAATGATTATGAAAATTTACAAGAAGAAAGTAGACAGTAAGAGCTTTCAAATGAGCTATCAAACATGTAATTTGAATATATAAGGAGGGAGACACAAGCTCTGCAATCTCTGCATACAAAACTACAACACCATAGAGATACACATATGACTCTCTTGGACATCCCACAAGATCACGACTTTTCTCCTCTTTTTATAGCATAGAAAACTAATCTAAAACCTTCCTAATACATCTAAATTCGTGGTAGACACTTGGATGGAGGTATTACATGACTCAAGTGCTCAAATAAGCAAAGTATTGATGGACTTTGAGAACTAGCCACATCGACCTTCCACTAGGACACCACTGCAGCTCCCTTGTGAGTCACTAATTTGACTCACCATGTTCTAGAACTCACGTGGTATTTTTGCTACATTTTATGAATATTATGAGCCTTCTTGAAGTATTTGAAGACTTCCCAAAGTTATTTACATAATTTGAAACTTTTACCCTACATAAAACAAATGTTCACAACATTCTCCCCCTCAAGTTTCAAAGGGTATTTCCTTCATGCCAAGAATATAGTTGAATCTTTGAAGCTTTGGTCCATCCAAGGATTTGGTGAAGATATCTGCAACTTGATCCTTTGTTCCCACAAAAGAAACTTGTACTTCATTGTTTATGGCCTTCTCTCGAACATAATGATAGTGAACCTCTATATGCTTTGTTCTAGCATGAAAAATAGGATTTGAGGTCATATGAATGCTGCTCAAGTTATCCCCATATATCAGTGGTACATCAACTCAACCTCTGTAGAAGATAAAGCAATTGTAGGCTGTTTCTTTGAACTCCATGTTAATGTCTTGTTTCCTGCTATTACCAAATTGTGGATCTTCTGTCATCTTTGCTTCCATCCCAATCTGCATCACTAAAGACTTTAATAGTTAGATTAGCATCATGACTATAAAATAATCCTTCGTTCATGGTACCTTTCAAATACCTAAGCACTCTTTTCGCTACATGCATATGAGGTACTATAGGTTCATGCATAAACTGTGATAATACTCCCACTGCATAGCATATATCAGGTCTAGTTTTTGTTGCATAAATCAAAGATCCTACCATGGATCTATATACATTCATATCATGCAACTCATCACCTTCCTTTGCACTCAGCTTTACATTACATTCCATTGGAGTAGAAACAAATTTACATTCCTGCATACCAAACCTTTTCAGCATATCACATATATACTCTCTGTATCAACCACATACCTTCATCACTATACACAATTTCAATCCCAAGAAAGTATCTAAGCAAACCAAGATCTGAAATTTTAAATTCCTTTCCCAAATTAGTTTTTATCTCATCAATTTCTTTTGCATCATTCCCTGTAATCAACAAGTCATCCACATAAATGCATACATAGACACACATGTCATCTACATGTTTTACATAAAGTGAAGGATCAGCATGACTCGTTGTGTATCCTTGCAGCATAAGATACTTTACCAACCTTGCATTCCATGCCCTTGGCACGTGCTTAAGACCATACAATGCCTTCTTTAACCTGTATACATGATTAGGAAATTTTGCATCCACATAACCATCTGGTTGTGACATATACACTTCTTAATTTAACTCACCATTAAGAAAGGCATTCTTTATATCGAGTTGATATATATTCCACCTTTTACTTGCAGCTAAAGCCAACAAAGTTCTTACCATTGCCATGTTTGCTACTGGACTAAATGTTTCCTCATAGTCCACACCTTGAGTTTGCTTATATCCTTTTGCTACAAGTCTAGCCTTATATCTTGACACACTACCATCACTATTTCTTTTAATCTTAAAAACCCACTTGCAACAAATTACCTTTTGTTTTGATGTCTTTGGAACTAAATTCCAAGTCTTGTTATCCTGTAGTGCTTCCATTTCTTCTCTCATTGCTTTCTCCCACTTTTCATCTCCTTTTGCCTCATCATAACATGTGGGTTCATTTTCCTGCTCAACTTTTGTCATAAAAGCATAATGAGTATTCATAAAAGATTCATAAGTATACCTTTGAGGTTGCTTACTCACTCTTGAAGTTCTTCTTACCTCCAATGTAGATGCTCTTCCTTTCTTATTAGGAACCTTTGATGATTCTCCATACTCACATACATCACTAATTTCCTCTCCTTCATCCTTTACTTCAACAAGTTTGAGTTTACCTTTACTTTTAACACTTGGAGGTGACTCTTGCCTTAATCTTCCATTGAAAGGTGATCCTCTTTCTTCATCCAAACCACTCCTTTCATCATTTAAACTTCCTGATGGCTGAACTATGCATTCATCTCCTTCAACCACACCTTCTTCATTTTCATCCATGACCTGCAAACAATTCTTATCTGCATACCATGAAAGTGATTCATCAAAGTTTACATCTCTTGACACAAAAACCTTATTGGTATGAGGATTATAGCATCTAAATCCTCTTTGAGTATCTGCATAACCAATAAATATACATTTTTCTGATTTTGCATCAAGTTTAGATCTCACCTCACTAGGTACATGTACATAACATACACAACCAAATACTTTCAAATGACTTACACTTGGTTTCCTTCCATGCCATACCTCATATGGTGTCAAATGATGAACTCCAGTAGTCGGAACTCTATTCATAATGTAAACACTTGTGCTAACAGCTTCAGCCCAAAAATAATTAGGCAAACACATATCATTAAGCATGCTTCTAGATGCTTCTGCTATGATTCTGTTTCTTCTTTCTGCGACGCCATTTTGTTGTGGAGTATACCTGCATGTAACTTCTATTTTGATACCTTCATCATACAAAAAATCAGTAAAAGCTTGAGAGAAATACTCTCCCCCTCCATCAGATCTTAGCTTCTTAATATACCTTCCTGTTTGCTTTTCGACATATGATTTGAACTTCTTGAAACAATCAAAGACTTCACTCTTATGTTTAGTGAAATACACAAATGTCATTCTACTATGATCATCAATGAATGATACATAGTACTTATTACCAACCAAGGATGCCTCTTTAGTAGGTCCCCACACATCTGTGTGTATGAGATCTAGCAAACCATCACTTACATAGCTTGAATGCTTGAAAGGTTGTCTATTCTGCTTACCCATTTGACATGCTTCACAAAGATGCACCATATGTTGCTTAGTATCAGGTAATCCTTCAACAATCCTCTTCTTTGATAGCTCCTTTAACCTGTGTACATTCATGTGTCCAATCCTTTTGTGCCATAGATCAAGCTCTGCTATTCGATGCATACCATAAGAGAAATAGTTTGTATGATTTGGGTTTACCTTGAATGTAAACAATCTACCTTGTTTTTTACCTCTAGCTATTAACGTCCTTTGCTTTGGATCCTCAATGAAGCAACCTGCATGATTAAATCTTATTTGCAAACCTTTTTCTACCATTTGACCAACTGACATCAAATTCTTAATGATCGTTGGCACATAAAGTACATCCTTCAAGCAATTTGTCTTGCTTTTATCCTGCATAATGACATCTCCAACTTGCATAATCTTATGTGTTGTATCATCTCCTGTTTCAACATGACCTTTACATGAAGGATTATGCATATTAGAAAACCATGAAGCATCATGAGATATGTGATTAGAACAGCCACTATCTACATACCATACATCGCTATTGCAATTCATCTTAGTTTGTACAGTCATCATAAGAAGAGAATCATAATCATCACTTTTACCTTCAACTGCATAATTTCCTTGTTGTTTACCTCTTCTTGAATAGCCTCCTCTTCGATTACCACCTTGATTATTTTCATTTTGATAACAATCTTTGGCATAGTGTCCATACCTTCCACATATATAGCAATTGTTCTTATCTTCACTCCTTTGTCTTTGATTGTAGTTGTAGTAGCCTCTCGTACCTCTAGCACTTGATCTTCCTCTTCCTCTTGTTTTGAAGAAGCCACTTGAAGTCCCTTGATCATCGCTCCTTCTTCCGCGACCTCTATTTGAACCTCTTCTACCTCTGTTTCCACCTCTTGATGATCCTGCATAAAGAGCTTGTCCTTGAGATCCTTTTTTATTTGAAGTAGAACCATTTAGATTCATCTCCTCCGTGACCATGAGGGCAATAAGTTGATCAAAATTTGGTAATTCTCCTCTGACATAAACTGAAGTAATGAAAGGTTTCCATCTCTCATCATCTTTGAGTCCGTTGAGAGTATGTGCAACCAAGTCGTCGTCCTCCACATGAGCTTGAATTGATCCTAGTTGATCTGCAATCTCTTTAACTTTCAATATGTAATCATTGACCGATGTCCTTGTATCTTTCTTTATGTTATTCAACTCATTTTTTAGTTGAATCTTCCTTGCTCTTGTACCTGTAGCATACAACCTTTCCAATGCAAGCCAAACATCTCTACTTGTGTCTAGATCTTGTATGTGTCCTACCATTGAATCTTGAATATTTTGTGATAAAATGAATATAACCCTTTTGTCTCTCTCATTCCAAAGTCTAAACTCCCTCAATTGTTGCTGATTTGGGTCCTCTGGTAATGTGGGTTTGATATCTATGCCGTCAATCAAACCATATAAGCCTCTACCTTGCAAGTATGCTGTGATTCTAAACTTCCATGCTTGATAATTGGTCTTATCAAGCTTCTCTATTTGTGCATGTTGGTCTCCCATAATACAAATGCTAAGCTTCCTCCTTTAAGCCTTCTTTCCAATGTGTGTGATCAGAAGAAATATAATATTTACCTTGTAAATGAGGTATGTGCACCTTTCTTTGCTTGGATGTTGCTTGAGATGCCTCCTTGCGATCTTCTTCTACCTTTGTGTAGTGTCTATGATGAACTGTTTCTTTGATAGCTTCAAATTCTTCATCAAGGTATGATAACCTTCTCCAAGCCTCCAAGTACTTGCTCTGATACCAATGTTGGAGTTTATTGATCTCCAAAGTATAGCTAGAAGTAGGTGAAACCCAACAGGACCTAGTTGACTTTTTCACAAAATTATATCCACAGACCAGTTTTCTTGCAGAGCAAATTTCTCTTTACTCACTTAGAATTTTCCAAAACTGTTTCACACACATAACCTAGACTCTAAGAGCTTTCCAACAAGCTATAGAACACCTCAAATGGATAAATACACAATGAGCTATGACCTCTGCAATATGCAGCTTTAATGGAGACCTTGAAACAGAGATGAACCCGAGGACACACAACTTGCAGAGACTACTGCTCTTCATTCACAACTCCAATGAATCTTAAACTTTTCACAATACATGTAGACTTTAAGAGCTTTCTAACAAGGCAAAGAACACATGATTTTGGATACATACACAAGGAGATATGACCTCTGCAAGTTTGAGGTTTAATGGAGACCTTCAGCAGGGGGTAAAACCAGAGACCACACACTACTTGTAGAGAGTACTCCTCTCAGCTCACAAATCCAATGATTATGAAAATTTACAGGAAGACATTAGACAGTAAGAGCTTTCAAATGAGCTATCAAACATGTAATTTTAATATATAAGGAGGGAGATACAAGCTCTGCAATCTCTGAATACAAAACTACAACAGCATAGAGATACACATATGACTCTCTTGGACATCCCACAAGATCACGAATTTTCTTCTCTTTTTATAGCATGGGAAACTAATGTAAAACCTTCTTAATACATCTAAATTCGTGGTAGACACTTGGAGGGAGGTATTACATGACTCAAGTGCTCAAATAAGAAAAGTATTGATGGACTTTGAGAACTAGCCACATCGACCTTCCACTAGGACACCACTGCAGCTCCCTTGTGAGTCACTAATTTGACTCACCATGTTCTAGAACTCACGTGGAATTTTTGCTACATTTTATGAATAATATGAGCCTTCTTGAAGTATTTGAAGTCTTCCCAAAGGTATTTACATAATTTGAAACTTGTACCCTACATAAAACAAATGTTCGCAACAAAAGTCACATATGGCAATTTCCTTGTAAAAGCATTTACTTTTATCCTTGTAAAAGTGCATATGTTAATTGCACTTACTCTCACATGGAGTTAGGAGGAATCAAATCACGAATCACTTGGTAGGTGATTGATGAGAAAGCGAGTCCTAAAGTTTAGGATTCACTTTATGGTAAGAGATTGAATTTGAATTCAAACAAATGGCTCCAACTATAGGTATAAAAGATGGATCAAAATCTCGCATGAAATGAGGCCGAACTTGGAGATCATTTAAGAGAGATCTATAGTGCTAAGTGAGCTCATCCTATAGCTCTATCACTACCCTCACATTGTGCAATTATATATTGCCAATGTCCTTGTAACTCTATGGGATTTAATACATATACATTGATCATATCTCACTCTCTCTTCTCTTTCATGATCATCTCAGAACAGTGAACTTCTCAGACATGGTTCTCAGTTCATACTTGATCATTTGATGGGATTTAAAGTGTTATGGGTTCATCATACAGTCTATTTTGTTGTTACAAAGTTTCATTCTCATTCCATCATTCAATCTCAAGATATCTTCAAAATGCTACTCACTATTCTGCGTACTATGGGAGCCCGAAAATGTTGGGGTGGTCATCTAACTTGCTAAGCAAGATTCTCTGAGTAAACTTGATCATTTGAAGTGAAATAACTTATGAATGTAGCTATCTAAGTCAATTAGATACTCCCAAAAGGAAGTTGATCAATTACTAGCAGATTAAGAACACTGTTCATTTTATTGGGCATGTGTAGAAACCAAAATAGCAAGTTTTAGCTCATAGTTGAATCCCTTACTCATCTATTTTGATACATTGATTAGAGGATCATCCTCCAAAGCACTTAGGTGATTATTTGTGGTTCTTGGAAGGCTCAAGTAGTCTACTTTACATTCCTCAACTTGTTCTTGGCTAGTGTGAAGCAGGGATTTGCAGCACCACTTCATCTCTGGAATCTATCCACCATCTCCTCCAATAGTGGTATCAGCGTCCCATCAAAGCAAAATGGGAGATCGATTTCCATCATTCATTGGAAAATTGAGCACGGGTGACGATCCAGCATGGTCACTAAGGATGAAGGCTTATCTCCAAGAAAGAAGCTTGTATGGATACATCTCTGGAGATGAAGAAATGCCAATATTCAGAAGCAAACATCAACCCACAAGAGAGGAGCAAGAAAGACTAGCTACATGATGTGCAAAAGATGCTCTAGCTATGTCTTATATACTTAACTCAATATCTGATTTCTTATTACCTCATATTGGGAATTGCAAGACCTCCCAAGCGTCTTGGGAAGTACTCTCTTCATACTTCTCATCAAATAGAAGAGCTAGGAAGAACCAGCTTTAGATGGAACTCACAACCTTGAAGAAGCAACCAAAGCAAAGTGTAGCTGACTATGTGACCAGGATGAAGGATGTAGTTGATCAACTTGGGAGAATTGGAGAAGAAATAGAAGAGGAGCAGATATTAAGGTAGCTAAATGGCATCAAGGGAGATGAAAAGTGGAAATCCTTTACTACAACAATGGACCTATATATGGACATGCAGATACCTGACCTCAACACATGGATGGGACAACTCTTCACACATGAGACAAATCTTAACAAGACTGAAGATAACTCCAGAGTAATCAATCTTCTGCCCTTTACATAGATACAAATAAGAGTAAAGATAAAGGAAAAGCTAAAAGGAATGAAGAAGAGGCAAGTACCTCTCAAGTGAACTTCACATGTAGAGGAACATGTACTCGAGGAAGGGGCAGAGGAGGAAAACAAGGCAGAGGGAGATCCTACAACTCTTCACCTTGCAACATTTGTGGTTTGACCAATCATACCACAGATGCATGCTTCAAAAACACCAAGAATGAGAGAGGAAGAGGCTTCCACTAAGGAGGCTATGGACAATCCAGAGGCAAGTTCAATAATGGAGGAAGCAATTACCATCATAACTACAACCAAGGCTACAACAACAACTATCAAGGAGGCTTCAAAGGTAGAAAAGACTACAACAACTATATAGAAGACCAAGAGGATTCCCGATTGATCATGAACATGACATCCAGGCAAGGTAAAGATGATAAGCATCTATTCTATATTGATTTGGGTTGCTCCAATCATGTAGCAAGCAATGCACCATTGTTATCTGACCTTGAAGAACCTAAAGGGAAGCATGAAGTGAAAACAGGTGATGACACTAGACACACAATAAAGAAGATTGGAAATGTTAAAGCATCTGATGGTAACATGAACCTCTTAAGTAAGGTATTGTATGTGCCAACCATAGCAAAAAACCTTATCAGTGCTGGGTAGATTGTTGACAAGGGCAAGACAAAATTCAATCAATTGGAAGACATTCCAGATTCATCCAATCAAGCACTTCAAAGATCTCAAAGGGAGTAAAACCCATAAGGTATGGCTATGACACATCACTAGTCACCAAGCATTCTATATACATGGCTACAGATTCTATGTGGGAGGAGCCTTCTTCATTTGAAGAAGCCAATAAGAAGGAAGAATGGAGAGAAGCTATGTAGGGAGAAATTCAAGCACTTCAAGAAAACAACACTTGGGATTTGGTCCCCAAGAAACCAAGCATGAAAATAATAGGATCCACATGGATTTACAAAGTAAAGAAGAATTTAGATGGTTCAATCAACAAGTATAAAGCAAGGCTAGGAGCAAAGGGGTTTGCTCAAACTCATGGAGTAGATTATGAGGAGAACTTATCACTTGTGGCTAAGATGCCAACAGTCATAGTTTTAATAAGTATTGTTGCTTCAAAGAATTGGAACTTGTATCAATTAGATGTTAAAAATGCATTCCTTAATGGATGGATCTCTGAAGAGGTCTACCTGGCTCAACCGCTAGGATATGAAGACAAGGACAAACCATATTATGTATGCAAATTAAGGAAAGCACTATATGGATTAAAGCAAGATCTTAGAGCTTGGAACCATAGGCTCCTCACATATTTGCAGGACCAATGTTGTGTTGCTAGCAAAGCAGATTCTTCTTTGTTCATTAAGAAGACTAACTCAGAAGTTATTTATATATGTGTTTATGTGGATTGCATTTAAATCATTACAGGAATTTATGCAAATGGCATCAAGCAAATCAAAGCTCAGATAATGGAAGAGTTTAAAATCAATGACCTTGGATTGTTAACATATTTTCTTGGATTAGAACTTGTACATTAAGATTCTAGAGTATTTATTACTCGAAGGAAGTAAACTCATGATATGTTGGTTAAATTCAAGAAGAAGAACACTAAAGTTGTAGGAACAGCCATGGAATTGAATCACAATCTTAGTTCTCATGAGGGAAAACTACTTGAAGGCATTAGATGTTATCAAAGGCTTGTTGGGAGTCTCAACTATGCAACCCTAACAAGTTTGGACATATGCTATGGAATAAGTACATGAAGTCAATTTATGCATACACCAACAAAACCTCACATGGAACCTGCCAAGAGGATCTTAAAGTATCTAAAGGGTACCATATATGAAGGGCTATTTTATCCATTCACATCTGACTTGGATATCAAGCTATACCCAGATGCGGATTGGGCTAGCTCAAAAGATGATAGGAGGAGCACTTCTGGCTACTTACCTTTTGCAGGTTCAAAATTGATTTCATGTTCATCAAAGAAACAACAAACTGTGGCATTATCATCAACTAAAGCTTAATATAGAGGACTAGAAAATGCAACACAAGAAGCAATGTGGTGAAAGCTACTCTACTAAGAATTGGGGATACACACCTACACTCCAATGATCTTTGGAGATAACACTAGCTCACTTCATTTAGTTGCTAATCCTATATACCATGCAAGGACTAAGCACATTCAAGTGCACTATCACTATGTGAGAGAGAAGTTACTTAGCAAGGATATCCAATTGTCTTATGTGTCTACAAATCTACAATGTGTAGAGCTCAGATAAAGTGGATATATAGTTCTTAAAATTTGAATCTTTAGTCCAAAGGTTCAAAGCGTTGCATTACATTATGTGCCTTTTTCATATTCTCCAAGATTTTAGTTATGCTTTAAATTTTGAAATGAGGAACACACATATCATATGACCCCCGTTTTATCCCCCATATTCTAAGGGTTATACATCAAAGATTAGAGCTCTTAACTTCATAGTCTAAGGTCCAATGTTTTATCACTACAACATATATCCACAACACACCTCTCCAAATGTTTCTGATGATAAGAGCACTTCTTCTAGTGATGGATTTTTATGCTCCCTATTTGACTCGTAGTTTCTTTTTGGTAATATATCCTCATACTCTCTACCTACCTATATGGTATTTTGTCCTTGATGGTTGTGGATTGGCGTTTAGTTTATAGGATATGGACTTATGCCTATGTTATGCCCCTCCTTGTACTTTTATAATTTTAACTATAACTTCTTTTGTCATTAACACTTCTATCACTGACAATTGTCAGTCCTACTTTATTAGAAACTGAATTTGTTATACATCATAATCTTTTGTCAAACTCTTTGAAGACACCTTAACATCACCACCAGAAATCTTTACTATGTGCAATGTCCAAGGCCATCCTCTCTCTCTCTCTCTCTCTCTCTCTCTCTCTCTCTCTCTCTCTCTCTCTCTCTCTCTCTCTCTCTCTCTCTCTCTCTCTCTCTCTCTCTCTCTCTCTCTCTCTCTCTCTCTCTCTCTCTCTCTCTCTCTCTCTCTCTCTCTCTCTCTCTCTCTCTCTCTCTCTCTCTCTCTCTCTCTCTCTCTCTCTCTCTCTCTCTCTCTCTCTCTCTCTCTCTCTCTCTCTCTCTCTCTCTCTCTCTCTCTCTCTCTCTCTCTCTCTCTCTCTCTCTCTCTCTCTCCCTCTCTCTCTCTCTCTCTCTCTCTCTCTCTCTCTCTCTCTCTCTCTCTCTCTCTCTCTCTCTCTCTCTCTCTCTCTCTCTCTCTCTCTCTCTCTCTCTCTCTCTCTCTCTCTCTCTCTCTCTCTCTCTCTCTCTCTCTCTCTCTCTCTCTCTCTCTCTCTCTCTCTCTCTCTCTCTCTCTCTCTCTCTCTCTCTCTCTCTCTCTCTCTCTCTCTCTCTCTCTCTCTCTCTCTCTCTCTCTCTCTCTCTCTCCTCTCTTTTTGTGTATGTGTCTATGTGTGTATTGAAGATTTATCAATGGAATGAGGCAAACCTTTATGTTTTGTTATTTGCACAAAAACTTTCCTTGAAATAAATGTGTGCATATGCATCACATCGCCATTGCCGCGCTTCCCAATGTGTGAACATTTATAGTTGGTGTGAGAGTTAGATAGATAATACTAAGATGCCACAAGTGAATTTGGTGGCATATACCCATGCATTGTTGACAATTGCATTCATAGTAGAGATGTGACAAAGAAATCCACAAGCCATCGCCATTCTTGTGAATGTGAGCGATGATCTCTTAGCAGGCTTTCAAGCTCTAAGCTTCCTGTGAATAACCAAGAGAGACTAAGACATTTTGCGATCGGATTGCATAGATGAAGCCATCATAGACCTTGCCAAAGACATGGAATGAATCTAGAAGGTGGACATCCCCATCATCATGAATGTTGTAGTTCAACTGGTCTACTAATAGATTGGAGGGAAGACCCTAAAGCTTCACGTTTCCATTGATGTTATTATAAAGGGGAATGAACTGCTCCTCATCAATGGTTTCTCCTATCTTAGTGGTCGCTCTTATCACTAGCAATTGGGCAGAGACTCCAATTTAGATTGTTGTAAGGCCAAGTTCGTGCACAAGTTTGGAAATCTCATAATTGCTCACAACTCTCAAGAGGTGATGGGTACTTTGCACATATGACATTTTCTTGACATAACCTGCTCAAGACCAACCTTGTCAACTTCAGAGCACCTTAATAGACTCCCTAAAGTTTCCAAGTTATGCATTTAGACAGCCATAGTATCTTCAACCTTCAGTCAAAAATTCTATGTCACAACAAAAAAGTTATGAATGCAAAGAGGCTTGAATAACTTCCTATTTATGGAAGAAAAGTTCTTAGTATTTTCTTAGTACTTACAACCAAGTACCAATTGACTTGAGAGATTTTGCACACTTTTAAATGAAGTGTTAATCAAATTGTACCAAGTTATTTCATGAATTTAGATTAATTACACTCAAAGCAATGTGTAAATAAAGTCTAAGGATTTTTAGGAGGAAGATGGTACACAAAACATGTCACATAGATTTGCTCATATCTCTCGATTTATGTATCAAATGTTTATTAAATGTTGTAGAAATGCTTAGCACAGCCATTTCTTAGTGCTTCAATTGATGGATTTGACAATGAGTACTCAAATATAGAGGAGTGACTTAGGGAACTTGACAAGGTTACTCAACGTACTCTAATAGACAACAAGGATTCACCAATCAATGAGAATAAAGTATAGAAAGTATTGTTAATGGAGATATTAAAGAAAGAGAGTGTGAAAGACTTATCTAGCTTGAGGTAATACACTTCTCATGCAAATGAGTGTGATGATGAGCTCTAATCTCTGTGTTATTGCACGAATAAAAGCAGAGTGTATTTCTACACTTTTTTTACTTGATGTTTGCTGAAGATTCCACCTAAAAGTGATCCTCAATTTCAGGTGATGATTTAGGATTTGAATTCAAAATAAGGCATGGGCTTTTGCCTGCCACTAAACCATGAAATTATCTACATTCTTTATGTTTTCTTTGACTGAGATAAGTTAAACATTTAGCCTTTGAAATCCCCAACTTATATACTACAAAGGATTTACATTTATACGTCATAAACTAAGAGAAGTCCAATGTGCATTTAACCAAGCACTTAGGCTTGCTACATGCACCAACAACTCTCTCTCTCAAGCTTAAGATGCTTCATTCTTCAATCCTTTAGTACTTCCTACAGTCCAATCATAGTGTTAATCCTATTTAACTTTACTCCATCAAATGCCTTGGTCATTATACCTACACATTACTCTTGAGTGGATACATATGAGAGCTCAATTTCCTGGCTTGTGATTATTCCCTAACATAGTGATAATGGACCTCTATGTGTTTGTCCCTAGCATGATAGATTGTATTTGCTACATGATGAAGTGAGCTTATGTCATCTCCAAAAATATGAGGAGTAGAAGATTTGAGACCTAAATCAATGTATAAGGTCTTGATCCACATTGCTTCCTGAATTGCATTGGCTAATCCTCTGTATTCAATTTCAATTGAAGAAAGTGCAATAGTAGGTTGCTTCTTTGATGACCATGAAATGAGCTTTGTACCTACAAAAGTAAGATATCTACACATATTTCATCTACCACCTTTAGAACCTACCCAATATTCATTAGAGTAGAGCTTCATATTAAATGTATAAGGATAATATAGACATTCATTAATGGTGGCCTTAAACTTTTGATGGTTTCTTGAGAGAGTTATGCTACATCTCTCAACTCCTATAACTTAGTCTTTCCTTTGGACTTCCATGAGTTAATTTCTCTTCTTGGAGTCTTCTAATCATCTTTAGAAACACTTGATGCTTCAACTATGTGTGCATTCTTGCTTGAGAGAGAGAGAGAGAGAAAGTTTACAAGTCTTATTCTAGATCACATGGTAGCTTGATCTTCTTGCAATTGGCTTCAAACCATGATTTGTTCTCATCAAACACAAGCTCCGGACTTACTAAAAAGCCTTTATTTCTAGGATTGTATAGTCTATAACCTTTGTGATTAAGGTCATGGCATATAAACACACACTTCTCTACCTTAGGGTTAAATTTACCTCTCAATTGTGAAGGAATGTGTGCATATGCACCACATACAAAGATCCTACAATGGTCCAAGATGGGTCTTCTTTCATTCCTACCTTCATATGGATTCATACCATCCAATGCCTTTGAGGGTAATCAATATATCAAATATGTGGTAGTGGATACTTCCTCTGCCTATAAATAGTTCGGTAGCTTCTTTTAATTCAACATGGACCTTGCTGCCTCCACAGGTCCTATTTCTTCTCTCTCACACTCCATTGTACTCAGGATTGTATTTCTTAGTAATTTCCCTGTTGATTCCTCCATCTTGGAGATAGGAGACAAACTGATGGGAGAAGTATTCCAATATCAAAACTCCCCATGTAAATGCCCAAGGAGGCATGCCCAATGTGGCATTCAACTGTGTAACAACTAATATTTTCTAATGGTTGGATTTCTAACCTCTTTTTTCATTGACACTTTTGTGAGTGATAATTGTCGGCCTGTGCTCTGTCAGATAACTAACTCTGTCATCCATTAGAACCTTTTGTCAAACTTTTTCGGAAAACCTTATTATCAACGCCAAAAAGCTTTAACATGTGCAATCCCCAAGGCCATGCTCTCTCTATATATATTGAACATTTTATCAATTGGATAAGGTGAACCTTTAACCATCGTTATCTGCGTAAGGAGTTTCTTCCCTCTCTATATGTGCATACGCATCCTTACGAGTCTTCCCTATTGTCTGATGAAGCTGCCATAACCATGATTCTCTATGCCTGAACATTTACAACATCGATGTGCCAATCCTGAAAAGACATGAACCATAAATCATAAGATTAATGCTTATGTTTCATTAGTCATAATTGAAAATCTCATTTCTAAACTAAAATAAATATTTAAAGGAAACCTTCTGTAATACACTGTTTCTATCAAGCAAGCACGTTGTCTCTATCAGTTAAGCAAGTGCAATGGAAGACTCTTTTTCGTTTCACCGTTTCTTGTTCCCCGCTCTAATGCATATCAGAAAGGGCAACATGATAAAAATAAAAGACGTGGAGAGAAGCTCAGGAAAGGATCCTGCACTTTATCCAACCTTGACTGAGAAATCTCTCTATCTCTAACGGACAGCGTGTTCCATTGCTACATTTTTTTTCTTTTCAAAAGGAAGTTTGGCCTTGGCCTATTCTCCTGGACTTTAATTAAAATAAAGAAGAAAAGTTACAAGTGAATGGCACTAGTACCCATGGGACTCCCAAATTCCACAATGCAGGGGAAGAGTACGGTAAGCTAGAGGGCATTACAAATGAAGTGGACAAATCTATCATCTCCCTCATGTGGGACCCATTTGGGTTTCAACTTGTTATTTTCGAGGAGATAAATATAGTGATGTCCAAACGGTGGAGATCTCTTATCTCGGGATATTCATTTACCTAGAAAAAACAAGGATTTCTCAATCGACGATTCCTTTGGAGTTTGGCCAAAATTGACAGCACAACGCTCCCTCCAAATCTTTCAAAGAGTTTCACCCCTGATGGCATTCCACACCCTTGCTGAGCAGCCAACCGCCTCACCCAACAACGCCTATTGCCAATTGATTTGGTTCATGAGTCTCAATACCCGCGTCAAGTGATGCCAAATAACACGGGACTTGGGGCAATCGAAGAAAAGATGAACTAAATCTTCGATGCATCGATGGCAACGCTTGCACCATGGAAGCACACCACAAATTTTGTTAGCCTTTGCATTGGACCAGACAACCTTATGCAAGATCTTCCACATGAGAACATACTTTTTGATCTCAATTAGGGGGTGTCAAATAGACGCGAACTTTAGTTCCCATCGAAGTTTGGTCCAAGAAAGGCACCACTTCTTGTTAAGGGCATGATGAACATCTAAGTTCTCTTTGAAGTTGGGGATTCTATATAGTTTCTTACCATTGCTCCATTTGAGGCCCTCTAGGCAAGGAAGATCTTGTTCACAGAGAAGGCGGGTAGTTGCACGGTCCCATGCTAAACACTTGCCTTCAAGAAGAGTCCTTTCTTCGAGGGTAACTCTATGTCTTCGGTCTAAGTCTTCGAACCTGATCCACTGGCCAGTCTCTTGTTTCCAGAGCTGTTTCAACTATTTGAATCCCTTGTTCCAAAGCCGCTTAGCAGTTTCAAGGTTCCAAGACTCCACCCCCCTAATGCCGATGATCGAGAACCAGATAGAGTCATTTTGTCTCATCCCAGCTACCCACTTCCACTCATCACTGATTCTGATGAATTGTTTGGCCTTGTTCCAACTCTTCCATAAGGAACACAATAGGCTAGAGCCATTAGGGGACACGGGGTGGGGAGAGAACAAAAGCGTGAGGATCCCTATGTCCTTCCAACCAGGATGGCCAACTAAGGTGAGGTCATTCATATTTCTAAAGATCAATTCAGCCCAAGAGTACTCACTATTACTCCAAGCCTTGATAAACCACTTTGTCACCAACTTATCAGCCAACCCTGTGATATCCAGAATACCTAAGCCCCCCGAGACTTTCGGGCTAATGCATGTTTCCCATTTGATTTTGGGAATCCCCTTCCTGTTGGCTTCGCCAGTCCAAAGGAAGTTTCTGCAAATTCTTTCCACTTTGGCCAACTCTTTCTCCTTAGGTCTCCAACACGAGATAAAGTAAATAGTCATAGAAAGCATAAATATATTAACTACCATTGCACGCCCTACCAAGTTAATTTGTATACCTTTCCAATGATTTAGTTCTAGATTGGATAGCACCCAGTTCCACCGTTGGTCCATTGAGATGTCGAAGCCCATCGGAATACCAAGCAGATGGAAGACTTGACCTCTGGGGATAGCTTGGCACCCCTGATCTAACAACAATTGGGGTGGAGGCCCACGGATTGCTCTGAAAGCAGTTTTAGCATGGTTGATTTTTGAACCTGACACCACACAAAAGGTGTCAAAGAAACTCTAGAACACCTCAATGTTGTTCATATAATTATGTACAAAGGCATTCATGTCATTAGCAAAGAGTCTCACAATCATTTGGCCATGACCAAGAGGTAGGGAAAGACCCTTGAGATTGCTAGCATCCATGTGATGCTTTAGTAGGCAACTGAGGCCATCCGAGGTGATAGCGAAGAGTATTGGAGCCAGAGGTCAACCTTGCTTGATAGATCTTTTTAAATGTATGGGCTCAGAGAGCTTACCGTTGATATTTATGCTCATTGAAGCATTTTCGAGAAGAGTGGAAACCATCTTCGTGAACTTTTGGCTGCATCCAAGGTCTTTCATTGATTGAAGAATACAGTCCCATTCCAATCTATTATACGCTTTGTCGAAGTCGATCTTAATGAATACCAGATCTTGTGCAAACTCCTCAGCAAATCCAAGGCCTTCCCAAATATCGAAAATTGCTTCAATTATAGATCTACCTTTGATAAAACCTTTCTGGTCCTCACAAAGCCATGACTTTAAATGACAAGAGATTCTGTTGGCGATAACTTTGGCAATTATCTTGTATCCGGTTTGAAGCATGGTAATCGGCCGCCAGTTTTCAATTTTGTTCTTATCTCCCCTTTTGTGAATTAACTTGATGACACATTATTAAGATACTTAGGGAGGGCATCGAAGGAGAGAGCCTCTTGCCACACCAAACGCAGCCGTGGCCCCCAGGTGCTTGAAGGACTTGAAAAACTCATTGGTGAGGCCATCACGACCGGACTTTTTGCATTGCCACAAATTTTCCTATCAGTTTCACTGACGCAACTTCAACTTGCAAGGACTTTGTTGGCAAGCTCTCTTTCTTTCTCTTTCTATGTCTCACACAATGGGAAGCATGCCGCATGCATGGACGATCCCGTCATTCCGCCGTGTTACTAAATGCAAGACGCACGCGAACTCGCACGCACACATATATACCTTGTGAGAGCCATGGACAGCGGCTCATGAGCCAGCACTCACTAGTTGAGCATCGATTAACGTGCGCGCGCGCAAACACGATGGGTTACGTGGGAGGTTGGGAGCCATGGATAACTAATTATGTGCCAATATTCAGCTAATGTAGCAAGCATACATTCTGTCATTTTTTTTTAAGAGTACAATGATTTGGAAAGATGGTGCCTCTACCTTACATTCTGTCATTTATTGCCGCGCACACAGATACACACACGTGCACAACGCATCCATTTTGTCATTTACTTGTTGAACTCAATGGTAGGGAGAAAGACTCTAGTTAGGCCTCTCATTCATACTCGGTAATGGGGGCCATTCTTGGAACTTTTGAGCTTTAGAGAATCTTTAGAGCTTTTTGGTGTTTTCGTTCCAACGGTCTCTCTTCTTAGGGAGGATGTCTTGGAAAAGTTGTGGTTTATAGTACAAGTGTTTGGCCCTAAACCCTCTCTTGAGTCTCTCCATCACTAGTTTAGAAAAGAGTGGTTTCCACATGGCTTAGTCGTTTGCAAGTGTTGGTTTCTACGAGCGAACTACATTCTTTTTATTTTCAAAAATGATGAAATGGCTTTCCAAGCATTACAAGCCAAAGTCTAGAAAATTTGGTGCACAATGTTGTGCCTTTTCAAATGGTCCCCAGGCTTGTTCATAATAATTCGAAGTCCCTATGTTATCTGCTATGGGTCAAGCTCCTCGATCTTCTTTACTTTCTTGTTGGTTTCATCAGCGAAATTATTCAACCAATTGATTGACCTCTAGTCTCTAGGGGTGATGTTGGTGGTTTCATCTACGTAGAATTAATACATTCATTCAAGGTAAGGTGGCACCCATAGATCTATGCCAAAACAAACTTAAACAAGAATCTATCTACCAAAATTTTAATTGACATAGGTGATGAAGAACCTTGGGAGTAGGCGTTCATATACAAGAATCTCCCAAACACTTGTTTTCACTATGGCAAACAAGTTGATATAATTAAAGAGTGCCCGTTCAGACACAATTCTTCTAGGAAAAAGCAAGAGAAGGAAAATGAGCGAACAATTGGAAACCAAGAATGCAAGGGCATAAGTAATGCTCCTTTTAAGCTTGGAAAAATCGTGAGAGGATTCAACGAAAGTTCAAGAAATGCAATCTATAGACCCAAACATAGAAGGGTTCACTAAAGAGAGAAATAGAAGGAAATAGAAGGAAAAGAAGCCCCAAAGGCAAGAGTGAGATTAGCCCCTCTCCTTCCGATCAAGTAAACAATATTTTCTGTAACTCGAGAAAGGAGGTTAATCTAATATTGGACTACCCTAGGGGATAAAATCAATTATTGATATCAAATGACGATGGGAAAACTCTAGAGGACTATTCCAATATTAACGAAGACAACATAGTCCACTATTAATGAAGACAACATAGAGGGGCACAACACAAGGAAAGAGGACGGACTCACCACCAGCAAAGAAGATAATCTTGAAGTCCCTTGGGGGAGCCCTCTGAAGGGTAACTAATGTGGCAAGATCCCTCTACCTTAAGAGTTAAAGAAGAAGAGAAACAAAAGCAAACGAGCGACAAGACCCAATCACGCAAAGGTTAAAACCATCAACAATAATTATAACTTTTTCGTTTAACGTGCATGGGTTAACCGATCCCTCAAGAGCCGTCATCTTTGAAGAATGGCTTAAAGATAAAAGCGACAACCAAGATTTCATTAGCCGTCATCTTTGAACAATGGCTTAAACATAAAAGCGACAACCAATATTTCATTTGTCTCTAGAAGATGAAAATTAGTAAGGACAACCTTTTGATGGCGCTTAAGTGAATTTTTTTCATCTCATGTGTGGTTTTTCACATCACATTAGAAAGGCTCTAGTGGCACGGTCATTGGTGTTAAGTGTAATGGGGTGCAATACCTTGTAGAAACTCACGAGAACCCAAACCATCGGTGGATGGCTTCTTCATTTAAAGCTCCCTTGTAGTTCACCATTGATTTGGTTTATGCGCTTAAGTACACAAACTTGCCATTTGGAAAGTGTAAGACTCTCTTTTGATGGATCTAATCCTTTGTGGGGACTTCAATATGGCAGAAACTCAATCCACCAAATGGAAACAAAGAGATCTTGTTAATGACGAGCTTGAGAAGGACATATGGGTTGAGTTTCATCATGAGCTAGTGGAGATCAAAGATGGAAGTGTCTAATCTTGGTCTAACCTACAACCTGAATTGAATCTTCATAAAGCAAGACGTGGATGGGAATATCAAAAAATGTTACAAAAGATGTCTAGACTACTCAAAAAGAATCAGGAGGAGGATTTCATTCTTATATGTTTAATAGCCTTGGTATGGAGTGCAAAACAAACAAAGAGAATGTTGGAATGATTGTTAACCACTTTGCACAACTTTTGCGAGTAAAATCAGCACTTTCAAAATAGGAAGGATTGTATGGCGATTGCCTCTAGAGTAAGAAATAAAAGTATACCTAATAATATAGTGAATCTACTAGATTCTCCCATCTCCGATACGAAAGTTTTAGAATGTATCGATCACCTTCCTAATGGTAAAAGCCCTGAATGAGATGGTCTCATCAATCAATTCTTCCCAAATCCTTCAAGCAAAGTTTGGTAATCCTTTCATGCTTAGTTTGGTACGAGGAAATGCACTTTGGATTGAGAATTTCCGGATTGTCCTAACGAGGGTGTGATCAAATTAATTTACAAAAAAGAGAGAAAAAACAAAATAGAGATCTAGAGGCCTATTACAATGCATCAAATGGGGTAAAAGCTTTCTGCTAATGTCCTGGGTAATCACATTTCTTGCCTCGTTAATTCTTGGATCCGTCTAAACAAAAAAGGGTTCATTAACAATAGGTTCATTCTTGAGGCCATCATTGATATCTGGGAGGTTCTCAACTATGTGAAGGAATCCCGCTAGGATATTCTCTTCGTCAACATGGACCCTCAACAAAGCCTATGATAGACTTGATTGGGAATTTATTCTTCAATCTTTGAAAGATCTAGAATGTGGCTCCAAATTTACGAGGATGATCTCGACACTTTGGGGTAATGATGCAGATCGTATTGATATTAATGGCGAGTTTCCCAATCAATTAGATTAAAATGCTCGATAA